>BMAV01011926.1:24327-36022 GCA_019973955.1 Trichonephila inaurata madagascariensis | reverse complement strand
ATATCATACCAATGGGTACATATTGAGCCTCGAAAGATTTAACGTGTATTAAAGTGCTTCTCAAACTTTCAATACTTGCGACCCAATATTCAATCATAATTTTCATCGTAACCCCCCTTCATACAATAACAATGTATTGAATTCAATATAATACTATACTTCAACGCTAAAGCTACAATAAGACTTTAACCTCTTAAGTATCACTGGTGTATACAAACGTCTCGCTCAGACAAAATGTTAATTGTCCCGGACGTATATATACGTCTTTCCAAAGTACGATCTTTTTTGTGCAATGCTATCCTTAAAATTATTCCGAAGGCTTTGGAAGGGAATAAAAAGGTTTTGACAGTGTTTGCGAAGGATTTACTTAGTTCAGAGGATTTATTTATTTTTATTCCTTTTCTCTCCCCTCCCCCAATATATTACATACACGTGCCTACGTAAACGGTTTTATTGGGGAGCGAATTGCGAACAATTTAATCAGCAGTTAAGGGATTAGTTTTAAACAATACAAACTAATAAGATAAGAGTTAATATTTGTATATATGACGAGCCCATGGGGTCACTGGTAATTAATTATTCTTAAAAAAATTCAAGTTACAAATTATCAAGTTAAGTGTTAATTCTTATATATAATTTTACATATGACAAGCCCATTGGGTCACTGGTAATTATTAAACTTGTTCTTAACTTAGTATTGTTAAATTAATAATAAAATACATTATGCAGTACTGATACATTTATAAGTGTATTATATCAGCGTAAATGTGTATTATATTTTTTATTATGTCAGAATGGTTTTTTTTTCAGTAAATTAATATTTTTTACAAAAAAAATAATCTTCTGTTTTCGTCTTTTCAATTTGTTCCCGTCCCCTTTCGTAGAGTTATCAAGCCCGCCTAGGGGGGCGCGCCCCATAGTTTGAGAAACGCAGGTGTATTGGGATACAGATAATTATTATTATAAAATGCACTGTGTGTTTTAAGAGATAACCAAATCAGAATATAATAATAACTTGACGTTACCCACCTGCTTCGCTGGGTATTTCATGATATTGTATAACTATATCAGCGATACTCAACCTGCGGCCCACCGAGGCTTTTTTTGGCCCTGTCATGGCTCATTGCTCTGCGAAATTCACTTATTTAAGAGCATTGTATTAAAAATTTGGTGGAAAATGTCAAGAAATCAAATATATCAATTTTGCTTTTTGCTGTCGATGTCGTCCGGGTACGAATTGATATTCTGTTTCTATTTGGAACAGATACGGTTAGTGGTAACAGACAACAATGGAGTAGTGACAATTTTATGGGTGGAACTAATTTTTAACTACCTTTCATATCTTGCAAGCGAAAAATATTCGAAGAAAATACATCGTTTCAAGACGATTGGGAGGTTAACTATTTTATAGTGAAATATAAACATGGATCAGTAATTGTTTGATTTATCACGAAAGTGCTGTATTTAAAAATAAAAAATACCAATAAACAAAAATCATTCCATGACACTTTTCCTCGAATATCTCTTTCAAGAGGTGATAAATAGGCTTTCTTGAATAATCTTTGCAACAGAAACAAAGTGTGTTGACAATGGTAATATCGCGGCGGTAAAAAAAACATCCTATGGAGTTTGTTATATTAATGGTAATTATATGCAACCGGTTACTGATGCAGAAATTGTGAAGGAGTTTTTCTTAAATGCTTCTAATTTAGCTCTTTAGTGACAAAATAAAAAAAATAATAATTAAAACAAGTAATATAAAAAAAAATGGTTTTTTAGTCAATTCTTACTTAAACGAAAAATTTTATTTTAGCTACTTTTTATTCAATAGTTACAATTAATAACTATGTATATACATAGGACAGAACCACAACATTAAGTGGTAATTAGTTTTTATAATTATCATTAAAGTATCGTATTGTCCTTTTAATTTCAGCCCAATTGAATGCTTTAACACGTGAGAAAAAAACCTTTTCATGTTTTGACACAAGTCGCCACCGTGGCTGTATTTGTAATTCTTTAAATAATTAGTTTTAATCAAGGTATTTTTATTAATTATAATTAAATTATTGCATTGTCATCCAAAATGATCCTGTATATAAAATTTCAGCTCAATTCAGAGCTTTAAAATGTATTTTATTAACGATTGAAAATTCCACCAAGATAAATAAATAAATAAATATACAAATATATAAATAAATAAATATATATACAGTGCGAGCTAATAGTAGGAATTGAAAAAACAGGAGTTATAATATTTTGATCAATTTTCCACATTTTAAATTTTCAATGTTATCTTGGTTTTGAAGCATTTCTCATCCCCCTCCCCCATTTATCTTCATGTTGCGGCCCACGTGAAGTAACTAACATATGTATGCGGCCCGCGTGAAAGAGTTGACATACGTATGCGGCGCAGAAGAGAAAAAGTTTGAGTACCGCTGAACTATATAATCTTTTTTAATTTAAATTACTGATACCCAACTCCTAGTATTAAGCTTTCACTTACATTGAAAAACATTAATACAGCCCTCGCATTTTGATTTAAAAGACAGAACTTGAATTTTTAATATAAAGGTACAATGGTCTTTTGCTCATTCATATCCCATCCCAATTTCTGCAAAACACGTTCTTAGAGGATTTCTAATTAAAAAAGGAAACATGCTTGGCAAATTTTAAGTTTTAAGTCTATAATATTTTAAAAATGGATTTTTTTTATCTTAAACGTCCCGTACCTCCTTTAGGAGTTAGTGTGTCAATTTCCACAAAAAGTCATTTCTAGTTAACCTCTGCTTAGCAAAGGAAACATGCTTGCCAAATTTCAAGTTTGTAAGTATACTATTTTCGGAGATCTTGAGATGAATGAGTCACTTTTCACCTATATATATATATATAGATGTTCGATCGTTTTCCTTACCAGAAAAAGTACTCCATTAATCCTGTAACTCTCAAGTTATTTTGATGATTTGGGTACACAAATTGTCAATTTTTTTTAATCAAAGAACTTCTAACCTCTAACCTTTGAAGTCTTCAGTAAAGTGCTGCCATCTATTGAATTGAGCGCACATTAACTTTTCCCGAAAATCAGTCGGGTTTGACAAAGAGATGAAGCCGAAATAAACGTCTCTCGATATATATTCGGGTAAAACAATACGATGCACTAAAAAAAAATTACCCCGAGTAGTACTCGGGCGTGACATTTTTGAACACCAGTGCTGTGCCCGAGATTATCTCGGGCATGGCAGTTAAAAGGTTAATGAGTCACATTATTTAATACTATTTGAATATAGCCTAAATGTACAGAAAATGGTTCTATTTCGGTACCATGTACGCTTATCTACATTGTTTGATGTGAATGAATAATGTCATTTATATTAAATATATGTCACTACGAAGATGTTCTTAGGCTCTGCGCATTGAGATAAGAGTTCTGGAACAATCTAGCAAACCTATATACATATGCTTTATTTTATTAAACTGCGTATTTAATTGGCTCCCCAAATGTCAAAATCAACGAAATATTTCATTTTTCCCAGCTTCGTTACTTTCATTACCAAAACCATTCATACATTTAACAATGAAGAAAGGTAGTACTAATACCAAATTTTATACAAGTATGAATTAATTTACATTTCAAATTTTGATTTTTTTTTATTAGTATTATCCTCGATTTTGTGCTATATGAGAGAGTGATTTTTCCAAATGCTTATTGAAGCGAATTCATGATTGATATTGTTTCAGTCGTATTTTGATGTTAATGAAGCTCTCTCATGAAATACAATCGGACCTCTATATAACGAAGTAGCTAAATCCCGGAAAAAAGTTCTTTATATGGAAAATTCGTTACATAGAGGTTCATCGTTTAATATACTTTAAAAACCACATAAAACAAATTTTAAATTCATAAATATATATTAAAGAAATTAATTAATCACACCTTTTTCTTTTTTTAAAATTAATATATCTTTATTTTATATATCTCACCCATAAAAAAAGGAGAAAAAAGAAAAACTGCAAGAAAAACAAGAAAAAGAATGTCGAATGTCACAGTTTTTTCAATATTAAGAAAATAATTTTATATTAAAATTAATGAATTTTAAGGACATTCTCTAATTTAAAGTATACAAGTAATATTAAACATATATTATTTTATAATTAGAACACGGGGACACGGGACAACTCTACTGAGGGTGAAAGAGGATATCGAAGATGTTTCTAGCGAACTGGGCAATGGGGGTTGAAGGTTGCACTTCCCGGAATTCTATTGCTCTCGGCGAGTTAGGATCTAATAAAACCAATTCAAGATTTATGTCCACCATAAAATGTGTTAAAGAGAGAATAACTTGAAATGTTCAGAAATACTTTAAAAGTAGGGAGGAAAAAAAAATTGAATCACAAAATAAAAAATTTTATAAATTTTAAAATCACCTTCTTTTTAAAAAAAAAAAAAAAAACGATTTTACGAATCATGAAATGTTCCAGGTTCCAGGAAAAAGTTCGCTTTATATAGAAAAATTCGCAATATGGTGATTCGTTATATAGAGGTTCGACTGTATATAAATTTGAAGTGGTTTGATTCATCCTTACCAATATTATAAATGCGAAAGTTTGTTTGGATATTTGTTCCTCTTTCACGCAAAAAGAACTTAATGGATTTTAATGAAACTTTACAATAATATAGCTTATACATCAGAATAACACACTGGTTATAATTTATGAAGATATTGTGTGAAGTGTCCAAAATATAAAGATATCTGTCAAAGAAGTATGGAAAATTCTGCTATCTGCAAAAAAGCCCGCGACAGCATATATCTTTCTTTTATGCGTGAAGCAAAACTCTCTCTTTTGTTTTGTCTACGCCAGGCGACAGCGAGCGCTTGATTCTAATTTATTGCTTTAAACAGTGTAATCACTATTTTTTTTTTTTTCTTATTTCATAAAAAAACTTACTTTTATCGCTTCTGGTATTTAAAGTAGATAAACTTTGTCTTTCATACTATATCATTTGGTCAAATTTTCATAATTTGTTTATGGTTAGTAGTTAATTATAACGCTATAATTTTTATTCAATAGGCAGGTGTTGCATTATTTAATTATAAAAATAATAATAACTACCGTACTGTATTTTTTGGAAGTGTAGAAAAAGTACCTACGAAGAATTATACCGAACAGAAAGTAATATTAACGTATTGCACTTCCAGATATAAATTATTTACACTATTTTAAGCGTTCATTACACAATATTTGTCACAATGCGTTACTTTTGATGAGCAGAGATCAGCTTAGGAAGATGTTTTCAAAAATCGACCCCCAAGAGGTTTACGGGGAGTTAAAAATAAAAAATTCGTTTTATCATCTATTAGATCTATAGACTTAAAATTTAACAAACATGTTTTTTTTTTCGTTCAGCTGAGATATGCAAAAAACTTTTTTGCATTGTTGTTGTTTAATTTGCAATTCACGTAAAATTAACTGATTAAAATCTTCTTTATCTTTTAATCTGTATTATTTAATTTTTCAATTCATCCGTGCGAAGAACGGGTATACCAGCTAGTATTTTAATACATCAGACACATTTTAACGAAAGAAAAAAAACACCGGTTATTATTTCAATTGATAGTAAGTCTGAAAATGTAATTCGGATTTTTCATAAATCGTAGAAAAATCTCTGTAAATTCTCACAGTTATTATAAACAGACAAACTATTATTATTATAGGAGCATTTTCCATAAAATGAGAATGTTTTGATAATTATGTCATTTTTTCTTTATTTTTTACCAAAAGGTTACATTTTAATATTTTTTTTATTGTAATGATATTTTAAAACAATTTTATATGTATATTTTAATTCAAGTTACATAAAATATAAAAAAAAATGTTCATCTATAGTAAGTTATTTGCAAGAGGTAGAAGTGGCTTATAACTCCAATTATCTGAATAGTAACAGATTTATCAATGGGCAAGGACGATGTGTGTATACTCAAATAAATAATATAACAGATTATCTACAACAGCGTCGTATGATTATACGGCATGTAAAAAAATCACTAGAGTATCTATTTAACTTGGGGAGGAAACTGGGCTCCAAAATTACCTGCCACGATTGGTATCCGCCTATAGGGCACCACGCTAAAATACGATACTAGCTTCTGGGGGATGTACTAGGTCTGCAATGGTTAAAGATCAAATCGCAGTCCATTAGAAATAAAAAAAAATCTACAACATTGCAAATCGCATCGCCTGCTTGCTAATCTTAATTAATAAACAAACTTTACAACGTTCCAGAAATGGCTCTCTTAACAGTTCCACTAGCACGAACTCACAGAAAAAAAAAGTCTCTCTCGCGTATCATAGTCAACGCGCTTAGCTGAGGTCTCTTCTGAATTAACTGATATTTGTATCAGAGAGCTTTTATATAGATTCAAGGAAATTTCTAAAAAGTTCAATCGTAGAACCTTCTCGATGACTCCTTGGCGATATCATATTTTTTGCGAAATGTATCGCTCTTCTGAGAAACGTGGTCACACTTCTCTGGTTGATTAATTGATTGAATATTAACGTCGCACTGTTCAGCTACACGAGGGCTTTTGGCGACGGACCACGTAGTTTTGAACCATGCTCAAGTGACGTGGACGACACCTGAGCTGGCACCCCCCTCTCCTAACTACCACACCCCACCAACCGGAGGACGTTTCAGCTCTCGACAGATTTAACGTGCATCGCTGCCCTACACGGCGGGTCTTTAGTGGTACGGGGCTCGAATTCGTGACAAGGCAAGCCACGATCCGATACCTATACCACTCGGCTACCGCGGCCATCACTTCTCTGGTTACTATCATTTCAAAGTTAACACTAGAAAAATGAATTTCGCCTGTAAAACTCACATTTCCCACATGAAGAATATTGTTAAAGGGAAAACAACATACGTAGCTTGTTTCGATCCACTATTGCAAAATCCCAGTTCTGAATGTTATCAGATTACCTTAATAATTTTATTTTTTTCTTTTCGTGTCCAAAATGTGTACAAAACAAAACTACCTTCTAAAATCAATAAAAAAATAAGCACTAAGATAACAATGTTTTATTTTATTTTTCGTAAAATTAATAAAGGCTATAAGAGAACAATCAATTACAAACACTGTTAATACTATAAATTTTTTCTCATATTCGAAACTTGTATATCAAACTGCATATTTGCAAACTATGCATTGAAAATCTGATCATAAATCGCTATTTGTCTACGTTCATAATAAAACTTTTTACAAATATTTATAATCCGGTACCAATCCACAGCTTCATTTGGAAAAAAAAACAACAATATTTATGTTCCAGTTCATAATTTGAGAGTAGCGCATATAAATCGCATAACTGTTGCACCATTTTGTGAATAAACGTATCTATAGAACTAATTGCAGAGGAAAATTTTCAAATGTAGCTAAACTTTCCATTAGCTTAAGTCTTCATTCACTTAGGTTTTACATGCTCTATATATATATATATATATTACTCTTTGTCATGAATTAAAGAGCATGTCTTCTAAACATAAGATTAATTGCGCTCTAAAACTAATCTTGATAAGGAGAATCAGTGGTGGGGTCTAAGCGCATTCCATTAAATCATAAATGCGTAAAATGTTCATTTCAGTGAGTTGTATGTGATAAATAAATAATTACGTTTAAATTATAAATTGAGTTGCAGTTTTGGTTCGTTGCAATTCCCTCTTCTGTGATTCACTAATGTATTCCGCTGCGGAATTTCTATTTTAATTGGCAATTACAAGAGGAAACAGAAAATGATTTTAAAAAATATTATTTAACTTAGAATTAGATTTAATGCATTAAATGTTATGCCTGTATTTAATTTTTCCGACTTACACATGAGAAAATCCTTTAGTTTCATTTTAAAAGTCTTCATTTTAATGTGTATGCTGTGTTATTAAATATTGTATATGAAATTAAAAAGACGGATTAATCAAATTTCGGCTTAATTCATCCTTGAATTCTAAATGTAATTAAATTCTCTTACAAAAGTGAATCATCAGTATGTGAGAGTAATTTTTTCACTACTTAAAATAGTTTTATTCTGTTCTCCCGGTTCTATTTTTTAAAACCAGATTGTATTTATTTCTCCAAATACATTATGTGAGAATTATAAGACCTTAGCTGAAAATTTATAGCTATTTTAGTTTTATACATGTTACCGTTAAAGTGTAAAATCCGTTATTTCAAAGAATAACTAGGCATTTCATGAAATAACTAGACAAGTTAGATAAAGTATATAAAGTTATTCAATTCTACGATTTAACTAGGTATTCTATTGAATAACGATAACTTGATCGTTAAAGTGTGAAATACAGTACTCTCGTAAGTTCTTTGAACCTGTTCTAGTTCCGTTTAGTCAGTTTTGAGCCTCTTATAGATGCTTTGCAATGATCGCCTTAAGGTATCCGACTACGTTCGGAACCGTGATTTAGCAAAAGCGTATAAATGGATAATACTTATGATATTTAGTATCACTTAGATTAGAAAATATATATAAAATTGTTTTAAGAATAGTATTACAATAAAAAATGATTTAAGTACAATATTTTGACAAAAAATGAACATGGAATGACCCATATTCAAAACATTCTCCTTTTGTGAAAAATACCTCTATTATAATAATATGTTGCATGTATATAGCTCAGACCTCTGAACAGAGGCTCAAATAGAATTTTTGAAATATATAATTTAGAAGTGGGTTTATCCATGTTTTACGACAAAACAGGGGAAAAATTTTAAGAAAAAGACGCCGATAATTATTTCGATGGGTTGTAACTCTGAAAATAATGTGAATGTTTAAAAAATCATAGTTGAGCCTCTGTACAGAGATCTGAGCTATATACAGGCAAAATATTATTATAAAAAAAGAATTTTTCACAAAAGGAGAACATTTTGAAAAAAGGTTAATCTAAATTAATTTTTTGACGACATATTGTATTGAAATAACTTGCTAAGAAAAGATAATGAAAAGAAAAAGATCTGAGTGTTTTCTAAAAATTCAATAAATTTAGTTTTTCAAAAAACTTGAAAATATTGTATTAAATTTCTTTAAATTCTTGTGAATGTTATTGTTTCATTGGTTTATATTAAATACATGCATATATATATATACATCTTTGTAAATAAAATAAACTTTAACATAAACCTAATTTTTTTTTGAAGAGATGTTTGTTTTTTATTGCAATATCCCTTATCATGAAATTCTTAATTCTTTTAACACGAAAAAATATTACGGTTCCTTTAGTTTCGTGTTAAACGGTTTTCACTGTATTTTATAATTACAAAAAAATAATGATTAGTATTGCCATAAAATTTAAAGTCAGTCATTTATTTCTGATATCTACCTAATTCATTATGTTTTCCAGTATCATTTCTTAGTCAGAGCTGCATTCGAAAACATCAGAATGAACTCCTTCTGGATTTGTATTGTACGTTGCAGGCATGACCTAATGAGCTTGAGTTCTCACATTCATAATCTGACATTACTAAAACCACATCCAACGAGGAATTTCAGAGCATCCCATTTGGTACAATAATTGCACGTACATCTCACTTGACTACTAATATAGTCTCAACAATGTGAGAGTTTCGGATAACCCCTTTCCCCTTTTTAATGTCGTATTTTGAATATTCATATCTAAAACACAGATTGAATCATGATTTTTTTTATATACGTTTGAAAGAAAACAATTCGAACGTTAAGGTATCCGACTACGTTCGGAGAGCTGCGGTAGCCCAGTGTTCAAGGTATCGGATCATGACAGGCATGTCATGAGTTCGAGCCCAGTACCACTGAAGACCCGCCGTGTAGGGCAGCGATGCATGTTAAATCTGTCGAGAGCTGAAACGTCCTCCCGTTGGTGTGGTGTGGTAGTTAGGAGAGGGGGGTGTCAGCTCAGGTGTCATCCACTTCACTTGACCATGGTTGAAAATTACATGGTCCGTCGCCAAAAGCCCTCGTGTAGCTGAACAGTGCGACGTTAATATTCACTCACTCGCTCACTCGACTACGTTCGGAACCGTGATTTTAAAAAAGCACATAAATGGATAATTTCCATGATATTTAGTGTCACTCAGATTAGAATACATGTATAAAATTGTTTTAAGAACATTTCCACAAAAAAAAATATTTATATACAATATTTCGGCAAAAAATTAACTTACATTAGCCCTTTTTTCAAAATGTTTCCTTTTATAAAAAATGCTTCTAAAATAATAATATTTTGCTTATATAAAGTAAAGACTTCTCCAGAGAGTCTTAACTAGGAGTTTTGAAAAATTCACATTTTTTTCAGAGTTACAACCAATTGAAATAATTCTCGGCGTTTTTTCCTTAAAATTTCTCCCCTCTGTTGTCGTAAAACATGGATAAACCCACTTAGAAGTGGGTTTATCNATGCTTCTAAAATAATAATATTTTGCTTATATAAAGTAAAGACTTCTCCAGAGAGTCTTAACTAGGAGTTTTGAAAAATTCACATTTTTTTCAGAGTTACAACCAATTGAAATAATTCTCGGCGTTTTTTCCTTAAAATTTCTCCCCTCTGTTGTCGTAAAACATGGATAAACCCACTTCTAAGTTATATATTTCAAAAATTCTAGTTGAGCCTCTGTACAGAAGTCTGAGATATATACAAGCAAAATATTATTACAGTAGAAGCATTTTTCCCAAGCAGAGAATATTTTGAAAATTGGTCATTCTATGTCCGATTTTTATCAAAATATTGTACTTAAATAACTTTTTATTGCAATAATAATCTTAAAACAATTTTATATACATTTTCTAATCTACGTGACACTAAATATCATAAATATTATCCATTTATATGCTTTTGCAAAATAACGGTTCCTAGTCGGATACCTTAAAAGTAAAATATTTGCACAAATTTTTAAATTAAAATGCACGCCAGTCAAATACATATATACATGTTAGGGTCAAAAAATTTCGGGAATAGTCAATTACAAATTGTTAAAATTGCAAAACGATAATGTATACTTATTACACTTCAAAGTATTGTCCTCTTGCAAACACATAATTGTTCCAGCGTTCGTATAAGTGTTCGAAAAGTTCATGAAATCCTTTTTTTATAGGTCCTTCAGTTGCATCTTCGCCTTTTTTCTCGAATTTTATTCAAGCAATATTTCTCTTTTGCATTCACTTAACTGGCGTTTTGTTTGAAGGTTGTTAAGAAAGCACCATGTCTCATCACATATCAAGAGTTTCTTCAAGAAGCAGCTATCTTCATCACATATGTCAATCGAATGCCTGGACATTTCAATCTCATTTCTTTTTGTTCAGGTGATAATATTTTTGGAACCATGTTCATAGAAGCGCGATGTTGTTATTTAAAATCATCTTGAAGAATTATGTGGATGCTGACGGGGTAAATATCAATTTCAGAGGCAATAGCATCAATGGTTATTCTGTCCGCACACAAGATTTCTCGAACGCACTCAACATTCTCATCTGTGGTAGAAGAAGAGGGGCGCTCAGTCCGTAGGTTATCTTGGATGTTTGTGGGACCTTCACGAAAACACTTATGTCACTCGTACAAAGACTTTTTTTGTTGTTGTTGTTTTCATGCCATCGCTATCGTATTCTTACTTCAACATCTCGAGTATCTCGGAAGGTGATTTCTCTAGAAAAACAAAGAATG
>BMAV01011926.1:3161-20300 GCA_019973955.1 Trichonephila inaurata madagascariensis | reverse complement strand
TTTAATGTCCTTTAATGATCGACAAATATCCTGTTGAACTTTTTCTTGCTTGTGTCTTTTTGTCAGGGTGAAGTGCATTTCGCGATACACTTATGGCTTCATATTTTCTTGATAAAGTTCTTAATGTAGCTATTGAAAATTTTCCTTTCATTTCATGTTTATTGCTCTTCTCAAATTTACTTTCGCTAAGGTGATTAATATGCATTATTTCAGCAAGTGTTTCCCTTGTTTTATCAGCTTCAATTTCCTTTCAGAGAGATCCCAGATGCCCAATTCTTTTTTTATATTCTGCTCAATTACATTTATAAACCATAATCAGTCGTACAACATCACAATTAAAACCACTAAGTTATTCATATGGGAAAATGCAACATGTTCAAGAAAATATTTTTGAAAAATAGTGGTCGTGCTGGGAACTCGGTCTAAACAAGTACCTTAAGATTCTAAAAAAACGTTTGCCACTCCCAAAAAAGGAGATATGTTATCAATTCATTTTAGCTCCCATTAAGACTGTCATATTAGAGTATTCTCTGTCAAGGTCATTGGTAACAAATATACAGTTTCCCCAGAATTAACGATTTTTGTATTATATGTTTCAGTATACTCATAAAAATAAATATTGGCCAATTAATCCTTCAAAGTGCTCAATATGCTTATCCATGTATCATAAAACTCTTTCACATTGTGAAAAAAAAAAGCGCAACAGAATTATATAATTTACAACTTCCCTAAAAAAAGGGATGCAGGTAGCCCTACCATAAGTTTGAAAGCCAGCAAAAATAATATTTTAGATTAAAAGAAACGTAATAAAAAAATCTCTCATCGTAGGATTACAGCAAAGCAAACAAAATATTTTTTTAATTTAGTTATAGGATCAAAGATAGCTAATGAGCGTTCAAAGTAGAATCTTTTATTTTTGATGACCTTTTTTCACCAGATGATATATATAAATCATATCAATGTAAATCTGTATTTTTTTATTATATCAGAAAGTATTTTGTTTGTTTTTTTTCATTCCAGTAAATTAATTTTTTTAACCTTTTATTTTCGATATGCTCGCGCCCCCCTTGAAGGGTTATCGCGCACCCCCAAAGGGGCGCGCCCCACAGTTTGAGAAACACTGGATTACACTTAAATATTATAGAAATGATTGTTTTTCGCTTACCAATACATCTTAGTGAAGAAGAGTATTATATAATATAATATTAAACTTTTATAGTATATTTTGTGTTTAGCGATATTATTTATATTCTGAAAAAGAAAGGTGAGTTACTTTGCAATTGACCAGTGACTTCTCTAGAAACGAGTTTTAGATCAAAAAGTCACTTTTCTTCGTGTGATAAATAGTCATAAAAATATTTTTAAAGAGTAACTTTGATTAAACCACGACATAAAAATAGCCAAAGTTTCAAGAGTTGAATATTTTTTTTAAAAAATTCCCCAATTTTTGTACTCTGGAATGTTAATCCAAACTCAGGAGTCTATCTGAAATTTTGCAAACAGAAGAAATATTAATGAAATAGGGTGCATGTGTGGAAAATGTCACGACTTTTAAATTGGGAAGAAATTAATTTCATTTTGGAATAAAAAGGAAGTATATTTTGTTTTAATGATGATTCTGCCTGCGTGATGGCTGATGCTGCTGACTGGATAACAAAAAAAGAAATATTACCCTACTTATGGATTAAGTAACATTTTATAATTATTACTTTCCTATAAGGCCTCAGAACGAAAAAATACAAACGTTAATAGAGAAACAAAACGGATAACCTCAAAGGATGGCTTGATGGGTTGCGTCGGTAGCCTAGCGATTCGCCTGGTCTTCCCGCTCAGCAAGCAGTTATCACATGCAATGACACAGACGTTAATAACAAAGAGCAGGGCTTCTCACACTTTCAATATTTGCGACCCAATATTCAATCTTAATTTTCATCAGCCTCCCAAACAATAGCAATGTATTAAATTCAATAATATTATATTTTGACGCTAACCCTATAATTCGAATTTAACCTCCTCAGTGTTGCCGGCCTATATAAACGTCTCACTCGGCCAGTGCATTAATTAACCCGGATGTATATAAATGTCTTTCCAAAGTACGATCATTACTGTGAACTGCTACCCATAAAATTATTCCAAAGACTTTGAAATGCAATAAAACGACCTTGACAGTGTTTGTGAGGGATTTACTTATTTCAGTGAATTTTGCTTATTTATTTCTTTACGAACCTCTTTTCCAATACACCACATATGTTCTCTACGAGTTAAACGGTGATATTGGGAAGCGAATCACGAAATTTTTAATCGACATTTGAATAATTAAATGTACACCGGATAAATGATCAAGATAAATGTTAATGATTGCATATAATTTTATATTTGAAGAGCTTATGGAGCTATTGGTAATTATTAAACGTTCTTAACCCGCGGTCACTCACGCCTGTTTTTACTACCGTCGTTGCTCGTGGGGTATAAAGAACATCCCAAACTTTTAACTCGTGTATTTAAAAATGAAATATGTTTAAGTCAGTTATGATACATATTTATGAAGTATACAGGATGTTTCTTGTATTATAAAAATAAAATTATTAAATTTATTACATACAAATAAGACTAACATTAATTTAATGTAAACCTACAAAATTTTCACATTTTATATTTTTTCATAATCACAAGTAAAACTTATATACCAGCAATACATATACTTTATAATTAATGATAAGTATAGTAGAAAAAAGAAAAATAATACTTTAATCGTTTTCCAAACATTCACAACAGACTGAATTTTCATACGGTTTATACACATATTTTTCTTACATTGAAGACGAAAACAATCAGTTTTTAAATCTTTTACCCGTGAAGAAACCGTGCAGCGCCCTTTTTTCGTGAATTAATGCTCCTCTTAATATATTCTGTGTCAGTAAAGTTTATTTTGAGTGTTTTGTTAAGGTTTGGGAGTTCCGATTTCATATCTCCCTGTGGCTGCAAAAGTTCCATTCTAATCTCCTCTAATAATCTTTAACATCTCATTTTCGTTTTAGGAACAACTGAACGATAGACATTGGAAGCATTAATTCCTACAGTATTAAGTACATGATAAAATATTCCCAATGGTCAAAGGTTACATATTCGCGATAAATCATATATACTGCACATTTCATCAGTGATATCACACAACATCGCCTATATTATAATAATTCACAATTTCAAGTTTCATCTCTCCAAGTTTGGTTATGAAATGTCATAGAATCCACTTAGTTCTTTCTCAAAATCTGTCAATACAGTATCTAATACATGACGAAAACGCTGTTTTTTCTTCTCCCTTGGAGTTTTTGCCATAATTTCTGGAAAGTGTTTTGAAAATTTTTTTAAAAAATATGTTTTCAATTATTTTACAGTATTATATTATTTGTATGCTTCAATTATTGAATTGTTTTAATAAAATATGCATGCATTTTAATATATTTGAAAAAAAAATGTACATGAAAATAGTAAAACTTACACTATTTTAGATGTTTCGAGTACCAAAATCTAACTCAATTGCTCCCGGGGTGTTCACAGCACCCCATATAAAATTTTGAAAGTCGTTACGTTCCAATCGTCCTAGTGGGAGTGATCGCATCAGGCCTGAAGTTTCAATGACATAAAGTGTGCAGCTACAGAAAAAATAATGGTTCTACGCATTCTTTTTAGAATCCTGGGAAGCTTTTCTTGTTGCTGGAGTGTATAGAAAACCCCATACAAGTGATCACGGGTTGACTTTGTATTGTTAACTTAATTATAAAATGCATTGAGCAGTAATGGTATACTTATAAGTGTAAATCTTTATTTCATTTTTTATTATGACAGAATGTATTTTGTTTGGTTACTTTTAGAAAATTAATATTTTTTTTTAAATAATCTTTTGTTTTCGATTTTTCAATGTCTTCGCGTCCTCCCCCTTTGTACAGTTATGACGCCCCCTAGGAGGCGCGCCCCACAGTTTGAGAAACATTAATATAGAGATAAACCGTATCATCTCAAGGTGATAGGTTGCGGTGATAGCCGAGTAATTCGCCTGGTCTCCTCGCTCAGGACGGCAGTTATTACATGGAATAGCACAGCGCATCAACTCACGGCGCTGCAAATCAAGGAATGTCTGTGCATTTTAAGAACCAAAGACGCTTCAACTAAGATTGGTCAAGCCCCAGCTCTTACTGATGAGATCAGTCAGACAGATTCAGTCCATTGCACAGAGGAGGATCTAGAGACACTCCTCGAAGAAGATGTTGAAGAGCCATAAAAAACAGATGTAGAGACTCAAACCATTCTAACTTCTCACCATGGTGGTGAAGGGGGGGGGGTAACGTAAAGGGTGTCCTCATGCAAAAAAACAAAGAAAAAACTGGATGTGTTAAATTTTACCAAAAGATACAACTACTCAATACTCAAGATATTCACATCATTACCATTAGGATCGGTGTGGAAGAAGTGAAGCCTTTAAGTGACCACTGTACGCAGGTAAATTTCAACACGTATCGCATTTCATTGATGGAGTCCGAGAGTGCCGGCTGGGCACTGGAGTATACTTTCAAATCCGTGTGGAAAAAACTTGGCATTCGTACCCTCTCATCGACAGACGTGTGGATAAGTCGCTGAATAAAACTGTTTTTAGAAAAGCTTAATGTTGACTTTAAACATTACACACACAAATCGATCTATACCCAAAGTCATGACTAGAGCCGATTTCTATATCAAGCGCCCATCAACAGTGAGAGTGCCTTTCGTCCACGTGTTTTAAGTAAGTCCCCCGAAGTACATATGCGGCAGGTTTGGATGATTAGTCCTGGCAGGAGAGAAGTTGTTTACCCTAACAAACATATATAGGGCAGGGGGTATTCATCATAATATATATATATATATATATATATATAATAATTCTCAATCATTTAATCTTTAATAGTTTGATTTATCTTTAGTCCAGCATTTCTCAAACTGTGGGGCGCACCCCCTGTGGGGGCGTGATAACCCTACGAGGGGGGCGCCAGTATATTGATATTCGAAAAAACAAAACATCATTTAAACAAAAATTATTAATTTATTGAATTAAACAAACAAAATTCATCCAATCATTATCATTTCAAACAAAATATAAAATACACATTTCCATTCATATAATACTCTCATAAATGTATCAGTACCGCACAATGTATTTTATAATGAATTCAACAATACAAAGTTAAGATCAAGTTTAATAATTACCAGCGATCCCATGGGCTTGTCATATATAATAATTTTTCAAAAATCAACACATCTTGGTAATTTGTACAGTTTTTAATTAATCCCGAAACTGCCGATTAAAAGTTACGGGACTCACTCTCCAATGTCACCGTTTTCCACGTAGTTGCGTGTATGCGATGTATTGAGGGGGGATGAAAAGGAATACATAAATAAAATCTTCTCTGAAATAAGTAAATTCTTCAAAACACTGTCAAAGTCCTTTTATTACATTCCAAAACCTTGGAAATAATTTTATTGATAGCAGCACACAAAGAAGATCGTAATTCAGAAAGACGTATATATACGTCCGGCACATTTAACGCTTCGGCAGAGTGAGACGTTTATATACGCCGGTGGCACTTAAGAGGCTAAAGTCATAAGGTCAAGATAATGCTTCAGTGTCAAGGTATAACATTATTAAATTCAATGTATAGTTAATGTAAGGATGCGATGAAAATTATGATTGAATATTGGGTTGTAAACATTGAAAGTTTGTGAGAAGCACTATTTTAGTCCATTCCTAGAGGATACACGCTTATTTAATAACCTAGCTATCCGCCTAACGAGGGTTTCTTGAACTACATCCATCCACCCCCAAATAATGTGATTTGCCTCTTGCTATAAAAGCGAGACTCTGGAAAATCCCGCTCTCTTACGTATTGTACTTTCACCCTGTAGTTGACTGCAGCACGGTGTGTTTGTTGTCTTTGTTCTGTGTAATATCATCCATGCTTGAAGACTTTAATATACCTATGTGTTTCAAGATGTGCAATCAACTGTATTTACTTATCACAAGACTGCCTCATGAATAACATTGAATATGCAACATCAACCAGCATAGAAAATGTGTCTATTTTACAGAAATCCCTCACCAGCTGCCACGCCTTATCCTTTCGTCGTTACTGTATAATCACCCACTCGCCACGACAAATCACGCACTTCCTAACTTGTATTATTGTTATACAGTCGAATCTCTATATAACGTAATCTCTATATTGCGAATTTTCCTATATAGTGAACTTTTTCCTGGGACCTTTAACATTTTACGATTTTTTTCTTAAAATAACCTCTCTGTAGTAAAGTGCATTTTCCATATAACGAACTTTTTCTTTTGTGATTCAATTTTTGTCTTCCCTTTTTTAAAAGTATTTCTGAAAAAAAATCAAGTTTTTTTCTCTTTAATACATTTTATAGTGATCATAAATCTTGAACTTATTTTATTAGATCCTAACTCGCTGAGAGCAATAGTTCTGGTCCTTTCAAACAAGAAGTGCAACCCATAACCCCCTTTTGCCCAGTACACTAGAAGCGTCTTCGATATCCTCTTTCCCCCTCAGTGGAGTTGTCTTGTGTCTAATTATAAAATAATGTATGCTTAATAGAGCTTGTTTGCTTTAAGTTATAAAATGTCCTTAAAATTCATTGATTTTAGTATAAAATTAATTTCTTAATATTGAAAATACAGTGAATTCGTCGACAATTTTTTTTTTCTTGTTTTTCTTGCAGTTTTACTTTTTTTTTCTATCTTTTTTGATGGGTAAGATATGTAAAATAAACATATATTAATTTTAAAAAAAAGGTGTAAATAATTACTTTTTTTAATACATAATGTTCATGAATTTAAAATGTGTTTTATGTGGTTTATAAAGTATATCAAAAGTTGAATCTCTGTATCACGAACTTTCTTCCGGGACTTAGCGACTTCGTTATATAGAGGCCCGACTGTATATATATATATATATATCCCTGTATCTTCATTCTGCCATTGAATTGCGGCCTTTGTATCTAACTTTTTCCATGGAGTCACAAATTTTATTTTGCTAGTAGTATATATATAACTTACTTATTTTTGCTTTTTTATTTAGTCTATTCATTCTATTAAATACTTGACTTTAACATTAAAAACACTATCAGCAATCTTGTCTAGAGTTTATTCAAACACAAAAATCAAAAAGAATCACAAAAAGTAAAGAAGCATCTCATTTACTTAAATCACAAAAAAGTGTAAACATCACTATTAGGTTTGTGGTACTATTACAAATTTTTGAAATATGATCTTAAGAAACATATTGCATTAGTTGTACTGTAATTAAGCCTGGAACGTAATATTGCACAAAAACTATTGGCTGCCAAAAACGCTCTTTCGGCATCTGCACTCGTTGGTGGTACTGTTAGCAATACGCGATATACTTTTAAAATGCGCGATATTCTCAAAAAATAATGAAACCAAACCGAAGTATTACCAATTGATTTTTCGTGTTTTTTAAAGTTATTCTTATTCATTAATATGGGTTATTATTTATGTGTGTGTGTATATATATATATAATGAATCTGAAAAAGAAAATATTTTGAACTCTTAAGTATGATATGCAAATACAAATGTCAATAACAAACCCACCAATTTAAATAATATCGAAATATTACGCTCTTTCTTCACAACTGCAACTTTGTTGTCACAGATGATCTTGCGCTTGTGCAGAATCATCCTGAGCAGTAATAGAATAGTTTTGGCCAGCCTCCTTGGATGATTCAAGGTATTTTATCACTTCTCTTGATTGTACGATGCAACTTTAAAATCATAGTGTAATTGGTTTCGCCGCGTTAGGGAGACATAAAAACAAAACGTATCCTATTTTATTATGTTGGCAATCTCTGAATATTTGGTGAAGAAAATTTTAAAAATTTCTAGTAAATACTGTTTAACTGGTATTAAAACTTGTGAATACCGGTATTACACAATTGCCTAAATGACTCAAAATACCGGTATTGCAAGCCCTATATACATAGAATAATGGTGTTGATTAAAAGATAGACACTTTGGAATTATGGTGCTGTGGTTGTTTCTGATCAAATCTGTCTGACGGTGTCAGATCAAGGCCCACGATATTAATCGTGGCAAAAGGTAGATTGAAACGCTTGTCATTAGCCGTAGCTTTGAGTACCGCTCAGGTGGCAGGGAGATTTGCTTTCGTTCCACCCCAATGTTTATGAAAAACACCCTGGAGGTGGTCAGGGGCCTTCCACCTTTTTTTCCCTTTCCACCAACCTCTCGAGGGTTCTTGCGGCTCGACGGCTATGTAGATACCCACATGCCCGAAAGACACTTTGCATTTACAAATGTCTATGCCTTCTCCTGATTTAATCCCAGGCCCAATGGTACAGCACTCAGTGTCAATAATCACTGTACCGGATGGGTGGCTTTTTGAATGCCATGCAAGAAAACAAAAAAAAAATTACAATTTAAAAGTTTTATCTCTTTAAATCATATTAATGGAATGTAAAAAATTTTGAACCTATACCACATACCTTTAAAATTAATCCTCTCTTTGGTCTGTATTTTTATCTCGATCATAAACGAATTGTTGTAATCGAAAACATATTGCTAATCATTTAAATAGCAATCTTTCTTTTGTTAAATATATATTTCACCTGTATTAAAGTTTGTAGTCATCTTTTCCTTTGAATTTTGTTCGAAATATATTTGTATGAACATACAGTCTAAGCTAAATAGCTACACTTAACTACAATACTAGATTAATTAGAGATCATTTAAATGTCTCACTTTTCATGAGAATTTTAAATGTTATAAATATAACAGCCCTGTTTATATATATATATATATAAAATACTATTTTTTTTTTTCAAATTCCTGATTACGCCTGAAATAAGTGGCAGTTCAACAACAACCAAATCACACTGTCACCGCAAAGGTGACAGTGCGATTTGGCTCTACTCCACCCCAATTTACAGGAAAATTATCCTGGGGTTCGACAAAGACCTCCCACCTATCTTCCTATTCCACCAGCCTTACAAGATGAATAGAAAGTGGACGGCTTTTTAAAGTATCCTCTTATCGCAGAGGCAGTATTTATTTACAAACATCCATACTTTCTCCAGGATTCGAACCCAGACCCTACCTTAGAGCAGTCCATGTTACTAGCCAGTAACTTTTCCCCAATTAATCCAATTCAATCCCGCCCCCAAAATCAAAATTTACAATGCAAAAAATGATATTTTATTTAGTCTTTATATTATATGTGTTCTATAAATGCTTACTTAATTATAGAAGCCACTCCCTGCTACATTTTTTGAAATTTATTCTTTGATTGCTTATTAATTTCAGTTTTTGTACACTTTTCTTCTTACATTAAAATTTATTTACATTTTATATACTTGCAAATTTTCTAAATCTTTTTTGAAGTATATTTGTAAAACATCATTTTCTTAAATGTTATGTTATGTTAATATTAAAAGAATTGGGAGAAATATTTACTTTAGACCTTTACAAAAAAGTTCTGCACTGTTGTACTCTGTCCATATATAATAAGGCTATAAATTTAAAGTTTTTGCTCATTTTTAGTTATCACAGAATATGCATTCTGTCTTGGCGCAATCATTAACTAAGGTAAGAGCAAAAAATTCTGATGCGGAAAAAAGCTGTTTCTGATGAAGTGTAAAACAAGAAAAAATTGTTTTCCACGCTTCAAAAAGGATTCTTGTATCTATGAAAAAAAGGAGAGAGAATATAATAATAAAAAAAGACACTACTTCTGCAATTTATTGCTATATAAGTGCTTCAGAAATTCTTATACACTGTGCTTATGAAAAATGCATACTTCCTTTCATTAAGAAGCAATTCTTCTTCCCAAAGAGGGATGCAAGAATAATTTTAGAGTAGTTATTGATTGTCAGTAAGGTTTCCTCAAAGAGGGATAAAATTCTAAACCCTCATTTTCTTTGGTGATTTTTAAGATTCAAAGGGTTAAAAAAAATGACAAAAAATCCTTTATGTATGGAGAATAATATAACGCATAATTTTGCTCTTTTGTACATTTAAATTAAATGTCTGGACGATTGTATTTTTCTTTATTTCATATTAGACAACGAATTTTACTTTAGAAATTAACAATCTCAAAAGAGAAAAATATACAAAAACGTTGTGAAATAACGTTCCTATTCATATTGAGTAAAACACAAAACATTGTCACTTCTCGTAGAAACATAATGGTAATAACAATAGCAATTAAAAATCTTAACATAATTAACTACTAACAATATTCACTACTTCTGTAATAAGAAGGTGTATAAATCATGTCTGTAATGCGAAAATACTCAACTAAGGTTTGGTCGAATAAATACACTCTATAACAAAAAAAAAAAAAAAAAAACGATGCACCAAAAAGCATTTGCCCGATTGTAATGAGATTTCGTATGCGAAGATATCTTTACCGAACATGCAAATGATTAAAATTTGACGTCAAATGAATAAATAGCGGGAGCTACAGAGCATCGGAACTGCGCAATAAGCAGGTGTCTATAAGAAATGATTCTCAATCTCAATTTCTGTTGCATTGCGATTTAGGATATTGTCAGAGTTTGAAAGAGGTCGTATCATTGGATTCAAATAGGCAGGTCGGGCAAATCGGAGAATCGCTCGTTACATGGGTCGAAGCGATGCGGCCATTAGAAGATTCTGGCAAGAATAGGTGAACAATGGCAGATTTCCGAGTCATGATAGTAGCGGTCAATTTAGGGCCACAGCAGAGCGGGAGGACAAATTGATTGTCAGATCAACTGTCACAGTGCTTGACTCATCGTTATCAACTATCAGACGTGTGATCTGCACACGAGTGTCCTCTATGACCTTTCAGAGACAGCTGATAGAGCCACATTTATGCTTGTGCGACTGCTACTCCACCGGCCACTCACGCCTGCACATTGTGTTGTGTAGCCAGATTACAGTGGTGCTTGGCTCGATCAGATTGGAATCATGCTCCCTGGGGACGTATAGTGTTTAGCGACGAATTCCGCTTCCAACTGTGTCCTGAAGATCATCGAAGACGTGTCTGGAGACCCCCAGAGCAACGTGCCGATCCAGCTTTCACTATTACACACCCCACAGGCCATCAATCAGGAGTTATGGTCAAGAGTGCCAATTTTTTGGACAGCTGGACCCCTTTGGTCGTCATTAGAGGCACTCTTACAGCGCAGCGGTAATTCTACGACATTCTGAGAACTCTTTTACTACCGTTCCTTTATCAGTACCCTGACCTTTTTTTCAGCAAGATAATGCCAGACCTCAAATGGCACGTGTTACTTCCTTGACAAACCTGATCACTAGATCTCTCTCCATTCGAGCATGTCTGGGATATGACGGAAAGGCTACTGCATCTACCAGGGAATGTTGATAACTTGGCCCGACAATTGGAGTAAATTTGGCAAGAAATACCGCAGGAGATCATCAGGGCGTATTATATCCTTATCCCACGTCGTGTGGCAGCTTGCATCTAGGCTAGATGTGGGTCAACACCTTATTGAGCTGGTTATTTTGCAACGATGTAACTCTGTAATAAATAGTTCCATTTTTCTGAAATTGTAATCATTGTCTATTCTGTACATAATTTTTGTACCCACCAATTTTTGTCTCTATTGGACAACTCGGTCTTGGTGCATCGGCTTTTTTTTTTGGTGGTGTTGTTTTTTTTTTTGTTTTCTTTTTGTTTTGTTATAGAGTGTACACTGTGCCCGGGCTTAAAGTATCCAAAAGTAATAGCTTATGATTACGGAACTATCCATCAGAATGTAACAAAGTGTTCATCCGTGGATTGGAAAAATCTACGAGTTTTTTGGGTCTAGTCCGATCGGCTACAAGTATACGCATTATTCCGCAATCACAGATGATAAACTTTTTACGCTGATTTCATTAATATAGATGTGGACGCCACAGTAAAAAGTGCAGTACGTAGTTTGGTTACGAAATTTAAATCAGTCGCGCGCGTACAGGAAAGTCTTCGAACAGAATGTAATGTCGACACTCCGACATCAAAATCTATCCACCAATTAGAAAGAACTTAACAAGAGATGCGAACTTTAGTATCTCAAACTGGCAAGTATCCCTAACTTTCACGATAGAAGACACTGTTGATCTTGTACGTGATTCATTTTGTCCATGTCTTGACAATACTATTAGGCAAAACAGCAACGACATTCCATTATGTTCGAGCACGTCGCTGTACACGCTTGACTGATTTAAATTCCGTTAACCAAAGTACGCTATCTACTTTTTACTGCGGAGACCACATCTTTACTAATGAAGTCAGAGTAACAAGTTTATCGTCTGTGATTAATGAACAAAATGCACGCACGTGCAGCCGATCAGATTGGATCAAAAAAATTTCGGAGATATTTCAAAATCACGGATGAACACTTTATTACATTCTGATGGGTAGTTCCGTAACAATAAGCCATTAATTTTGGATACTTTAAGCCCATAAACCATTTATTCTTGCTCCTTCTTAGATTTTGCTGAGAATTACAAGTGTTCTATATCCTGTCTTTCTGCAAAAATACATCCCTTCTTCACATTATTTATTTCGCATTGATACCAATTTTTGTCTTTAGATATCGGCTTTCTTTTTCTAAGAAGAAAACCAAAGAATCGGTATGAATGGGATATTACTACTATTATCAGAATGTAGAAATTCGATATGAATTCTGCCTTTCGTGAATATATTAAGCTTCTGAATAGTCAAAAAACCTATTTGTTGTTTAAAAACTATTTTTATCGTTTCTTTTGTTTCCACAATACGTTTTACTTTACACTTTGAAAAAAAGTTTGAAAGAGCATTTTATAACCAGTTTAACTACAATGGGAGAAGTATATGACATATTTCAGATAATTATAAATGTTATTTTTCTATCACGTATTTATTTCGTATCAAAGAAAAAAGCTACATATTTTAGCAACCAAATTACGTCAAATGTAACAATTCCCATCGGCTTCGAATTCGTATTTAAGCCGCGATAGCTGAATGACTATGACCCCGAACTCATAACAGGTGTTTTTTTTCTCGGGTTTTGAGTTCGAGTCCTGAAGCCGTTAGAGTTATCGTCTTGAGTATAAGACACGTGTTCAGTCTGCTGGCGTAAAGATACGAACATTTGCTTGGTGTGAACGTTTGGAGAATGGAATTCCAAGTTAGGTGTCTTCATCAGAACTTGAGCTTTATTTTAAGTAAAGAGTTTCGTGTTACCAATTGCCAAGGCACAGCTTTAAATTGAAACGTTAATAAACAATCAACAAGGAAGCATACAAAAAGTAACAATGAACTGCTTTGATCCAGGTCAATATGCATTTAGTTTTGCTGTTTATCTAGTTTCAGCTTGAATATCCTTACACTCTTCTGTAAGTTCTTAAATTAAAGTTTTTACTTTAAGCACCCAAATATTTTCCAATAAAACTAAGATTAAATTCATTCTATGCATTTAAATTAAAGAAATATTTCATGTATTTATATATTATTTTATTTTTACCATAAATTCCAAAGCATTCTTATTTACAAACATATCCATAATATATTGTTATAAATATTAAAATTCTGCGCACCCCTTGCCTGCAAATTACTGAAGAAACATGATACAACACACACGCAAATATGGGGCAAATGCTTTACATTAAAATTTCGGAAATAGTTCGTTTATTTAGTGAAAAGGATTCCAAGAATTTGAAAAACGATTCCCAAAACATGTTGACGAAAATAGGGAACTTTTCGTCTTGTCTTTTCTGAGAACGAAAGTAGCCTTTTATATATAGAAACATTATTTCTGTTGGAAACACTCTGTCTGCTTACCTGATTTATGTAACATTTATAGAGTAAAAAGATCATGGAAAGTATTTTCAATCAAAACACGATATAGAGAAAAAGTGGGTTGGATGACAAAATGAGTTACGCAAATTTAATGTATTTTATCTTCGTAAGAAATACAAGTAATACTTAAAAAAACATTAAGTCAATTCCTACTTAGATCAACAAAGAAAAGTATTATTTTAATTAATTTTTATTAAATAGTTACATTTAATATAAATGTGTATATACATATGACAGAATCACAAGATAAGGTGGTAATTAACTTTTATTAATGATCTTTAAAATATCGTATTGTCATCCAAAACAATCCTGTATATAAAATTTCAGTTCCACTGAATGCTTTAAAACGTGAGGAAAAAAAAAACTTTTCAAGCTTTGACACAAGTCGCCAAAAGGGTAGCTAAGTCGCCAAAAATGATGCCAACATGGCTGTATTTGTAACTCTTTGAATAATTAGTATTAATCAATTAATTTTTATTAATTATAATTAAATTACTGTATTGTCATCCAAAATAATCATGTATATAAATTTTAATCTCAATTGAGCGCTTTAAAATGTATTTTATTAACGACTGAAAATTTCCCGAAGATAAATAAATTAATAAAAATATAGAGATTGTGAGCTAATAGTAGGAATAGAATAATATAGAGCGTGCTCTCCTACAAAAATTTTTAAATTGTTTCTTTTATTTATAATCCGGTAGAGAGAAAACCGTCGATAGAGGTGATAGAGCTGGCCACTGCATACGCTGAATTGATTCTTGCTCAAGATCACATCCACGATGCTTGTGTGGTCTCACATTGTCATCCTACAGCCAGAAGGCTTCACCTACTGCCCCGGCATGAAGGCCCACATTAGTATCCAGGATATCTTCTGTATAGGTGTGTGCACTAACATTTCCTCTGAAACAAATACATGGAGGTCTGTGCTTCCACCCAAACGGATACTACACTAGACACAGACACTGCTTGTTCCGTATACATCTCTTTTTACGGATGTGTGGTGGATGAAAACTTGTAACAAATTCTCACGAAATGAAAATACGCGTATCGCTTCCGAGGATACGTCTGGACTCATTCGTAAAGAGAATAGCCCTCCATTTATAACACGTCCTGTGGATAGTTGACATATCCACGGCAAACCCACGTTCGTGAGTCCTCCAACGCATGGTTGATCTTGATACCTAACTTTTAGTGTTTGCAAGGCTGCGGTAGCTGAGTGGTCAAGGTATCGGATCCTGTGAGGTATGTCATGAGTTCGACCCCACTACCACTCCACTAAAGACTCGTCATGTAGGGGAGCGATTCACGTTAAATCTGTCGAGAGCTCAAACGTCCTTCCGTTGGTATTATAGTTAGGAGAGGGTGTGCCAGCTCAGACGACGTCCATCGTCACTGACAAGGTCGGTCACAAAAAGCTATTGTGTTGCTGAACAGTGTGATGTTAATATTCACTCAATCATTCACAACTTGCAGCGAGGGAGGATCTGAGTTCCGCTGGAGTTGTGGTTCAATTCCTTCAAGTGCATAATGGCAAATATAGGTCATGGACGGTCTTGTAGTACGTGGCCGTCCTTGGCAAAACTTCTTGGATGCCGCATTCATCTTGTCAAACACAAGCCTTTCAACAGCCAGCGGACTTCCGTGTGAAGGAGTAATTGATGAAAATGCTCGTCATTTTCTTCATATAACTGCGCAAATAAACGTATATTCAACGCCTTGCTTCGGATTCGGTTTATCGTATTTATGACAAATTGAAGAGACTCATGCAATATGCCATTTCGATTTTTAGCAACTAAATGCTGTTAATGAATAACTCAGTGTATTGCTAACACACCCGGTACATTTTGTTTTAAATGGCTTATAAATCCACGACAGCACCCGACCATAGCAGGTGCTCCATCTGTAGCTACTGATATTATGTATGTTAAGGGTATTGAATTTTCTCTATGAAATATTCCTTCAAAACGTTAAATATGGATTCGCCTTTAGTGTCGCTTGTCATAGTTCTTGCAAAGAGCATTTTTTAGTGGTGCTCTAGATCCATAATAAAACGAACATAGAACAATAATAATGATTCATTTCCAGGTAAGGTTGACTCGTCCAGCGGAAGAGAGAAATGCGTCGTTTGCAAATAATCACACAAAAACTTTCAACATCTTGACTCATTTCATCAATACGTCTTTGAAAAGTGTTGTTGCTTAAGGGAATTCTTCTAATTATATCAGATGCTGATTTAGGTGTATAACACAGTTTTTAAAACCTCCTCAATAAAACCAAACTTCAAATAATCAACATTGTACTGTCTACATTTGTTTTTATATTCGGCCATGTTTAGAATTAGTTTCCTGTGGAAAAACTCAGTTATTTAAATTAGACATGGCAAAAAAATATTCTGATTGTATAACTTTATTTTCCATTTAAACATATAACAGAGTCGACTCGACAAATTTTGCTATTTCAGACAAAAATGCATAATTCCACTCCTCCTTTCAAAATAAAAAAGTATTATTAAAAAAGATAAATTGTTCATAGATACACGCCTACAAAATCTGAATAGTTCCCACTAACAGAAAGACAGCATGACAATATATATATATATACTTATATATATATATATATATATTAAAAACTAAATCACACACACAGTAAAACAAATTTAAAATATCGAAAGATCCTTAAAAAGTCGTTACGATTTTTAAAGAATTTGATGAGGCTTTTCAAAATCCTATCGTAAATTTAAAACAAAGTATAAGTAGCCCATATTTTTTACTTTCATTGATACACTGTATTTACGTATACTTAATATATTTGGAAATGGTAATTACATGGAAATACATTCTAACAAATTAGATTTTTCAAACAAAAACTATGCTGTCTGAGAATATAACATTTAACATTTTTTTTCCAACAAACCCACATATAAATATGTATACAGCGCGCACAAAATATTGCATGAAATTACATAAATTTGAATTGAAAAAAAGATTTTTTACTTTTACAACTCCCACAAAGAAAAAATACTTTCTCAAATCTAATTAATATAGCTCTAGAAATTAATGACCATAGTAATCAATCTTAAAAAACTAACACTAATAAAGAATATTCAAAAAGCAGACTGCGATACTTAAATAGTAATAATAAATGAACTATATTTCTCAGTCCAATAAAGTCCTAATTTTTAGCTCCCTAAAAAAATATTTTGTCATTTTGAAATATTTTTAATACTTAAAT
>BMAV01011925.1:717769-733154 GCA_019973955.1 Trichonephila inaurata madagascariensis | reverse complement strand
GCTACTTAACCAAATGCCATCAATTTGTTCGTTGTGTGTCAGCACACCATGGACATTATGACACATGAGCATATATATATATATATATATATATATATGTATAAAATCTAATTCTTTACAAACGAGAGATGAACATCCATCAATCAAAATAAAAAACACACACACAGTAAGAAAATCACACAATGAAGGACACATGAGCAATTGAAATTTAAAAAATGGATGCTGCAGTATTATAAGCATTGCTGACTTAGGACAGCTTATATATAAAATAATTTATATAAAGGTGGGGTTGAACATATTTTGTGGCCAGCCAACCTTTCTCCTTTATGTTAATAATACTGAGCAAAAACCAATAGAAAATAATGGATAGGAATGTCTAATTATATAATATATATATATTATATGTATATATATATATATTGGGAGGCAATGAAGCTCAGTGGCTGAGTGGTAATGTGTCACGCTTCCATGCCACATGTCCAGGGTTCAAACCCCAGGCTGGGCAAGGTTGAACCAGCCTTTCATCCCTTCAATGGGTCGATAAATGAGTACCAAGCTTGCTTGGGAACTAAATACTGGGGGTTTCGCGTCAGTCTGACCATCTGATTGCAACATCTGCACATGCACCTCAGTGGCTAAGGTCACAAAAACTGAGTTGGGTACAGTAGGTCTTGGCCCTCATGGGCTTTTGCATGCCTGAGTTTAGTTTGGTAGGCAATATTGGTAACCCATTTTTTTGAAATAAATATTGTTGTTATAATTCCAATTATGTATGTGTAACAAAAATAAGAAATTTTAAAATTGTGAATAAAAAGTAGTATTATATTTAGTAGTATAATATTATTACTAGTATAAATATTTTATCACTTGATGAAATATTTGTCTTAAAACCTTTTTCTTATAAATTTTTTTTGAAGTATAAATAATCAAGTTTATTTATGTATAAAGATTCTTATTTTTTCCCTCTTTGTATAATTTTGTTCATTTATTAATTAAGCATTTTCTCTCCGTATATTGTTTGGCAGAGAAGATAAACGTAAAATTATAATCTTTTTTGATTAAATTTTGTGTAGATCAATAAATAAGAATATTAAAATAATCTCCAGTCACAATTTTCTTCAGTTATATGTTATTTCTATATTGATATTATCCTTGTTGTGCTATTTATATTCCATGTTTAAAATAACATGTGCATAAGACTGACACTGTTGAAAAGAGCTTAAATAATACCCAAAAATCATTAAAAAAAAAACATTTGTGCAATCAATTGCACAGACTAGCAATTCTTAAACTTTTGATTGTTGCAACTCCCCCCTCCCTTTTCATATCAGCTTGACATTGTGGTCCCCCAAAGTTTTGAACACCTCTCCCTGACTCCCAACTCATGGCTGAGTGATTTATAGGTTCCTCAATAATCCTAAGACTACCTCTACTTATATGAACTTTTTTCGCACATTCCCCTCTCCCCCTTTAAAACAGTAGACATCTAATTATAAAAATAGTTCAAAATACTAATTGCAAATAAACAATGCACTGAGCTGCATTAATTAGTGATCTAGTCTAGTAATCAGTTAAGTGATCTTGTCTAGGATGACACATCTTTCAATTTTTTCAAAAGACCTTTGAAAATCTTTAAAAGGGAAATCCTTTGTGGACCCCCTGGAAAAATGCTGGGGATCCTCTGAAGACCACAGTTTAAGAACCACTGGCAATGTATTGGCATAACAGAATATAGTTTATTCAGGACTGTAATTTATAGTTATGTATGCCAGGAAAAATGTGAATTCCAGGCCATTTTTTATTTGTATGTGGAATAAAATGTTACTCTTATTTTTGGTTATTCATTTTATGATTTTTTTATGTGATCAATTTAGTTTTTTTTCCTTAGGAAATCTTATTTCAGCATCACTGCTCTCTTTTTCAAAATTAAGAAATTGTGTTTTCTCCCAATATTCTAATATTTTAACATGTTGAAAATTATTTTTAAATTTTATATTTTTATTAATTATAAAAAAACACATGAGATTTTTTTTTCACAATAATTTGAAGTTACTTGGGAAACAGTATTTAATCATTTTAAAATTATTTCAGATATCTTTTGCATACATGCTTCCAAGCATTAATGGATCATGGATATCAAACAGCTTTTAAACTTGCTGAAGCATATAGGAAAAAATGTATGGATATATTTGAAAGATCATTTCCTGAAAAAGGAAAAGTCATTGCATTGGGGTTTTCATTAGGTTTGTTATTTTCTTTGATTGAAAAATAACGTTTCTTTGTGTTAATGTTTTAGATATTTAGATTTCTATATTTTGTTTAAAGTATAAAATTTTAATCTGTTATTAATTTAATTAGGAACTGTATAACCTTATTTTACAGGTAAACTGAAAATTAATATTTTTTTGTTTCTTTTTATCATTATAAAAAAGGATAACCAATTTCAGTAATATTTGTTGATTGATGACTATTAACTTTTAAAAAATTTAATTACTATGATTAACGAAATGAAAATATGGTTTTTATATAGGTGAACCATTGTATTACATCAGATTTCCAGAAAAATATTTGTATTTATTGATATTTACATTTTTTGAAAATCCTTCTGTAATAAGCCTTGTACAGCTTTAAAGTTGGTCTTAAACTCAACCTAATAATTAATTAAAAAAGTTAATTTTTTTGTAGGAAATTATAAAATTTTAAATTGAGATGAAATCATTAGTGAAATTTTTTAAACGTTTGTAAATTTATTGGTTTGATGCGTTGGAAAAGTAAGGACAATATATGTTATTTGCTATAAAAAAAAATTCAAGTGAAGTTGATAATTTTTTTCTTAAAAATATTTAATTAATAACTTAGCAAAAGTAATAACTGATAGAAATTCAAATTTAGTTCATTAACCATAATCAGTCAAATTCATTCTTTCTTTCACTTATTATAGTTTCATATATTTTTATGCCTACAACTTTATTTGGCGTCTGATATTCATTTTATGTTTTTCAAAATTACTGCAAAAAGTTTCTATTTTAAGAAATTGTATCTTCTATTGAACACAATTCAGTTGAAATGACTTATATTAAATAAATACTCTACAGATTGGATGTACTATGTATTAATTTTTATTTAATCATGTTTTGGAACTTCAAATGGAAGCTACATCACAATGATGGTTTGCTGGAAACAATAACCTACATTTTTAAGGAAAGTCTCTTTCTCAGAATGAATAAATTAAAATTGTAGTGAAATAAAGTACTGTGAATAAACTCTGCTATTTTTATTATTAGATGTAATAGTGAATTTAATAATATTTAAAGAAATAAAAAAATGTAATTCATTAATTTCAAGAAAGTAATTGCTTTTGCTTGTGCTAAGTTTGTCAGTGAGATAGAATCAATTTATTGTATTTATCAAAATTCTGATCATAATTTTATATTTACATGATTTTTTTTTTTTGTATGAATGCAGAAGTATAATATTCTGTAAAATATAAAGACAGTAAATTGATGCATTTTTTTTACTTTTGTACATCAATTAAACTAGTAAATTAGTATTTTTCATTTTTTTAAATTTTTTTAATTTTATTAGAAGGTAAAAATTAAAGGGCTTTTTACTATATTTGTAGTTTTTATTTTATGTATAAATATCTATGTATATTGATAAAGGTTTCAGTTCCTTTAAAAATATAATTTTTAATTGCATAGCAGTTTTGAAATATTCTAAACTTGTACCTATATTTATTAACAGGAAGATTTTTAACTGATGCTGGTTGGTTTCCTGAAAGTGAAATAGTGTTTACATCATGTTTAATTTTATGTCAAATGAATAATGCTCCAGATGCACTAGCTCTTATTTTAGAATGTTACAAAAGGTGAGTTTTTGATCACATAATCATCAGTATTATTTTAAAATACCATAAGTCTATCTTAAAGCTATAAAATAGCAAGGCACTACAGAACAAAGTAAAATGGACACTTTAATATATTAGTAAACTTAGTCTTAGGACTAAAATAGCAGGCTTAAACAAACTTTAAATGTCCTTTGTTATGTACTGGGTTCTTTAAATATGTAATCAACAAGGAAAGAGCAGTATGCTTAAACTGAAAAGAAATATATTAAAATCACACATATGTAAAGAACATGGAAAGCAAAAAGTCTGGTCATAAAACAGTATCACCAATTGCTAGCAGATGCATAATGGGCATCATCAGTTGTATGCATGGTCATGCAGTGTAACATATATAAAATTTAAGCCACCAGCATATTGATGCATTGCACTTCTTTCTTTGAATTGCTAATACAAAATTTAATTATTTTTCAGCAACATATTAATTGAACTATTGACCCACAATATATCTATTAAGAGATCTGGATGTTGGCATTGAAAAACAAATTTGATAGGAGAGTGTTTGGTTCTAGTCAAGCATTAATTCTTTGTAATGGAAATTTGCACAAAAGCAGCAGCATAACATACACCTGCGCATTGGTGGGGACTGGATTCTAGGGACCAAAAACCTGACCCTGTAGGGGGGCCCTAACATTCTCCATTACACCACTGGTACATTGATAGAAAGCGTTACAGAGGTGCCAGAGCTGTTGAAATTCCTATACTGCATAAAAAAAAAGATCGGACAAAACAAATCACAGAAAAATAAAATTGCATAAAAAAAGGACTGCACAAAAGCAGGTTCTACTGTATATATGCATATTCCTTATCTTTATTCTTATTTTCGCTACAAGTTCATGTAAATTAAAGAAATATAAAAAAAATTCAGTAGAAATTAATACTTTTTGTTATTAGTGAAGAATAAAATAAGTTCTAGTTAATATTTAAAAAAAGAATGTTGGTTATTTCCTTAGCTCTGCATAATTTTAATTTAAAATATTTTGTCTTAATCATTGAATAAAATTTTTTCGATTACATGGAATATGCTTTTATAATTAATTTGATGTATTTTTTTCCCTTCTGTTTTTATGTATGTATTTGGCCATTTTCTCAATTTTTAGATCTAAATTTATGTATAATGCCACATTTTGAGGTATATTGTGTGAAGAAATCTAAATTTAGTGTATCATCATGGCCTGAATCAAACCTGTCTCAATTTTTTAAATTGATAAGAAAGATTATTTATTTTGTAACAAATATATATATATATTAAGTTAAATGTTTATCAACATTAAATAGAATTAAGCATACATGGTGTTGAATAAATTGTTGACATCCAATTAATTTCTCACAGGAAAAAATTGCATGAAAATTTTCAAATTTCAATATGTTGAAAAAGTAAGTTTTTGGTCATTTTGTAATAATACAGCAGATGATAATGATGAAGTATTGTACAATTTCATTGTTTTAATATCTTATAACAATTTATTCTCATAATAGTATACATACTACTAAAAGTATTTTAAATATTTATAATTTTTCTGATGTTTTTACTAAATTATTTTTTAGGCTGCTTCGAGTTCGAAATATATACTGCAAATTTAATGAAGCTGAACAAACTTTTAAAGATGCTCAGACTTGCATTTTACAAATAAAAAATTTGCAGTTGAATGTAAACTTAGCTGGTATATACAGTGAATTTTCTTCCTTTTATTTTATACAAAGCAACTACAGAGAGGTATGAATCAATCTTATACTGATATTTATTTTGAGTTTCCCTCAAATTCTTTGAGTATGAAATAGATTATGACATTTGAATTTATTACTTTCAGGCTTATAGATGGGGTGATAAAGCAATCAGTGAATTAAATTCATCTATACCTTCAAGAGTAAGTATATGATGCATATTAAAAATGGGGAGGGGATGGTTGTTTGATCTTAAATATGTAAGGTAAAAGAAATGAATTAAATGTGTGCCTAAATGAAATAAAATATGATTTATGTTAATAGAATCAAAGACAATTTTAAGTTAATTGTCAAAAGATCATGGAAAATACTTAAAATTCGTAAAAACATAAATGAATTTTTTTGTGGTATTCTTTGTATTACTTTACTTTAATCAAGTTTAATAAATTATATTTAAACTCAGTGTACAGGAGGGTTAAATAGAATTTCAAAAGTTATATATAAATACGAGGCTGAGAGTGGTAGCATACGATGCTTCCACACCACAGTTCCGGGGTTCTATCCTCGGGCTGGACAAGGTTGACTCAGTCTTTCATCCCTTCAATGGGTCAATAAATGAGTACCATCTTACTTGGGGACTAAACACCGGGGGTTTCGCTTCAGACTGACCACCAGATCGGGACATCTACTCAGCACCCAATGGTCGCATATACTGAGATGGGTACAGTAAGCCTTGGCCCTCATGGGCTGTTGCACTACTGAGTCTGAGTTTTATATGTAAATACAAAATGTATTTAATTATTTTTGTTTGGTGAAATACCTAAATTACACTATTTTTTAACAAAAAATGTTCAAGTATTTTATTAAACTTTGCATACATTTTTAAAAGAATGTTAGTTTTATAAAAACTAAATTAAAGTTTTCAAATGGACTAAAATTGTATTTGATAATTTATTTCTGTATGTGTTATTTTTTTTATATATAATTGATTTGTATGTGATTTAGGGGCATACCGAAAGTAAGTTTTGTCATTTTTTTTTCAACAAATTCCTAATTTTACAAAAGAAAAATGCATCATAGCATGCTGAATTATACATCTTGGACTATTTTTTGATGTAGTTGCCATTGTCATTGAGGCATATTGAAGCATGCAATTGATTTATGGGTACTCTTGTAAAACTTGATGTCTTGCAATGCAAGTAATTGTAGCACAGCCTGCTTCACCTCAGCATTGTTTTGTAAGGAATTTTTTCTCACTGATGAACTGGAATACTTTCATGTCATTGAAGTGGCCTTGGTTTTTGGGATAAAATAGTTACCTGAGTCTTATCGCCTGTAATGATTCTGAACAGGAGCTCATTTCCCTCTCACATGTACTGCATCAGATGATCAAAGGCTGATTCTTCTATTCTTCCACTCTTGTGATTCTAGGTCAGGTTTTTTAGCTCTGATATCGCAAACACTTTTCAGTAACCCAACACATTATGGAACATTTGATAAGCCTAGGCATGACCAATAAACCTTTTCATGCCAGAAACCAATGTGTATTTCTAATGTGGAACACATTATCAGTACACATCCATTTGAACACATCAGTCATAATGCTGACATTCCTTTCATCATTTAACCAGCAATAAAAGTAGTTTCTTATGGTGATTATGTTTCACCCAGTATACTATCTTCTTTTTCAAAAAAAAAAAAATGGCCAAATTTGCTTTCGGAGCAGCATTCCTTGTAAATTGTATGTATTTGTGCTGAAATTTCATTTTATTAATTTTTGCTTAGCTTCTCATTTTTATAACTTAATTTTTTTGTAATTGATTTTTTGTTTTTGCAATGTATAGTTTTTCAATATAAGAATTAGTGTTATAAGTAATTTTTGAAATAAAAATATTCTTTCTAAATATCATAGAATATTCTTATTTCTTAATAAAATACTTTTTTCTATGCCTTTGTTTGAAACCTGTTGCTAATTGCATATATATATTTTTTTCTATTTATTTATAAATTAAGAAATTTTCCAAATTATATGTTAAAATTGGTTTGATTTTTTTTTTTAGGATCTTGTAAATATACTTCGTATAGCAGCTAAGGTTAGTGTCCATTTTATTATTTTCATGTGTATATATATAAATATATTTATGAAAAAATCTTTATTGAAGAAAATTAATCCACTGATAAATCTATTCTACTATAAAAAATGTCTTATTTTCCCTTTTACATGCGCTATTCAATTTGAATGCACTAGTAGAGAATTTAGTTAAATTTCTTAACAACAGTTATCAAGGAGTTGTAGTTGTCTAGAAAAAAACAATGTTTTTTTATTTTATTTCATAAGCTAAGATGTAAAAACAAAACTGGAGGGAGTTATAAAAAAAAGTCTTAGATAGTGCTTTTCTAGGAAAAGATCTTCTTTCACCTGCTGCATTCCATATCAGTATTGTTAAAACTATTTTCAGAAGTATTTCAACATTAGGATTTCTCTTGTAATTCGATAAATTTCTAGTGGGTTTTTTCATTGTATCTCTTTTCTTTTCATTTCTTGTTCCAATTAATATCGTCAAAACTGAAAGATTCAATATCGTCTTTGTAAGTTTCCTTTAATTTTTGTATAACTTTCTTTTTAATTTCAGGTAATAATCTCTCATCAAAAATACAATAAAGTGCTCTATAACAGTTTGATAAATCTTATCTCTTCGGGATAGTTCTGCTATTACCCTATCGCATATGACATAAAATGAATTCACTATGAAATTTTCCTTTCTTTCAAAAACTCATAACCGACTTTTTTACTTTCACAAAATTTTTTTTTTTTTCTTTCTTTTACTACCTGTAAGCTTGTCCAGCTTCTCTCGAAATGAAAATCCTGATAAATCAGTTGCTCCTTGTTCCATCTTTCCAAATTAATTTCTGAAATTTTAATTTTCTAGAGATTTTAGTAAGCTAGATCCTTTTAATTATTCATGCTCAACTTTTTGCAATGATTTGCTGGTAGCATTTTTTCTGGAATATGGTATTCCCAATCATGGTCATTAGGGAAGTTTCATATTTTTCCATTTGTTTCAAAAGGGAAGTATCCTCCCGTATTGCGGTCTTTTTTTCCTCATTCGTGTCACGGATTTCAACCAGGGCCACTTTTATTAATCTTTATTTTGCTATTAAGGCCTAAATTCAACTAACTTGAAATAGTTTACTATAGAAATATCTTATATCACGTAACTTCATTTTATTTCATTAGTAAAATACACTGCTGGAAATAAAAATCCCATCACAAAGATTTGTACTATATCGACGAAATTTGGTAGGCGTAGTTATACATCCGAAAAATGATTTTGATTCAAATTTTTCGTTAGGTGCTTAAGTATGGTGCTAGTTGTGCCACGTGGAGGATGTGAATCCTCCACGTGAAGGAAGTGTGCTTTAAACACGCACTATAAATTTCGTGAGTGTTATTTATTGTTGTGATTTGATGTAATGAGTTGATGTTTAGTTCAAAATAACTTTAAGATGATGAAGAAGCCATTACTCACAACTCACTGAGTTTGAACGAGTTAGAATAATAGAGCTAAAAAAGGTAGATTTTCTTTCCACGATATTACAGAAAAAAGGCTTGGAGGAATGTATTCACTTTGAATGATATTTGGCATCAATGGTCCTGGGAAGGCACTACCTCAAGATAACTATGATTCAATCATGCATGTGGATTATCACTGACAGAGAAGATCGCGGTATTCACTATATGGCTGGAGCACGTAGAGCATCTACAGCAGAAATTACAGTTTTTCCGGCACCAGGGTGACATAGTGAACTGTAACAAATCAATCATTTGCGAAATAGCTCCCACCCAGATGTCCTGTAGCGTTCATACCATTAGCTTTAAATCATTGATATCTGTGACTTAAGTAATGTCATGCTAAAGATCATTGGAGAGTGGAGTGGCGATATGTTGTGTTCTCTGATCAAATCTGTTTCTGTCTTGGTACAAGTGATGCAGTGGCGTAACGGAGAATGTTAGGGGCCCCCTGCAAAGTCAGATTTGTGTCCCGAAGTCTTACTTGGTGTCAGCCAGGCCTTGGGGACTTAGATGCGGGGATTAAAGGGTGTACGTTACGGCACTGAAGTGATGGCTGTAAAACTGATTAGAAGAAAGCCAAGTCAGCGCATGCAAGCAATCTTTCTGCCTCCTATATACACTGGGCCTACACCTACAGCTATGGTCTGGCATGAGCAATTTTCATTGAGTGTAGAAGCACTCTCGTGGTTAATTCACACCCCCTGACTGAAAACTTGTACGTCAGTCTAGCGATTCAAACTGTTGCACTGCGATTTATAAACATCATTCAAGAGGTGTTTTCCAATAGGATAACGTGCTCCATCATACCCTGTTGTAACCCAACATGCTCTATAGCAGCGATACTCAACCTGCGGCCCACCGGACCTTTTTAAGTGGCTCGAACATGGTCCATTGTTCTGAGAAATTCATTTATTTATGAAAATTTGGTGAGAAATTCTTTTTGTTGAGAAATCAAATATAACAATTTTGCTATTTGCTGTCGATGTCGTATGGGTACGAATTGATATTTTTTTTCTGATTAATGATAATAGACAACAATGCACCATTTTATGAGTGGAACTATTTTTTAACTATCTTTCATATCTTGCTGGTGAAAAATATTAGAAGAAAATAGGTTGTTTTAAGACGATTGGGAATATGACTATTTTGTAGTGAAAAACAAGCATGAATCAGTAATTCTTTGATTTACCATGAAAGTGTTGTATTTAGAAAATACCAATAAACAGGAATCATTCAATGACACTTTTCCTCGAAGATCTCTTTCAAGAGATGATAAATAGGCTTTCTTGAATAATATTTGCAACAGAAAAAAAGTGTTTTGTCAGTGGTAATGTCACAGCGGTAACAAAGGCACCCTATGAAATTTGTTATATTATTGGTAATCATATGGAAACCATTTATTTTGCAAAAATTGGGAGGGAGTGGTTCTTAAATGCTTCCAATTTAAAAAAATTCAGAGACAAAATAAAAATAATTATTAAAAAAAAAGTAAAATAGGAGTTTAAATATTTTGATCAATTTTCCCACATTTTAAAGTTTCTATGTTATCTTGGGCTTAAAGCATTTCTTCCCACCCCTCCATTAATCCTCAAGCTGCGGCCCGCATGAAATAGCCATCCTATGTATGCGGCCCGCGTGAAGTAACTAACATATGTATGCGGTCTGGCAGAAAAAAAAGGTTGAGTACCCCTGCTCTATAGGGTGTCAATGTGTTACGTTGGCTTGCTAAATCATCAGATCTTTTTCCAAGCAAGCACGAATGGGGTATCATTGGACGGAAATGACAGCTTCATCCACAACCAGAATTAAACAACCTTATATTGACCGAGCAACAGTTTAACAATTCCATCCCACAAACTGATATCCGATACCTGTACAACACATAGAATGTACATTTGCATGCTTGCACTTAAAATTGTGGTGGTTACACACTTTCGCATTTGAAATGGCTCTACTCGTGCTTACACTAACCTGTCATCTTAAAACTTTAATCAACTAAATATGTTACCGATACAAATGTATTGGCGAAGTTTCATTAGTCGACAATATTTTTTTCTTAGGTGTTGAGATCTTTTTCTCCGTCAGTATAAAATGTACCCAAGAGTAATTAAGCTCGGCTGCGAACTAAAAGCGAACTTGTTTGACTTGAATAAAATGAAAAATAAAATAATGATAAAATTTGGGCAAAAAAAAAACACACACACGCACGCATGTGAAAAATTTGTACAGTTTAAAACAATACAGATATACGGAAAAAAGATGGCTGGGTCTGCTAAATGACACAGATACGGAGAAATCATCGAGTGTGCAATATCGGTTTAAGTCCTTTTTGGTGCACGTTGAATTTATAAATGGAATCCATCAAATTTGGGGCCCCTGCTGGCGTCGTTGGCCCCTTGCAGCCGCCAGGTCCGCCACCCGCTTAACCCGCCTCTGCACATGGCACGCAGTGTTCAAGAGTTTTTCTTTACCCATCATATTGAATTGCTTCCTTGGCTGCATGTTCTCGTGATCTGTCACCATATGAAAACGGGTGGTCCATTCTTGCACAACGACTGGCCCAAGATACACCACCCGCTGCTACACCAGATCAACTTCGGCAATATGTGGAAGCCGCATGGACTGCTATACCCCAAGGATACATCTAAAGCCTCTTTGATTCTATGCCTAGGCGTGGGGTAGTAGTTATAGCGAACAGTGGCGGCTGCACTAACTACTGATTTTATCGTCATCCATATTTCACAAGGGGCTATATTTTTAATCGTTTGATCTTTGTACAACATGTTATCTGCCAAATAAATTTCACTGGGATATCTCTGATCCTTCTTGGTGTTGTATTTTTTGTGTGGCAAGCAGTGTATTTTGCAATTTTTGATCACGTGATCCCTACTGTAAATGAAAGATTTACCTCATTATCTCAGTGCTATTCAGTATTCCGCTTTCTGGTTGAGTTTCACAATATTTCCAAGTGAGTGTATTTATTAAAGTTGCACTATGAAGGTACACAAGAGCTATTAGCGATGGACCTTATAATTTTGAACCATGGCCAAGTGAGGAAGACGACACCTGAGCTGAAACTCCTGTATTCCTGACTTCCACACGACAACAACGGGAGAATGTTTTAGCCTCAACAAATTTAACGTGCATCGGCCCCTCTACACGTGGGTCTTAGCGGTATTGGACTCGAACTCATGATACTCCAGTCTATGTCGTTGACCGCTAGGCTACCGCCACCTCATATTGAGCTACAGGTGCAGGAGGAAGGATGTATTGTGAAAAATATGGAGGGTATACTGCTCTTTAATGAAATAACTTCATTCAAAGATATTTTTCCATGTAAAAAACAACCAATTGCGATATTATAAATTATAGTAAAAAATTATCTCATCCCCCCAAAAAATTTTGTTCTAGCAATAAGAATTTTTTTTAAAAAAATCTAACCTGCTTCTGTGGCTTCAAATGAAGGAAATTTCAGTAAATTAAAAATTATTAAAATTACTTGAGAAATAATATGACGCACAAGGCATTCAGATTTGGCCATCACCAGACTTGTCATAGGACAGTGATGGCGAATCTATGACCCGTGGGTCAGTGTCTGACCCATGCGAGCTTTTTAACTGACCCAGGATTGCTAGGCAACTACTTGTTTGCTTACGCAGGCTTATTTAAATTTTCTAATTTGTGTGGACTATATTTATATTCCATTTAAATTTTTTCAAGCCCGTTGACACAAAAGCAATTTAAATGCTGTCTGTTACCTTCAGTGTGATCATTACAGTTCCTAACACTAGCGTAGCTAGTCCTGAGTGGACCCCCAATCCAAATTCTTTGGAGTCCCTTTTTGGTGGGCTCTCAATATTTTACGATCTCTTCTTACACATTTTAGGGCCCCTGAAGCTTGAGGGCCCCTTATCATTGATACGGCGGTAGCTACACCCTTGGTTCCAAAGCTACGCAAACGACATCAAATGTATATAAAAATATATAGAATTTGAAATAAAGCAAAAGTGTTTACAAAATATCAAATACAGTGTATAAGTTTGCTCACATTTTGTTAGTTGAAAAACAATCAAAAACCAAAACAAAAAACCATATTTAAAGCACTTTCTTCGGATAAAATGTACTTCAATCAGTTATGTTTGTAGAAAGAGACTTCCATAGCGTACTTTTTTACCCATTATAAGCCAATTGAATTTAAAGATGTTTAGTTTTAAAAATACTCAGTTAAAAATTTTTAAACTTAACTCTGGTGCAAATGGGCATTAGTGACCCATGCGCTAGTATAAAAAAAAATATGAACAAAATTTGACCCACGTTTCAAAAAGGTTCGCCATCCCTGTCATAGGACAAGTTCTACTTTGTAAACAACAACATTAAGTGGAATCCATTTCTACTTCTGGGGGATAATAGCCTTTGTGCTACATATCCCACATAAAAATATTAACTGTTACTGTAACTACTTCCGGTGTAATGTTAATCTATGCAAAAACATCGAAATTCAACTGAGTTTCTCAAACTTCTAATGCAAGTTTTTGAAGCTTTTTTTTTTAACCATTTGGATAGAAGATGATCTGTAGATTTCAGATTTAGAATTTTATATTATTTATTTCAGTATCTTTGCTAAAATACCTTGTTAATTTTTTGGTTTATTTAGAGCAAGGTTGAGACAATTGCCTGCTTATCACCTTTTTTGGCGACTAATGTAATATTTAATATCAAAACATCTATTATCATAACTGTATTGGTTTCTTTTATTTTTTTGTTTCTTTATTGTTTATCAAATGAAAAGTAATGACAAATATTTCGGAAATTTTTTTTAAATAATTGTGTTTGGTAAATTTTATATAATTTAGAATATAATTAGATACACAGTATTTACTTATTTCTACATATAAAACTTCATTATAGTTATTGCATTACATTTTTTTCTCTATTTAACTAAAGAAAAATAATTATAAAGTATTTTATTTTTAAAAAATACTTTTGAAAAACTTTTTATTTACATTTTGTTAATTTTAGTCTAGCTTAAGATTAACCAGAATTTTTAATTTCTCAATTGTATGCACTTATTACACCCTAATAGCTTTTTTTTAGTGAAAAGTATTGATAAATACATAGAAAATGCATTTAAGTATTTATATTTCTTTATCCTTACTCTACTGTTGAACTAGCTAGTGTATTTAATTTTGAATTGTTTGTCCACATCAAATCTAAATTCTTTCTTGTACTTAAAACACTAATGTTTGAAAAATTTTCATTATTTCAATTTTGTTTAATTTTATGCCAAAAAAGATTAATTATGTTAATTAAGATTAGCAATAATTTTTATAGCTATTTAATCAGTATACTGAATTTATAGTATGTATTGTATTTTATAAATAATATCATGTTTAGAAAAATAATGATATTTATATGTATATTAATATCTTAATTTATATGATTTGTAGATCACATGTCGAGTGATTATATGGAATTAGAAACATCAAAGGCTAGATATGAAAAATTAACATGTTACATGTGTATTGTAAAGAGTTGTTGTTTCCAATCTCTTTTGGAGACATTTATTTGTACCTTGTGGGAAAAAGAATATATATATACAAGGGGAAAAGAAGAATTACAAAAGTTTAGATGCATTGAATTATGTATTCAATAAGAATGTAAATTCCCTTTCAGTATACAGAAATCATGTTTTAAACATTTGTATTTTAATTAGTAAAGTACAGGCTGATCAATCTCTGAATATAAGTACCTTTAAGGTCGACGTCCAGTTTTCTAAAACTTCCTTTATCCAGCAGATGGCGTTGTATGCAACTCGGATAACGTCAAAGGGATAATGTTTGTTATCTAGTAACCTTCCGTTACTATAGCAACGGGGTGTGGTTTAAAAATGATTGACAGATGTTTTTGGCATGAGAACGCATGCGCTGTTTGAAAACACCTGATCGAGCAGAAAAAAACGTCTCGAAGGGAAGGGAGATTTGTTATGTTTCGGGGGGCTGAGGAAATGGATGGAAAGTTTTCTAAATGGTTCTGGTTTCTAGTTTATTACTGCCTTACCAAATGGGGTGCGGAGAATCGTCATTTTAAAGCCTATCATGGAAACAATCAGCTTTGATTTGAATCTTTAAAAAAAGGAAATGTAATTTTTCTTAGAAAATATTCACTAGAGCACAATTTTGTCAGTCCTTTTTTAACAGCATTCCATCTCTTGTTTTACATATCCAATCAGGGGCATAGTTATC
>BMAV01011925.1:694628-712769 GCA_019973955.1 Trichonephila inaurata madagascariensis | reverse complement strand
CGGAACACGGGAAATAAGCAAAATTCAATCGCTAATAAAAAAAACAAGCCAACATTGACTTCGGCTCGCGGTACACACCATTTGAAAGGGATTTAAATATATTTTCCAGTATAGGACTATGGGGGGGGGGGGGGGTAGTACAACAGTCTTTGCAAAAGAAACGTTGAGTAATATTTTTTATTAATTGTTAAGTCTGTAATATATTTAGGGAATTTATTTGAACATTTTAGTGTTTCTTCATAATCATAATGATAAAAAATGTGATATTTAAATATTTTTCATTGTGTCATTCATTTTTAAAAGACAGTGAATTTTGATAATAGTTGTTCTGTTTTATTGCTCTTAGTCATTTTGAATCATTTTTTTTTGTGTGTGTGTTTAATTCATAAATTTATTATGCATTAAATTCTTAGGCATATTTGAAATAAGTAGCATTTAATAAATGAAAAATGACTTTAAATTTGATGCAGTTAAATGTTTTAAGTTTTATATGTATTGGGTATAAGGGAAAGTTCTGTCGTTTTTGAACATATGTACTTTTATGCTTTGTTGATCCTTACAAAGAATTCGAATATGATTAGAGTCAATTTAAATTGTTAGATTAGTACATGATTAATGAATTAATTCACATTTTTTCTTATTTTAGTCAGTTTTTTTAAATTTGTAAAATTTTCAACTTGAATGAAGAAAAAGTGCACTTGAGACATAATATGTTGTATAAGTTCCAAAAAGGGAATAACGCAATGGAGACAGAAAAAAAACTTGTGTGGCATGTTTGGTGAGGAAGCAGTAACAGCCCAAATGTGCTAAAGATGGTTTGCGAAATTTCACTTGGTTGATTTTTCTTTGAAAGATGAACCCAGATCAGCAAGGCCATCAGATGTCAATGACGAAATGCTTCTCAGTATGATCAAGACTAATTCCATGTTAACTTTTATAAAAGTATGCTTTGAGCTTGGAATTCATCATACTACTGCTTTGGATCACATTAAAAGCTTTAGTTTTGTGTCCTAACTCTGTTTGGATACCACGTGAATTAAGTGAAAAAAATTTAATGTTCATAATTCCAAGTTGTTCTTTAAATCTTGCTCATCACAAAAAAGGAACCATTTTTAGACCACTTGGTGACTAGTGAGGAAAAGTGGTTAGTGTTTAAACATGTGGTTAGAGAAAGGGCATATGTTTTTGATGGAGAGACAGCACCATCCACATCCAAAGCTGGCGTGCATCAAGAGAAGGATATGTTGTGTTTTTGATGGGACTGCAAGGGTATAGTGCACAATGAGTTGCTGGAAGAAAATGAAATGGTCAATGTTGATCATTATTGATGTTTCAAATAAAGAAATTCATTGTAAGCATCCATCTTTGACCAGCAGAAAGAGTAATTCTTCATCATGGTAATGTTAGACCATTCATGGCAAGAAAAACTGCAAAAAAAAATTGCAGAATTGAGTTGAAAAACTTTTCTTTAGCCAGCATATTTTCCAGATATTGTACCATCGGACTATCATCTGCTCAGGTAATTTCAAAACTTTCTTGATGAAAATGAATATATAAATTATGAGGGTGCCCAAATAGCAGTGGAAGAAGACTTTGCCTCCAAAACAGATGCTAGAATTCTGGTAGACAGTTGTAACTAACAAGGCATATTATATTTTGGAATAAATTTAAAATAAAATGGGGGGGAACCCCTTTTTTTTTTTTTTTAAAAAAAAAACAACTGAACTTTTCCTTACACCCAATAATTTTGTAAATCCTTAATTAGTTTATGGCAATAAAAATTCAAGTTTTTGTGTATAATTAGGGTATGGAATGCATGTTTGAAAGCTATTTTCTCAAGAATATATTGCGTTATTAAAGAACATTCTGGTATCAAAGGGGTTTTGTATTTTCAGTCTTATAATTTTTAAAAATTATAGTAATTGTGCTTTCATTTTTTTAAGTCATGTGTTGTGAAAAAACGATTCAAGCAAGCTGAATTCTTAATTAAACAAGCTATACGAAGAGCCAGGTAAAGTTGAATGCTTTCTTGTTCCTCATTTCTTCAATGATTTTTATTTTAAAGTATGAAATTAAATGTATTAAAATATCTTTTGTATGGATGGAATTCGATAGTATTTTGATATGAAAAATGTTTAGAATAAATATTTATTTTATTGTGATGAGAAAATATGTATGATATTCAAGAAGGAAGATGCATTCATTGATAATTGAACTGATAAAATTGAAATATATAGGAAATAAAGGTCAGAAATTAGAATATTCTTTCACTATCAGAATTAAGTGGCAGAAGTATTTTTTTTTTTTAATCATATTATTTGCAAATAAGTAGCAGACTTTTTAAAGCATAAATTACTTACATCACATTGTATCAAGTAAATTAATTCTAAAACAAAGTTTATTTCATTCAGTTTAATGTCTTCTTTTTTTTGTTTCTGAAATGTTAGCAGGTTTTCAAAATACTTATGATTTAAACTATTTATTTACTATTCATTTTGCTTCAAGTAACTATTTATAAAAAATGGTGCTATGACTGCACTATAGTTTTTTTGTTTACCAAGTTGACATATTTATAGATAAATTTAATTTAAAATAGGACAACTTGTGAGTGTTATGGTTTAAAAAGGATCTATTTTGAAATTACTGTGATGATATATATATATATATATTTATATATAATGAAAGAGATAATTTAGACTAATTTTTTAAAGATTAAAAAAAAAAAAATTAAAGAAATCGATGCTTTATTATTAATTTTTATACTGTTAAGCAGAAACAAAAAGGTAAGTATTGATGTATTTTCAAAACATAAACTAAGTGGGAAATTAACTAACATAGAATAAAAAGGAAATAGAAAGGAAGGAATATAATGAAGAAATTAAATTATATGTTCTAAAATATTATCAGTAATAAATAAGAAAATATCATCCTTTTATTCATTTGTAAAATAATTCTGAACTCATGGCATAAAATATAAATTCATAGCTTTATATGTTGGATCAAAGTAGTCTTATAATTGAGCTTCCTTTTGTAATTTTAATGCTATTATATGGATTTCTTAGTTTATTTAATAATGTATAAAATATAAATAAATATAAATTCATAAAATATAAATTCATAGCTTTATATGTTGGATCAAAGTAGCCTTATAATTGAGCTTCCTTTTGTAATTTTAATGCTATTATATGGATTTCTTAGTTTATTTAATAATGTTGCAAAGTTACATTTATGTTTGCTGGATTACAATAAAAAAGGTAGATCATTCCTCCTCAATTTGATAACATAATGTACAATATATGGTTCGTGAGTTTTGTTCCTGAATAATATGCTTATTAATATTTGTGTGTGTGTGTGTAAGAAATGTCTACATTTTTATGTGTGAAATACTTTTTTGTTCTTTAGGGAAAAATTTGGGGAGCATAGTTTGATATATGCTGATACTTTGCTAGATTATGGTTATTACCTTCTTCATGCAGATTGTGTAGGTCATGCAGTTGAAGTATATCAGGTAATTTCTTGCAAAGCATATGTAATTGATTGATTGTTTTACTGAAATAAACGATTTTTATTTTTAATCTCTTATAATTACTTTTTAGAAAGCTTTAGATATTCATATAGAAGTTCTTGGAGGCAAAAATCTTCTAATAGCTATTGCTCATGAAGATCTTGCATACGCTTCTTATGTTTATGAATACAGTTCTGGACGTTTTAAAGCTGCAAGGTTAGAGAAATCTTTTTATTGTAAAATCTCTTGAATTTTGTATCCCTGTTTTTAATTTGGAAACATATTCATTAATTTGTTATTAAAAGAATAGACTCTAAAAAAAATGGGAGAGGGGAGGGGAATTGCTAGCATAATTCGCATTTTTTATGTATGATAACTACTAAGACACACATGCTCTAAAACAGGTGTTTTTTAACTTGTGGGCTGCATACATCCCACAATGAACATTTTTGTAGTCTGACGAATAAATCTGCACACAATAATATATAAAATAACAAACTGGTGCAAAATAAAAATAAGATAGGGGGAATTTGCTAAATGCTTTTTTATTATGCTTTTTTTTTGCTATTAATAAACAAAATGCATACATTTATTTATAATATATTTATTAATTATATTTTTTAACATTAAAAACATGCAGTCTTCAACTCAATATAAAATAGAACTTGCAGCCTGCAATATCATATGAGTTTGACATGCCTGCTTTAAAATATATAAATACCTGTGTAATATTTGGCTATTGTCGGTGGATTATTGAGTGTTTGGCACCATTTTCTGCACCTGCATGGGGAGGGTTGCTATTTGTAGGAGGGGAAGGTTGTTGGCCTTAGAATGTAAGAGTATTATGCTTTTTTTAGCATGACACGCTGCACTTGAAAATACTGTGGGGCATCAAGTCACACACTTAATTTGTAGCCCGATTTTTGAGTTTGGCTTAACTTTTCATTTTGTAATTATCACACTATATTAACTATTGTTATTGATTGTTATGTATTTTTTTCTGCTGATTTCGAATCTGTAGAATTTTTGTCAAGTAAATAGTTTTATTGATATTTTAGAAAGACAATGGTAAAACAAATACAAGGTCATTGTAGAGTAATTAGTGTTTGATTTTTCAACCTATGAAATACTCCATTATTTTGACCAATTAGAGAGCATTTAGAGATAAAGAGTTAAAAACAGAATGTGCAGCATGTTTTTAGTGCATTTGAAGCAGTTCTGTGTTGCAATTTGAATGCGGGTGAATAGTATTGGAATTATTGATAAATTTTCATTTTTGCCTTAAAATAAAAGATACATAATAATACTTTTGAAGGAAGAATATGCCAAATGCCTATGTGCCAAATTGTTGCTGAAGTACCATAACTTTCTACTGTTGTGAGAACGTTGAAAATATATTCTGAAACAAATTCTGTTGTGAACAGGAAGCGGTCTGCACAACCTAAAAAAAGAACTTTACAGAATAAAGGGATTGCACAGGGTTTCATTTTCAACCAGAAAGCTTAATTAACCACAAATTTTCAAATATTGAATTTTGACATTGAATGTGAATATATGCTGAAGAACTGTGAGAGGGAGACTGTTTGAAATTAAATTATGAGGCTTCAAAGTTTGACCAAAACTATTACTTACTGATTGGCTCAAGCAAGAGGTCATTCATTATGGACTGATAAAGACTTAAAAAAGGTAATATTTTGGTGAAGAAAGTCAGTTTTGTATTTCAGGTGACAAAAATAGCACTTATGTAAGACAATAAATACACTCATCAAGAATACAGCCCTCTATGTCTGATGCCCACAATAAAACACCCAATGAAAGAGAGATGATATGGGTCTCTTCATATTGTTGTAACACTCCCCATCATGAGAAGAACAGGGAATAATACAAAATAAATTGCTACCAACAGTGGGAGATCAGTCATGGATTTTTTGGGATGATAATGTTCAATGTCATCGTGCAAAAGTAGGCTAAAAATGTTTTGAAGACAAAACTGTGAATAAAATGACCTAGCCAGGACAGTCTTTGAACTTTAATCTGATAGAGAACCTATGGCATAACATTGATTATGATATTTGCAAGTAAAAAAACCTGCAAACAAATGTGCGTTAATTAAAGTTTTAATATTTTTTTTCAGCCATGTTGTCCCGAAAATGCTTCTTGCGAAATTGGTGCATTCCATGCCCAAAAGATGTAAAGCCCTAATTAAAGCAAATGACTGGTCCATAAAATATTGATGTCCAAACATGTAACAACCATATAATTTTTAAAAGCCATGCTAAATGTATCGTGTTCGTAAAGTTTTTGTTATTCTACTACATATATAATGTTTTTCTATATTGTATTTGTACATACAATACATTATTTTATTCAGGTAGCTGTCTAGTGAAAAATATTGGTAGGATTAACAAACTAGTAGCAGATTTGAAATCGGCATTAAATAAATACTTCTGAATTAACAACAACATTTAAGATATTACAATAATTTCATAAAGAAAGATTATGTCACACACAAAAATTAGACAAAAAATAATAATAATTAGTGTGTTCAGGACTTTTTGCCTCACTGTAAATAGAAATATATTACAATTTTGTTTTAAGGAACTTGAAAAAATGAAATAAATTTGGTGTAAAACAATATTTAAAATGCATAGTATTTCTTTTATAAAAAATAAGAAATAAGTATATCTTTTTGAAATAAGTATATCTTATTTTGTATGAATTATGCATCAGGTGTGAGATTTGTTATAAGTTGATGCTGACCATCACATATGTTTCAGCAAGAAATGTACACAATTCCCAGTCATGTTGGCGTGACAGCATTTTACTCTTTCACCCCAAGTGCCAGCAGCTTGGAACATTTTTAAAATATAAAACTTTTGCCACAAGATGGTATTGTATGACCATAGTATTTAAGATACATATAGATTACCTTATATGTAGATGTTTGAGATACATATAGGTACCTTATATATAGATGACCTTATATTCAAATGAGAGACAACTCATATGCATGTGAAATTTGATTATATAAACTTAAGGTGAAAAAGGAATGTTTACAAAGGCTTTATAAGTAAATTTGTGGCATTTTCGTATAGTATGTAAGAAAGTTTTATTTTCACTAGTTTTACTTCACTTCAGTTCTAAATGCATAGTTGATTCTCGTTAAATAAATCTTTCTGTTTCTGCCATTACAAATGCAAAGTGTTAAAAGTTTAACTGAGCTTGAAATAGCAGAAATGATGCAAAATATTTCAGATATTGATTCTGGAACAGACTCTGAAAGTAGTGATGGTGACACTATGATATATTCTGATTGTTCTGTTCAAAAAGAATCAAATGAGTCTAATGAAGATGATATTTGAGACATCTGTGTACTAAGTACATCGAAAGAAAATATTTCTCCATGGTCATCCACAGTAGAAAATGTTGTTTTTGTTTGTTCACATTCCACTGAGAGCTCTCCCAAATGTCAAATGAGTTACTACAAATGCAAGGATTGTAATGTAGAACTGTGTGTAGATCCCTGTTTTCAAATTTTTCACACTAAAAAAGAATTTTTAGTAACATTCAATTTTTAAATGTGTAATGTTATGTTATTAAATGGATAGCAAATACTGAACCATAAAATGTGTAAAAATTGTTCTTAAACAAGAAACAAAGTATGTAAATACAAAATATATTAAACAAATGCTGTTTATATATTCTATGGAGCATTATTAAACAACACATTTATATTTCAGTATTTTCATCTATTTTGGCTTAACAGCTTTTGGTTTTTAATGTTGATGGAATGACGTTCTGTTAGTTGTGAAATTCCAGAAGATTTTAGTCTTGATTTTTAATATGTGTATCACTATGGTATTTTTTATAAGTCTTTCTATAAATTTGTTTCCGAAATCTAAATTTTCTTTTTTACCTCCATTTTTTTATCTAAAAAAACACGTTCCATTTGCTAATGTCTAGCAAAAAGGTTTTTTTAATAATATTTATCTAAATTCACTTTAAACTTTAGTAAAATTTATGAAATCAGGATGATGGATCACAGTCAATTTCACAAATCCAGACAGTGTTCACTTATATTCAAGTAGTTAAAATTTTGTGCCTAGATTTTCTTTGCTCATAAAAATAAAACTACGGTCCAAAGTTTAATTTATACAATCTATTAGTCCTTTATCATTTAAAAATGGAAACATTGCATAAAAATTATAAATTACTTTTTATGTGTTAGGCTTAAATGCTGCTTCATTAAAATAAAAAAACACGTTGCAAATTTGCTAGTATCAATATTCAGACTGTTCCAATCTGGCAAAGGAAAAAGTTACAAAAAAATTGCTTTCAGATTTACAAGTATACTTTTAAATGTTAGCAAATATGAGTTAACAACATAATTATGAAAATTATTCAGATTACAAAATTTAGATATTTTGTACAGTATTCAGATATTTTTACAATATCCAGTTTATTTTTTGAATTTTTTTTAATTGTAAATATTAATTTGTTAACTCTTAAAATTATATTTATAAAATTTATTTTTAATATTATCCGTTAACATTTAAAATTATACTTGTAAATCTGGAAACAATTTTTTTGTAATTTTTTGCTTTACCCTGTAGGAACAGTCCGATGATTAACATTAGCTAATTTGCAACATTTTTACTGAAGCAGCAGTTAAGCTTAACGAATAAAATGATTTATTTATTTTAAGCATTTTCTTTCTATATTTAAACAATAAAGTACCAACATACAAATTACAAAACTTCCTTCAATCTTTTTCTTAGGTCATGATTTGAATTTTTATTCAAGCTATTAATTTTCTACAGATTATTTAGTTTTGTTTTAATTCATAATTGCGATCATGGAAACCCAATTTTCACGATGACAAATTCGTAAAGGACATTCTTGTTGAGTCCTGGTGCCACTAAAATTGTGTAGAGGAACTGATGCTTATTAAATCTTTTGAGGGCCAAAGCCCTCACATTGGAATGCTGAAGAAGTTGGAGTGCTGGATGCCATATCAGGTGTCTTTGTCATTTGACCTAAGTTTAAAATTACAAGGTCTATTGCTATTAGCCCTCATGTTTTGAAATGCAACAAATCTTCAATCCAATGATCCTCAATTAATGCTGGTTAGAAAAATATGAATGTCAGATTTTTATTTGTATGCCATCATATTTTATTGATTATTCAAATCAAGAGTTGATTATAATCTGTTCTCAAGCAACTTCTCATTTTTATAATGTAATATTTTTCAGAGATCACATAAGGAAAGCCCTTTCCATTAAAGAAAGTCTTCTACCAAAAGATCATTTTTTACTTCCATCTGCTAAAAGAGTTCATGGTAATTTAAATCTTTTTTAAGTTTAGATTTACCTAAATAGCAGTAATTCTGATTTGATGTTTCATAAATAAATGTTTTAAACCAAGGACAAAGTAGTTTTTAAACTTCAACAGTGCAAAATTTTGTTAAGATTATTTATAGATTATTATTATTTATAAGATTATTATATAACCTTCATTATGATATATTTTATTAGATATATTATCTTATTGAACCTCATAAAATGATTTTATAATTTATATCTAGCACTAATTGTGGAGGAAATAGCCATTGACAGTCATGATTCAGACTTTCAGAATATACTCTTTTCTGAAGCTGAGGAACTTCACAAATCAGCACTTCACATAACTCAACAGTGTCTTGGAGAAATGAATGTTCAAACAGGAAAACATTATGGAAATCTAGGGAGACTATATCAATCAATGAGGCATTTTAGTGTAAGGTTACTTTTGGTGAAAATAAAAACCAAACAAATTTAAATATTTGAATTGTATTTTTAAAAAAGTTTGTTCTGTTAATTTATATGCTTTTTTTAATGTAACAAAGTTTCATTAGTATATTAGATTTAATTATATTAACTGTATTATATATTGTGAAGAGCATTTTGTTTAAAAATAGCTGCTTTTCACTAAATGTTATACTCTAGGTGGGTATGCAATTGGAAAGCAAATGGTTTGAGCAGTTATGTGACATTTTGAAGGGGTGATGCAATGTGAATTGAATGAATAAGAAGGATCTAAGCATATTTAATTATGGACAAAAACCACAGGGTCAATTTATGGAGACATTTGGATTTTCATTCTCTCCCTTGTATTATGGGTTACTGTGAGTTTGTCAATTCTAATAAAACGATTCCTGCAAAGGCCATTTATTGTGTATAACAAAATGGGATAGTTATTACTATTAGCTTGCTCATATTGTAATACTGAATAGGCATCCTACTTTGCAAGAGATCTTTCCGCAATCTACTTGGGCTGCGGTAGCCCAGTGGTTAAGATATCGGACCATGGCAGGCATGTCATGAGTTCGAGCCCAGTACCACTAAAGACCCGCCGTGTAGGGCAGCGATGCACGTTAAATCTGTCGAGAGCTGAAACGTCCTCCCGTTGGTGTTGTGTGGTAGTTAGGAGAGGAGGGTGCCAGCTCAGGTGTCGTCCACGTCACTTGATCATGGTTCAAAATTACGTGGTCCGTCGCCAAAAGCCCTTGTGTAGCTTAACAATGTGACGTTAATATTCACTCACTCACTCTGCAATCTACTTTTAGTGCTTGAAAAAGTATGCTGTCTCTCTATATCCAGATCTCTTTACTATGGTTGTGACAATGTTGCCCTACGAGGGTACCTCCAACAAATGTGTTTCAAAGGGCAAAATAATTTGTATACGGATGTAAGGAACATTGGCACTAGACTTAAAAGATTTGGGAAAACTGGATTGATGGATATGAGTGGCAGAATAGAAATTCAATACAAACTTCATGAAAAAGAGTTTTTCTTGGTGACAAGGTACTCTTCAAGTTAACAAGATGATATTTTTGTATGTGATTGAAATTAGACCCCTGGTTTGTGTGATATTTTTCATATTCATAGGTCAATGTTACCATAACTTTGATGACTGTTATGCTCCTATTTGTGTGTCCCAAACATTCCTTTGCAGTATTTTTCAATATCTCATGCTACTGCTTTAAAATTTTATATGAATGGTTTGATGAATACTTTACAGGTATTACTTCATTTTCTTGACCATTTAGGTCACCTAATGTTGATCTCATCGAACACATTTGAGATCCCGTTGAGAGAGATATTTGATATTTTTTATCCTATTACAAAATTTTCAAAAATTATGGGAGATGAGAGATTTTGGATTTACGTAGGCTTATACCAATGCTTTTAATGACTTGTCAAATTCATCCTGTAGCAAATTACCATCACCAGGGCAAAAGTTGGTTTTATGCAATACTATACGCGTATTTCTAATTCAGTTACTCTTTAGTGTGTGTGTGCATAATGAATACATTTTATACTAGGAATACATTGATGTATATATTCTATATTTATAATTTTATTTGATATTTATTCTAATTTTCCTTTTTTGTTTTCATCTATAGCTATTTTAAAATCATAGCTGAAATATTAAATTGTTTATTATTTTATTTCATTTATTAGATTTGTTATTAATAAAGTTATTATTTTTTTTTTTTAAATCCCATTTTTAGGAGGCTCGAAGAATGCATTTAAAAGCCATTGCTATTAAACAAGAGATTTTAGGGCCTAATGATTATGAAGTAGGAATTTCAATGGGACATCTAGCATCTTTGTATAATTATGATCTACGATTGTATGGAGAGGCTATAACATTATATAAAAAAACCATAAAAATAGGTATGTTGTGTTAATTTTATAATTATTTTTTTATTTGAATTCCTCTTAATACTTCCCTCTTTATTAGTTTTGTAAACTCTTTCGGTATATCATGTTTTATACTTCTTTTTTTAATAAAAATAAAGCTTTAATGTTGTAATGTCTGCTAGTGAACAGAATAAGTATAAGAATAGAAAAGAGCCGACTAGGTGGCGTAGTTGGTTTGTGCTCCAAATGTTGAGGGTTTGACCCTGGCCCAATTCGGTAAATTTTCATGATGCAGAAAATCGACAGCGTCCATTTCATATGATTATGCAGCATGTGAAAAATCCCTTGAGTGTCTGTTTGGCTTGGGTGCTCTTGGCAAAATTAAATTTCTAAGTACAACTTTGCATTGTCAGAGATCAGGTGCCTCCCTCTGGGGAAGAAACTGAGCATCAAAATTACTTGCAGCAATTGGTATTGCCTATATGGTGCCACACTAAAAAGTGATACCAGCTCCTGGGGAATGTACTAGGTCTGCAAAGGTAAAAATACTAATCCGCAGCCCCATTAAAAAAAAGAATTATAATTAAATATGTATTGAACGTTTCTTCTTTTTTTCTCATATTAAAAATGAAAAAAATCTGAAATAGGAGTTCTGATTTTAAAATTTTTGTAAATTGTTTGATCTTGCAAAAAATGGATAGAGTCCAATTCTTGGTATTCTTTTTAAAAAATCTTAAATTGCTTTTTTTAAATTGGTAAATGTATAAGTGTATATTGTATACATTTTTTGTATTTATGACTTAATGTAAAAATTAAGTTATTTAGATTTATTAAAATCAATTGTTTTCATATTATCTGCATCATCTGACAGAGGTGTGGTATGTTCCTGACATTACTAGAAATCTATTTTCCATCAGTCATATCTTAAAAAAGGGTTTCAAGCTCCAGGCATCAAAAGATGAGCATTTCCTCTTGAGAGATCACAGTATGCATGAAAGTAGTAAGAACTGTGCATGGCTTATATGCATTAGAAAGGCATGTTCTTTATCCAGAAGTATGTGCTGCCTCAGCAGACCAATCCTTACAATTGTGGCATGAAAGACTGTGTTATCAAAACAAGGCTCATGTTAGAGATATACTGAGCAAATATATCAAATAAAAAGTGATGTAAAAGACAACAAAATATATGATGAATGTTGTTATGGCCAGAAATGTTGTTGTCCCTTTGGAACAAGGGAAGAAAGGGCTACAACACCAGGAGAATTGATAAATATAGATGTATGTGGTCCAATGTAGCAACAGTCTCTAGGTGGTACTAAATTCTATGTTTGTTTCAAAGATGATTTCACCAAATATCATCAGGTATTTTTCATGCAGTCCAAGAATGAAGTTTCCAAGTGCCTTGAAACGTTTCTTAATGAAGTGAAAAATGCTGGACATATGATCAAAGAGGTGCTAAGTGGAGAAGAGATTATAAATTCAACAGTGAAGAGTATTCTTGAAAAATTTGGAATCTCTTCTCGTATGTCAATGCCGTACATGCCTCAACAAAATGGAGCTGCAGAATGTGAAAACAAAACTATTGTAGAAAGTGAAAGATCTATAATTTATGCTACAAATCTTCCTTTGAAACTGTGGGCAGATGCAGTAAACACGTCTGTTTATGTGTTGAACAGAACAGGGCCAACATCAGTTAAAGACAAAACCCTTATGAACTGTGGTTTTCCAAAGAAGGGATCAATATAGATCACCTGCATATATTTGGTACAAAGTGCTTTGTCCATGTACCTCAACAAAAATGGAGGAAATGGGACAAAAAGAGTGTCAAATGAGTTTTTGTTGGCTACAGTTGTGAAAAAGATGGTTATAGGATATAGATAAAACATCAGAACAAGGTTATTCTGAGTTAAGATGTGATATTCCAAAATGAAAAATCTAGCTGTGTTCCTGGTGTATCTTCTACTGATATTTAAACCTCCGATATGGAAATAGTGAAGAAGCCTCTTCAAACACCAGACCCAGATGTGGAAAAAGAAATGCTGGGGATCCATTAACTAGGAGATCAACATCAGGAATGGTGTTCAAGTATAATGGAAGTGCTTCAGCATGTAGAAGTCAGTGACAGAATCTTATTGCTCTCTCCACAGCTGAAGCAGAATTTATTGCAGCAAGTCAAGCTGCAAAAGAGACAATTTGGTTGAACAATCTTTTAAAAGAACTATGCTGTGTGACTTCTGTTCCAAGTCTTCAAATGGATGACTAAAGTGCCATCCATTTAGTGAAAAATCCTGAGTTCCATAATAGAACCAAACATATTGACATCCATTCCAAATTTATATGAGAACAATATGAAAATAAGCAACTTAATGTCATAAATTGTAGCTGTGAAGTTCAGGCTGCTGATATACTCACTAAACATATTGTTAAAGATAGACTTTTAAAACTCAAGTTAATGCTAGGAATGTATAATTTTGGAAATTAATTAGTGCATGTATACATATATTATACTATTAACATTGCTATTTTGTGTTTAATAATGTATTAATTTATTTTCTTGTAGCATATGTATTCTAAGTGATCAATTTTATTAGTGTATTTACATATGTATGTATATGTACCTTTTTTTATATTGTCAGATTATTTTGATTTAGGGAGAGTATTGTAGTAATCAAATTAATCGTAATCGCTTTGTTGTATTGTTAGTAAAACATCTGGCAACACCTTTAGTGTTTACCATTCTACTGTAACTCTTGCTTCGTGCTTAGAATCTTTACTTAATAAACTTTTTAAATCCTACTCCAAAGTATTTCTGCAACAAATAATACCTTCAAAAACATGCATTTTTTCAGATGTAAGAAGTCCTTAATATTGAATTTTGTTTTGGATTATATCTTATTTTTTGTTTTTCTCACAGTTTGGAAGTTTATTTCTGACAGTAATTTCAACGACTGTGTGTTGTTGGGGTATTTTTGAAATGTAATACACATCCACATAGATTGTTTAAGTTGTGTCATTAGTTTCTCTTTTATGTTGCATCAACAGCAGGATTTTACCATTTTAAGTTTGGGTATTTATAATTATTAGATCAAATTTTAAGACTTGTACTGTAAATTATATAAAGTATTTATTTAATCTTTGTTTTATTATTAGGTGTCCTTTATATTTATTAGTTATGTTTCATTATTTGTGACTCTTATAAGAATTATTCTAATGATCAAATGTGATTCAGAAATACTTTTTAATATTTCTGAATTCAAATATTTAGAAGTTTATGTGAAATACATCAAGATATTTTTATAGATTTTTCATCATATTTTCTTTTACAAACTGCATCCTGAAATCATATACAGAAATATGTTAGAACTTTACTGTCATATTATTTAATGAAATGCAATTATACCTAGTATAACTAATTGTTTTTGCTTTATTTTCTTAGATTCCCTCTCTTTTAACCTTTGTAGTAGTGTCAGTAATATCACAATAGGTATATAATTGTAGAAGATGGCAGTGTGCAGAAACACAGAATATTACTTTATTTTAAAAATTTATCATGAAAAGAAAATTTTTTAAAATTTTTTGTTCTGTTATTTTATTAAAAGAATTTTCAAAAGTACATATTTAAGTGTGACATGGTTCTACTTTTTGATACAAATTGAAATCTAATTTTTAAGGCCATTGTATTTATAGATATACTATATGATCTTGTAAAAACTAATTCAAGTATAAAAATTTCTATGTAATTGTGAAAAATCTACTGTAGTATTTAATTGTGCTAAAATTTATAAATTAAATTCATGAGTACTAATTGATATTTTTTAAATATAATTATTCCTTTTTGGTATCTTACTTTTTTTTATCTGTATAAATGTCTAGATGTTATTGGAACAATTATCCACATAAAATTATTTATAATGTTGCACATAGAAAACACCACTGGAGTAAAAGCAGTAGGCATAGAATTCTTTATACTTGTTTTCACACTTCACTATTATGTTTTTGTACTTTGTTTGGAATAGCTTTTCTGTGTTATTTTTGATCGATAAAAATTAGAGTAAGTGTCAAAAACAGTTTCATTTTAAACACATACTATGTATGCATTTTTTCAAATAAAATCTTATTCTGATAAAGTTGAAAATAAAATTTAAAATATGTTCAAAAGTTAATTTAACTTTTTAACTCCATAGATGTATATGATTGCATCCAATGCAAGAAAAATTCATGGAATAGTTCATTAAAGGAACAACTACAGTTGAATTTAAAATTTTGAAAATTACATGAAATTGTTGATTGATTTAAGAGTTAACAATTATTTGGTTGAAAATTAAAATTATTCAAATTTGAGTAACTCATATAAGGTTTTTCTGAACAAAAGTGGAATGTTGCTAATTAAAGAATATTTGAATATTAACCCTTTCACACTCATTGTCATTTATCATGAGAGCATTTTTTTGTTCACCCCTGTCTGTCACGTGTGTGCTAGTACTTCGGAAAGTTTGAAAATCTCAAATTTTTTGGCTTTAGATGTCAATGTATGTCCATAGGATTTGAGATAAATGCAGATTTGACCTACTCGAAATGAGAGAAATATTACTCGCATGCACATGAATTTTGATTTATAAACATAAGGGGAAATTAATGCTCCAAGTGGCCTACTTTATGATGTCTCTTTAAAGGAGTATGTGATATTTGTTTGTATAAGTAAGAGTTTTATTTTGGCTAGAGCATTGGGTTTACAGTCTCTTTTTTTTAATGGCTAATTAGATCTTGTGAGCGAAATGTTTTTTGTTTCTGCTCTTACTATGACAAAACATCAAATGTTTAACCAATCTTGAAATAGCAGAAATGATGCAAAATATTTCAAATATTGATTCTGAAATAGACTGATTGTATAGTATAAATAATGTGTTCTGATTGTTATGTTCATTATGAATCTAATGATAATGACATTTCAGGCATCTGTATGCAGAATACATCAAAAGGAAATACCTCTCCATGGTCATTCACAAGAGAAAATTTTATTTTGGTTTGTTCATATACCCATAAAAATCCACCAAAATAAAAAAGGTTTTATTATGAATGCTTAGATTATATCATAGAACTAAAAAAGAATTTTAAGTAACATATTCAGTTTTCTAATGTATAATGTCAAAAGTCATTGAATAAGTAAAAATGTTTAAAAAATGTATTTAAACAAGAAGTAACTTGCATAAATAAAGTATATATTAAAAATATATAAAGTATATGCTGTTTATACCATCTACTGAGCATTATTTGAACAATGTGTTCATATTTCGATATTTTCAAGGATTTGGGCTTTACTGCAAAAACCCTCCATCCTGTGAATGTCACTCATGCAGCAAACCTCCTTCCCTGGAGATACGTATGCATTTGCACATTTTATCCTGAAAGGATTAATCCGGTTCTATCCATTTTCAGTTCCTTAAAAAATACATTTATTCATGTATTTGAAATGGGTATTTGTTTTATGAAATGTAGATATTTTACTTTTATTTGATAGGGAATGAGATACAGGGAAAAGAATGGCTTTTATGTTGGGGGGTTAATCTTCAATTTTCAGTGCATTCCTGCTTAAATTAGGTAATCATTAGTATTAATTTTCTAAACTCTAATTCTTTGCATCAGTGTGGTTCATTTTGTATGAATCTAATTTTTCTATATTACTTATTCTAATCTAGTAAATCTAATCCATCAAGCAACATGCACTGCTTCATTTTTAAAGTATTTTTTAATAACGCGAGACAAAAGCAGCTACATACATACCTGGACAGACAGAGATCTAACAACTAGTTAATTTCTAAGAAGCAAAATATCTGCACTCGCAAGCGGGAACAGTCTGAAATGTGCAAAATTTCACTTAGTATTATGTACTGTATGAATGTACAGTAAATAATACTGTGTGTGCTTATTATTTTTCACTGTGATGAAGTGGTATTTACTGTATGAATTTAACTGATGTACACTGTATGAATTTTGTGTAGATCCAATGAGATTTCTGGATGCGACAATAAGAAAATCGAAAACAAGCATTTCAACACCATTTTTGAAGAATAACCAATTCATGTTATATGATCCAAAAATTCGGAGACTGTGGCCATTGCTGACAACAAAAACAAGTACCTAAAGTTAAACCACTTGGATTCTCCCAACCCTCCCCTACCTGGCTAGGTTGGTTTAGTCCATGTCATGTGACCAAAACACAAACGCAGCTGTTATCTTCCGAAGCTAGTTAGCAATGTAAGAAAGATGGCTCTTCTTGAACAGCGTTGAACATTAAATTCTTTCAACACTTTGGTAAAACACTAATAGAGACTTTGGAAATGCTAAGTTAGGTGTATGTTGAATCTATCATGGTGAGATCCAAAATTTACGAATGGCATCGTCATTTTAAAGAGGGCAGAGAATCCATCAAAGACAATGAACATGATGGATGACCCTCGACTTTATGAAACACAGAAAATGTTGCATTGATGTCTAAATGTGTTCAAAAAGATAATTGCCAAACACTTGGTCAAATCACTGTGGCTACATACTTTTTGAAGTTGTAGTTGGAGAGAATCCATTCATCGTAAATGACCTTAGTTCTGGCAGAATGATGACTAGTATCTTCTGCATGAAAACACACCTGCACATTGATTCCAATAGGTAAAAGAGTTCCTCACCTAAATTTGCACTAATGTGCTTCCACATTCCTCCTGTTCACCAGACTTAGCCCTGTTTGACTTTTATCTGTTCCCATCCATGAAAAAACATTTACAGGGACACTGTTTTGTGTTATCAAATGTGACAGCATCACAGGAGGTTTCATAAAATGGCTTCCAGCTGTGCCTCCAGAAATCATACAAACACTGGCAGAAGTGTATTGTCAACCAAGGGGACTACTTTGAAGACGGATGTGCTTCAGTGCTCTGAACTATTCAGGGTAAGGTTTTC
>BMAV01011925.1:679258-689795 GCA_019973955.1 Trichonephila inaurata madagascariensis | reverse complement strand
TAGCAAGATATAATTCATTCCTACTGAAATATAAGCATACTTTTTTTGGTTGAATAATTACATAATATTCTTTAAGGGCTTTATAATAAAACATCTGTTTTAAAAAAAACAATATAATTTGTTGATTAAAAAGATATAATTTGATGATATAAGAAAAATTTGTATTTTTCCTGTGGTACCATGCAAAATTATGCTTTTTCCTGATTAAATAATTATTAGTGTGAATCATTAATATCTCTAATAAAAATGTGTAACCAAATTTGTTGTACTCTAGTTAATTATTTAAAATACTTCATTACATATTTTTTTAATGTTTAGTTAATTTATATTATAAAGAGTTATGTGGAAAGAACATATTCCGTATGAAGGCGCATTTGGATTAAAGTTCAAAAGCAGGAATTTCTGAATTGATTTAAAGAAGAGTTTCATTAAATTGGACTCTTGTTTTGTTGGAAAGATTTGTATGTTCAAACATGGAAATTTTTAAAAAATGGCAAATTGAAATTTTGCTACTATTTATAATGCAATTATTAAAATAAAACGCAGGTTTTATTTCTGCTAACCACACAGTATCATACAATAGTTTACATTTGTATGTGGGGGAGGGGTACATTTTAAAAACATGTAAATGAAAGACGAAATGTAAATAAAAAAATTTTAATGTTTGGGGGGAGTGCCTAAACCTCACCCATGTGTATGCCACTGCTAGAAGCTATAATTTAAATTAATGATTTAGTGTCCTGGTGCCCCTATAGACCCGAAGTATGTACATACTGATGTGCATCAAATTTGTCCAGGCTCAAAGTCTTGATTGACGTTTTGTGATAGTTAAGAGAATAGGGCATCAGATCAAATATTGTCCTCGTCACTCGACCAAGGTTCAAAATTATGAGGTCCGTTGTCAGTAGCCTTCACGTTGTTTCAAAGTTCGACGTTAGTAAAAAATTAACCATGATTTAGTATGATGAATTTTCATTATCTTAAAAAATAAATACAAACCTTCTTATAATATAATTTATAAATTTATTTGAAAGAAAAAGTACTATGTACATGTTTAATTGGAGCATAATTTTTTTTTAAAATCCTGAGTACTTCAGGCGTATAAAGCTACTACAATTATTATTATTATACAGATCAGAAGCACCACTAAGGCGATCACAATGAAGAGTTTCTGGAACAAGAAAAAAAGTTTTTCATGTAAATTATGTAATACATTTGAAAAATATTGAATCTGAGAAATAATATCAAAGTTTATTTACATTCATACTAATATTATAAACGCGAAAGTTTGTGTGTATGTATGTTTGTTACTCTTTTTCTCATAAAAGCAACAATGGATTTTAGTGAAATCTTACAATAATATAGCTTATACATTAGAATAACACATAGGCTATAATTTATAAAGATATTGTGAGAAGTGCTCAAAATATAACGATAATTGTCAAGTAAGTAGGAAAAAATTCTGCCATCTGCAAAAAAGTCNTGATTTTTCAAAATCAAAATTCAATTTAATTATGTCAAATGATCCAAATGAAGCACGAGGAAGTACGGAACATCGCTTGATGGAGTTTTTTTTTATAGATATTTAAATAAAATTTTGAATCTAAAGGATTTATAACCTATTTCAGCTTCCACAAACCTCTATTGTTTCCATCTTATAATACAATTAATTCCCAAGTATGATTGTATATTTCGCACAAAAATGTTACTTTATGAGTACAGACATATGAATAAATAATTTTATAGGACAATACTAATATCCCCTTGTTTCTTATTCTCACCTAACTAATCCCTGAAATAACATTACAAAATTTGAAGTTATCTCTTATATCGTGTGGTCATAAGCACACACATTTTTTTTATTTAGTATTGACGTCAGTCTTTGAAGCTGCGCGGAGTAATTAGTTACGAATCTTGTGATGCTGAGCCTCGTACCCCACTCGCCAAGCTTCCACTCTATGATGATTTGAGGACTTTGAGCCTTGACTGCTTTAACGTGCTGTAGCACGGTGGATGTGTAAGTGGCATTATAACTCGAACCCACTACTTGACAAAGTCTACCAGTTCGTGACCTGACCACTTTGCTATCGAGGCCATTTCTTCAATCTATACATATAAATAAAAATGAAGTGTCTGTTTGTAATTTGAAATCAACAGCTTTTTACTAAATGAATTTGAAAGTATATACGGTACTTATATGAAGAAATCAGTTTTTTTTAAATTTTTGTCTGTCTGTCTGTCGATCTGTCTGTCTGTTTGTTCCGGCTAATCTCTGAAACGGCTGGACCAATTTTGACGGAACTTTCACTGGCAGATAAATAATGCTATAAGGAATAACTCAGGCTACTTTTATTTTAGAAAAAAAAAATTAGGGTTCCGAGAAAATAAAACTAAAACTAATGAAATAGTGAGCAATATCCAATTCAAATAGAGATTATTTATTTCAATAGGGATTACTTTTATTCAATAAGCATTATTTTATTTCGCGTGCCTTCTGTCTCAACAATTTCTAGCAGTTATATCAAACGTTTTTGTTTGATTAGGTTGCTACCACTCACGATATTTCCCGTTCATGTCCTTTGATCCTAATGATTTTACAGTTCTTAACTGCATTGTCAAAGGTCATGTGTCCCTTTCACCCCCTTACTTGCGGCTTCGTTTGTGTTCGCGTTTCGCTCTACTGCTACTTAGACCTGTTTTGATCCTAATGATTTCAGTCCTCACCCCATCGACAGTTTCAAAGGCCATGCGTCCCTTTCACCCCTCAACAAAAAGCAAAGAAAACAAAATAAAACAAAAAAGAAACATAGATTCACAAAGTAGAAGAATGACATTATACTAATAGCATAGGTATTTCTTTATGTGTAGAATACATAATTATTAAGTTTTCGTAAACTCTGCGAAGTGAATAAACACTTTTTTGTTAAATTCCACGTGGACGAAGTCGCGGGTATATAATAGCTATTTAACATAAATTAAATGCATCAGAAAGTAATATTAAAGTATTACACATCCAGATACAAATTATTTACACATTTTAAGTGTTTATTACACAAAATTTGTAACAATGTGTTACTTTTGCTGTGCAGATAGGTGTTTTCAAAAATCGACCCACAAGAAAGCTACGGAGCGTCATAAATAATAATAATAATAAAATTTTAAAAAAATTCAGCTATTATACCTAAAGTCTTAAAATTTAGCGAACATGGTGTTTTTTTGTTGTTGTTGAGCTGAAATATGCAAAAAGCTTTTTTTTTTATTATTTAATTTACAATTCACGTAAAATTAACTCATTAAAAACTTCTTTATCCTTCAGTCTGTATTGTTTAGTTTTTAAATTCATCCGTGCGAAGAACGGGTATACCAGCTAGTTGTTAATATATCTGGAAGGAAATCTAAGAAAACCTTCTTAAAGGGTTAAATTGATTAGATGTGCATTAGAGAATGAAGAAATCTCTCTTTTTTAGGAGAAAATCCACTCTTTCAATCCCTCGTCAAAATATCTCTGGAAATATTTGGTCTAAAGTTTGAAATTTGGCAGGCATACTCTATTTGTTGAGTAGAGATCTGCTAATTAAGGGTTTTATGGATATCGATCACCAAAGAATATTGCGAGGGGCTTATGGGGGCATAATTATTAAAATGCTTCCATTTACAGACTTGAAGTTTCGCAAGCATGTTTTCTTTGTAAAGTAGAGATCAATTAAATATTTTTTTTTCGAAACTAATTCCTGAGAGAAAGGGTTATTAGGGCGTGAAGGATAAATGTATTTTCTCTCTTTTTTTTTTTAAAAATCAAGACATGAGGGCTATTTTTGTATTATTGAAAGTTTAATTCTAGGGCTTAACATATCAATAACTTAAAAACAATATATAGCTATAACGACATGAAATATTCGGCAAATCGGGTGTGTAATAGTTACTTATATTATTAACTCATCAAAATATTTGACTAAAATTAAAAATTGTGGATATTTTTAACCCTTATTTTGCACGTCCTTAGATGGTTCAGTTGAATATGACGGTTTAATTTGAATAAAAGTTCATATTTAGCAACACAGTGGAAAAATTTTAAGAAGTCTCAGGGGCGCTAAATTTTTCTACAGGGCTGAAAATATAAACAATTTTCAAAAAGGTATAATTCTTGTAAATTTAAACTAAATAATTCGCATCTCTTACACATTATTTATAAGGGAATGGGGCTTCACAGAAAAGCATAAAATGTTTAAAATATAATCATAATTTTAAAAATTATAAGCATAATAAAATAAGAAATTTTTCTGTAAGAAATATTTATTAAGTTTTACGTTGCGCATGCTATTTTCTAAAATAGTAGCTTTAATTATATACTAGCTATAAGTTGATTTATAAAGTTAAATGTATCCTTATTACACTGTAGTAATATTATATTAGTAGAATAATAAATTATATTTTTTAAAAAATAAAAAAATCACATTTTCAAATTTTTTTAAAAAAATTTCAATATTTTTCAAATATTTTGAAATACAAAAGATATATTATTCTTAAATGATGTAGAGTTTAAGGGGTATGATACATTTTATAATTCTATAACGTTTTGTACATCAGAGGCTACTATTTTAGAAAACAGCGAGCACGCAACGCAAAAATCATTTATTACAGAATTTTCATATGCTCATAATTTTTAAAATTTTGATTATATTTTAAACCTTTTTTACTTTTCTGAAGCCCCATTCCGTTATAAATAATGTGTAAAAGATTCAAATTATTTAATTTAAATTTAAAAGAATTATACCTGTTTGAAAATTGTTCATATTTTCAGCCCTCTAGAGACATTTAACACCCCTGAGAGCTCTTAAGAAATCTGCGCATCCGATAAAAAAAATTCGCGTAACCACGCATGATAAGAAAGCGATCTTTCTTCCAATAATACATAAATTTTACTTTCAACTCAAGGACAATTTATAACCCTCCCGAATCATTGACGTGTTGCAGAAAAGATTGTTTATTTTTCTAATGGGCTGCATTTTGCCAGTTTAGTCTTTGCACACACAGAAAGTCCCCTAGTTTGAGAGACATTTCATTAGGAGCACCATCTAGTGGTGGCTCCCGCTATGAATTTTTTGACACTTAAATTTAGGTGAGAAAAAGATCCAACCACAATTTGCGTTAATAGAGACAAACACAACCGGAATAAAAGTTCACCAAATCTCAAGCAATTTTAATTCAGTTTTATTTCATTCTTCAGATCCGAGAAAGTCGAAAGATTGTCCCTTGCAAGTATGTCCTTTTAAGTATCGTATATCATCACTAGTATTATGCGAAAAAAATTTCAGAAAATAAAACCTTTCAATTTCAAAGAAAAGTTTGAAAAAACCAATTCATCAAGTAAACCTTTTTTTTTTTATTTTGTAATGGGGCTGTGTATTGGTATTTCTACCTTTGCAGACCTAGTACATTCCCCAGAAGCTGGTATTACTTTTTAGTGCGGCACCATTTAGGCGATAACAATTATCGCAAACAATTTTGACACCTAGCTTCTTCCCCAGAGGGAGGCCCCTGAGCTCTGTCGATGCGAAATTTGTACTTAGGAATTTAATTTTGCCGAGAGCATCCAAGCCAAACGGACACTCAAGGGAGCTTTTTCATGCCGTATAATCATACGACATGGCTGCTGTCGATTTCCTGCATCATGAAAATCCACCGACTTGTGCCGGGGTGGAACCCGCAACCTTGGGTACAGAAGGCCAGCGATAAACCAACTACGCCACCCAGCCGACTCATCAAGCAAACCTTCAATTATCATTGAAGATTAAAAAAAAATTCTTATCCTAAAAAATAACATTTGGCTTTAAAAGGTATATTATTCTACTTATTTTATTGTATTCAAAATCCTAATTACTCGTTTATGTTAAGTGAAACTTTATCCAACTACAAATTAAGTCTACCGTTTTGAAGAAGCAAATTTTCAGTTGATCTGACATCACCAATGACATTGTGAATATCGGAAACGTTTTCCAATAAAACATGTAGATATCCAGGATATAAATGTACGGTATTTCTAATAGCATGACAATATCTAAGGTGGTGTAACATGACAAATGATAAAGCGAAAGTGAGAGAAAAAGCGTTGCGATTTTCATTTCACTGTTCACAAACAACAGACTTACTTGTGCACTTACTTAATGCCTGCAAAGTTCACCCAACGCTCTTTCAGCTTCAATTAGAGATAAGATTGCACCCTTTCCTGTAAAATAATACAAATTTGATATAATGAAAACATTGACTACTTCAACATTACTGTTTCTTTGCAAAATATGACATATGCTATTTTTCACTGAAAAACGAAACGAAGATTGACGAATTTTTCCGAAGTTGCAGTCTTATAAACTTGTGGTTTCGAAGATATTAACACGGTTTGTTGTTTTAATTCTATGGTTCCTTCAAAAGAAATTTGAGAATTTTTATTTGGTATTACGAAACGAAACAGAAATCGTCAAATTCTTCCAAAAATTAGTCGTGGATATTAGTTTTTTTTTAGCTGTTAACACAGTTGAATACTATATTAAAAAAATATGTGTAGATTTTTATATTAAAAGAATGTGTGCATTCATTGTATATAAATATACAGTCGGTCATCTACATAACAAAGTCGCTAAATCTCAAAAAAAAGTTCGTTATATGGAAAATTTATTATATAGAGGTTATCTTTCAATTTTCTTTATAAACCACATAAAACAATTTTTAAATTCATAAACACTATGTACTAAAAAAAATAGTTAATCACACCTTTTTGTAAATTGATATATATCTATTTTATATATCTTACCAATAAAATAAGTAAAGAAAGAAAGAAAAACTCCAAGAAAAGTTTATTGTCATCTTTATCCACTTCCTGAAGAATTAAATTTTTTCCTTTGATGCTCGAGCACTTTTTGACATTTTCGAGCTACAAAAAACGAAGTTACCAGTACAACTGATCAACGCAACAAATGAACGGAGACTAGTTGAAGGACAGGGGGACACGAGACAACTCCACTGAGGCTGAAAGGGGACATCGAAAACGTTTCCAGTGAACAGGACAATGGGGATTAAAGATTGCACTTCTTGGATGAAACGCTCTGAATTCTATCACTCTCGGTGAGTTGGGAATCTAATAAAACCAATTCAAGATTTATGACAACCATAAAGTGTGTTTAAAGAGAGAATAACTTGAAATGCCCAAAATTAATTTAAAAATAGAGAGAGAAAAATGGAATCAGACACAAGAGAAAAAGTTTTTTATATAGAAAATACACTTCGTTATTACGAAAAAAAAATCGAGAAATGTTCTTGGTTCCAGGAAAAAGTTCGCTTTATAGAAAAATTCGCAATATAGAGGTTCGTAATATGCAGGTCCGACTGTATTTGTATGTATCCGACTGAAACGCTGCACGATCCATGTCTGATCACATGCAGCAGCCTGTCTGTTACCAGGATTTAAAAACTTCTATACAGCACTATATCTATCATACATGGCAAGAGACTTGGGATCAACAGGTCATTAACAAGCTACATAACATTCATCCTTCCACTGCTCAATGGGCAGCGGTACCAGTACGAAGACATGATGTCCGCTTGACTCGACTTCGTATCGGACACACTCGTCTAACGCATAGACATTTGCTGCTAGAAGAGAGTCCCCCAGTATGTGACTTTTGTCAATGTGACCTTTCCATTTTACACAATTTAATAGAATGTCCAAAATATTCATTCAAAAGAAACACCTTTTTTAAAACCTATCTTTTAACTTTGACTGATTTGGTTGGGGAAACTCCCCATCCAAACCTTTCTGCATTTTTACGCTCAATTGATATTTTACATGAAATATAATTTTCTTAAGGATTTTATTGTACCATTGGATTTTTCTTTTTTAAAAAAGAGATATCTATAAAATTTTACATTTATGCATTTTTAAATACTTTGCTCACACACAATTTTATATTTTTGTCTTCTGACATTTTAAAATACATTTTTATATTTATATATATATTTATTGTGTGTTTATATATTTTTTAAATTTTAATATACTAACGAATGTGTTGCGCAGTATAGCCAAACTTGGTTCTTGCGCCAAAAAAAGCAACAATCAATCAATCAATCAAACTACTGTATTTAACTTCAGAAAAAACATCTCTTTACTCATAAAAAAAATGAAAATGTTATAAAATGAAGCATTTAAAAAATGATACGTGACAGAATGTGAAATGAGAATAAACATTTGTAAAATGAAGCTTTAAGTTTAACTTCTTCACAGAACTTACACAGGAGAAACGAAAATCTATATGAACGAGATGATAACTAGGCAAGGCCAAGTGCTATTAAGCTCGCGCGTGTTTATTAACGTTTCACTATAAAGCAGTGGTTCGCAAAGTGGTCTATATGGACCCACGGGGGTCTATAATGACCTGCAAGGGGTCCACGTCAGCGAAAAAATAATTTAGGGGTCCATGGGGTGTAAATGGGGGTCTAGGATAATGACTCTCATTAAAGCAGAGTTAACTTCAATAATAAATAGAAAATTTGGTCACGTGGAAACCAGATTTTAAGTACTTAACTGATTTATTTACTAAATTTAATGTTAATTTGCAGGTACAAGGTGACAGCATACATTTTATTAAAACAAGAACTATTTCAGCGTTTCTTTCCAGAAATTAGGCTAAAGAAGAAGAATATTGGTAGTCGCGAATATTTTCAATTTCTCACAGGCAATCTGACAGAACGTTTTAATCTATGTTCAACATTTAAATGCTCTTTATTCAGATTTTGAAACTAGGTTTGAGAATGCTTTGATTATAATAATACCAAAGCGCATATATATGGATTCATTACCCCCAGTGGGTAATGAATCCATATGGTCACATTGAAAAAAAAAATGTCATATTACAATAGGAACTAGTCGGAATTAGGCACTAACGGAGATATTAAAGTACAGTTTAGAAACGGAGAATGTCAGCAATTTTGATTTTAAAAGACACCTGTTGTTTGTTCCGAATAATGGAATATCGTGAGAAAGTTTTTAATTACCTTTCACAGTGGGAAGGAGTCTTAGCACGGTACCAGATTCCTTCCTCCCATTGAAAGTATTTGTTTGTTGATCAGTTATTTTATGTATTTGTTACCGACAAAGTATGAAATACGGCATTCTATAGAATGCCTAAAACTAGCCGGCAATGTATGAAATGATTCTTATTTCATACATTGCCTAGGCATTCGATAGAATGCCTATTGAGAAACCGTCAAAGTATGAAATACATCTCCGATTCGTTTCGAATATTGTGTGGCAAGGCACGAGACTAAATGCGTGCCTCAGGTTCAGAATTTGTCAATTGCACATTGTGGTTTGTTTGATAGTGTCAAAATACTCAATTTTACTTTAACTTGATTTTTTTTTCTGAATGCCTATATATTGGCACTTGTAATAAGTGGGAAAAGTTTCTATCGACTTGGAGCTTCTGAAGGAATTTTAAAACAAATATATGCAAAATCACTATTTACTTTGTACCCTAAGAACTTGCTTAGAATTTAAGATATTCCTGACCATGAAATTCCTCTTTTGTCAGTTGCAATTGCTCATAACAAAGTAGCAAAATAAGAATGGTCTTTGCGTGAAAAATGTAATGAAATATAATTTAAAGTGTCATTCAAACCTAACATGTTGCAATAAATAGTTTACTTTTAAGTTATTTTTTATTTGAAATTTTTTTTCCTCAATGAGAAAGACAAACTTTGTTTGGAACAACTTTCTTTTTCCTTTACGTATTTTGAATAATTTTTTAATGGCACTCTAATTATTTTGTCAGAATAATATTTGTATTTTTTAGAAATGTACGTAATTGATATAATAGCCTTATCATGAACTTATTTCATACTTTGCCTAAACAGCTTTGGCCATTCAATAGAATGCCTAAGCATTCTATACAATGCCTAGGCAAAGTATGAAATAATTCACATATTTCATACTTTGCCTAAAAACGTCCGGCATTCTATACAATGCCTACGCATTCTATAGAATGCGGGCATTTCATACTTTGCCGGTAACATATTAATTAAACTTTAGTTTAATTAATTAACATGCGTTTCTTAAGTTTTAAATACCGTATTTCACATCAATTAGAAATTTAGTTCTTTTAAAGTAAGTAGTAGAACCAGCTATCAAAAAGATATTTAAATTGATAAATTTGAAAAATTCTTTATTAGGTAAGCAGGAGTCTACCAAAAACCGAAAAACATGGTAAGGGGTCTATGAGACATAAAAGTTAGGGAACCTCTGGTATAAAGCAACACGAGGGCTAATAGCAAAGGTCCTCGTAATTTTGAACCTCGGTTAAGGGCATAGGCCGAATCCTGAGCTGGAACACCCCTGTCCGAACTACCAAACCACGCCAACGGGAGGACATTTGAGCCTCAACAGATTTGACTTGCATCAGCCTCTCTACACAGCAGTCTTTTTTGCCACTCCCGACATGCTGCCACTAGTTCGTGACCACAACCACTAGGTTACCGCAGCCACAGGATC
>BMAV01011925.1:653985-678629 GCA_019973955.1 Trichonephila inaurata madagascariensis | reverse complement strand
CCTCTGTACAGAGGTATGAGCTATACACAGGCAAAATATTATTATAATAGAAGCATTTTTCACAAAAGGAGAAAATTATGAAAAAAAGGTTAATATAATATAATTTTTTGCTGAAATATTGTATTTAAATAAATCTTTTTGTCAAAATGTCCTTAAAACAATTTTATACATGTATTCTAATCTAAGTGACACTAAATACCATGAAAACTATCCATTTATACGCTTTTTTAAAATCACGGTTCCGAACGTAGTCGGATATTTTAAAAAGAATTGGTTTTTTTTTTTTTCTTTTTTTGTAGCTTTTACCGGACAACGTAACAATTACTGTCATCAGCTAGACAAATTGAGTGATTCACTTAAGCAAAAAAGGCCAAAACTGATCAGGAGAAAAGGTGTAGCGTACCACCAAGATAATGTCAGACATCATAGAAGTCTGGTAAATCGCCAAAAGCTTTGTATAGGCTCTATCCGCGTCCTTCCATTAACAAATTCCTCTTGAAAAGCTTTGGTCTCAAAACTATTTTATTCATGGCGAACCCTCTGAAGAAGAAAACATGATTAGTTAAATTAGGTCTGCTATATATAGTCTAAGCTTTCAAGCTAGAAAGAAAGTGAGGAAGATATAGGATAGATTGCTACTGATCTATATTATTCAAACTTATAGTGTAATTCAGATATTTAATAATTTAAAGAATTAAAGTGACGATTGGTCACTAGAGTTTAAATAGTACTTCGATAACTAGGAAAGTAGATTCGATCCTGAAATAAGTGGGTCGATATATAATCTTCTCATACTTCGCGTGACTCGTTATTTATCCATACCTTAAGCGCAAAATTTGTATATTCCACTTTTAAAAACCCTTTGAATCACAGGAGATGAATTTGTTGAATGAATATTTCTCATTTTCATATAGTACAGAATATTCTCAGTTGTCTCAGTTGATGATCCGAGTGTTACGTTTTACTTTTCACATTGGAAGGAGGAAAATTCGTGTATTGTGTGCATATGCAAGAAAATGATGTAGTTTGAACCATCTTTCCATGTCGCATAAGATTGTTTCTCTGAAGGAACACTTTTCCATAATCGAAGAATTGAGAACTTTTTTCCCTGTAGAATCGAAAAGTTTAAAGGGTTGAGAATCCTCTCTATCAGTTGTAGCATGAGATGTATAGTAAAAGCATTTTCCTTCTCAGAATGCGGTATCCTACGGGATGTACTTAGGAGTAATAGCAATCCATTTTTTTTTTTTTTAGAAGAGTGATTGCAAACTGAATAGATGTGAGCATTCACTAATTGTGATGTGTCTTTGTGAGACATTTTTTGGTAGAGAATTCCTTTTTTAAATCTTGACGTGCAAAGTCATTTTCAGTGTCTTAATGGCCCATTCCATTGCTTGTAACGAACGCTAAACCCATTCTGAAATTCTAGGTGGCAACGCGGACTGATCCGCCCCACGCCAGGGGATATTCCTCTAGATCAGTGATCCGCAACCCCCGGTCCGCGGATCAAATTGTGCCGGGTCACCTAAAGAACATTAAATTATTGCCAATTTATTTAAAGTGGTGCATTTCTCCGGATTTGCGCAACTTTCCATGGAAATCACTTAATATTCCACGTTAAATCCCTTTTATTCATTTTTGGTGTAACTATATTTTACTCTGAAGGTATATTTAAATGTAACTAAATTAAAATTGTTAAATCAAAACAATCTAAAATATAAACAATCAACGTGTTCCATCCTCAGCGGACCGCGGTAAAATTATCAAACGTTGACCGGTCCGCAGCGATAAAAAGGTTGCGGAGCACTGCTCTAGATGAGAGAGGTCGCTTAGCTCCGCCAGCGAGCTACGTGTGATTTAAAAATTCTGTGACTGTCTCTCATAGAAAGAAGTTGGTAAGCTCCACCAGCGAGCTTTGTGAGGAGATAATTCAGCGATTGTCTCTCGAAGAAAGATCTGTAAGCTCCACCAGCGAGTTTTGTGTGAAGGTTTTTCTGTATCTGCCGGGGATGTGTTGGATGCCATTTTGGCCAATAACTTGCCTTTTTTCTCTAAAAGTGTCAACAAATTCAAGCGATTTATGATTTTTATTTAAAATGTGCATAAAGCAGCGTTTCTCAAATTGTGGGGCGCGCCCCCCTTGGAGGTCGTGACAACTCTTCAAAGGGGGCTCGAGCATATTGAAAAGTCAAAAATAAAAGATCATTTAAAAAAATTATTAGTTTATGTAAAGTAAACAAACAAAATACGTTCTTACATAATAAAAACATAAAACGCACATTTACACTGATATGTTACACTTATAATTGTATCAGTGCTACACAATGTGTGTATTTTATAATTAATTTAACAATACTAAGTTAAGAACATCATTAATAACTACCAGTGACTCCAATGAATTCTCATATATAAAATTATATACAAAAATTATCACTTATCTTGACAATGTGTACGGTTTAGAATTAAATTCCGAATTGCCGATTAAAAGTTACGCGATTCGCTTCTCAATGCCAACCATTTTCCACGCAGGCTCGAATATGTGATATATTGGGGTGGAGGAAGGAATAAAAAGAGCAAATAATCTGAAATAAATAAAACCTTCGCAAACATTGTCAAAGTCCTTTTATTGCATTCCAAAGCCTTCAGAATAATTTTATGGATATCAGTCCACAAAAAAGAACGCACTTCGGAAAGACGTAAATATACGTGCGGGGAAATTAACGCTTTGGCAAGCGAGACGTTTATATACATCGGTAGCACTTAAGAGGCTAAAGCCATATCGTAGTTTTAGCATCAAAGTACAGTATTATTGAGTTCAATACATTGTTATTGTATGAGGGGGGCGAGATGAAAATTGTGATTGAATACTGGGTCACGAATATTGAAACTTTGAGAAGCACTGGCATAAAGTGTAATATAATTTTATGTTGTGTGTGATCGTGACCCAATAAACCATTAAAACATCAATCAAGTTTCATCAATTAACAAACCCAGTACACTACAGCGTATTGCTGATACCACCGAAATCTATTTCAATTGATACATTTCCATCAATAGGAATATCAACCTCGTAAAATACTTTTTTCACATTCATCCATCATGTTTGCATTAATTAAAAACTATAAGACCTTTTAATTCAAAACAATTTTCTATTAAATTTGAAATTATAAAAGTAGGAATCGATTTCTTTCAACAGAACTTATGAAACTCAAACGTAAGATATGACACGACCATTGCAATAGGTACAGTCTGAAGGAGCTGGTAACATTTATAAGTCATTGCCAAAACTAGAGTAGAATGTTATCTTAGAAATGTCCTCGATTGTTCACAAAAAGAAGTTGCCTCCCTTTAAATTTATTTCTACTCTTAATTATCTTGAACTGGTCTGCATAGTTTCAAAAAATTTCATTAGGTTTTATCGCGGTGTTTGTAAACGACCATGAATCATTACAAAATGTAGTTCCAGCAAACTTTTATCTCAGTGGTGAACCTCCAGTTCCAAATAAAACTCAAAAGAATATAAGTAAAATATATTATCTTATTCGAATGTGTTTTCAGAAATATTCAATTGTTTGAATATTATAGTAGTACAGTAAGACCCCGCTTAACGCTGTTTCGTTTAGCGCTGTTTCGGTTTAACTCTCTTTTATTTGAATTGTGGGATTCTCCGAAATAGCACGCAGCGTTAGGCTTCCCTATATCCGAAGCCGTTAATCTCTGTTTCTTCTTTCCGGCGGTATTATACGAAAGCATTTTTATCGTTTCAAACATTTGATGACGTTATTGTAAGTATAAATTTATGTAATATAACTATTGCTATAGAGTGACAAATATTATGATTTTTAGTTTTTATCATGGGTGATAGTAAAAAACACGAAAATAAAGCATAAAAAAAAGCATTTCACTAGAAACTAAAATGCAAGTGATTAGAAGATTACATACTGGTGAACGTCAATCTCAAATTGGTGCTGCATTGAATTTGGCAACTTCAACAATAAGGACCATTCTTAAAATAAAGTAAAAATACTATCGTCGGTAACTGCAACTACGACAAGCTCTGCAACTAGAATTACCCGTTTTAGAAATAATACAATAGAGGAAATGGAAAAATGACTTTCTATAGGGATTGAAGACGAAATTGAACGCAAAATGCCATTAAGCCAATCTACCTTCTTGATAAAATGGCAGAAAATTGGAAATACAGAAGAGACTGAATGATCCTAAATGTAAACATACTGACTTAGAATGTTATTTATTTTTGTATGCATATTCTTTTATTATGTTTCTATATTTGTAAGAAATAAATTTTTGTTTTATTGTTATGAAAAACATAATTAATAAATTTAATGGTAAAATGCCTGACCAATTTTCTACCCATCTCTTCCCCTAACCCCATTATTTACATGATGAGATAACCTCGTTTAACGCTGTTTCATATTACGCTCTACTTTGATGGAACGTATACCCCGTGTTAAGCGGGGTCTTACTGTATTTGTATACAAATATGAATCATCACAGAATGTGGGTTTAGTAAGAATCGTCGACCCTTCTAACTCAAAGGTTAACCTTCACAGTTTCAGATAAAATCTCAAGATATATACATGAATACGACTACCTTGAATATATTCCCATGATCCTTATCACATCAATACGGGGGTGCGATATCAATAAATCAATCAATTAATTAATGTGAAGATACGGGCTCTTCATATAACTCTTCATCGATGAAAAGAGACGGGGGATTTCCACCTCTATTCTCTTGGTTCCTTATGAGGATCCTCTGACTTATACCCTTAAAATAATTCTGTATCGGTAAATAAAGATGGATGGAATTTTGACCCCTTCCTCTTGGCTTCACGTGGCACAGAGAGAGAGAGAAAGATCTGATATATATATATATATATATATATATATATATTAACTATTCAAATTTATCAAAGCCAGAACTGTGTGTTCTATTTTTATCTAAAAAAAAAAGTAGCAAATTAAAATACTTCAAATTCTCATTAAATATATATTGATTTTATTCTTAGTTTTATTTTTTACCGTTACATAATAAATATCCCTCTAAAAGTGCAGTGAAATACGTGTAACACGAAAACGCTTAAGACGAAATATCTGTTAAAATGAAACAATACAACGGTTCCGCCAAACTAATATGAATTTTCATGCATTGTTTTTCTCTTAACACGAAACGAAAATCGCTTAACACGAAAAAAATTTCCCTTATGGAAATGAACAAAATAAGGAAAATACCATCCGAGCAGGAGAGATTTAAGAGGGGTGTGAAATGAAAGAAATGGTTTCACATGTTTCGTTGAAAGGCTTGCTTGCCTTTGAAATACCCTGTGACACCAGCCAATTTTATTTATATATCTAAGCTACTTTCACCCTCCAATCCTAAGTTCGAGCCCAGTACCACTAAAGACCCGCCGTGTAGGGGAGCGATGCACGTTAAATGTGTCGAGAGCTCAAACGTCCTCCCGTTGGTGTGGTGTGATAGTTAGGAGAGGGGGTGCCATCTCAGGTGTCGTCCACGTCCCTTGACCATGGTTCAAAAATACGTGGTCCGTCGCCAAAAGCCCTCGTGTAGCTGAACAGTGTGACGTTAATTTTCCCTCACTCATTCACCTTCCAATCCTGCAAATGCCACACAAAAACATCTAATCTCTCATAAGTTGGTATGGAATTCAGTGACAAATATAACACAGTGTGAGTGAAAATAAGTGCATTTGGTTCGCGCCTTTTTGTTTTATATTTTAGAAGAAGTTTCTTACGATCACAATGGCAAAGATCTCAGAGGGAAAGCAAGCTGCTATTTCACTTAAAATTATTATGGAGTTTCTTAAGGCTGTTGATCAAAAACAGAAGATGAAAATGGAAATCTGTAAAGATTTTGGCATTGCTAAATTTTGTATAAAATTTCATTGTGAATGTTTTTGTTTCATTGATTTTTCTTAGATACATCCATATATACAAATAAAATCTACTCTATAAACTAAATTTAGTTGAATATATGTATTTTTTCTCGTAATATCTTTTAACACGAAAAAATATTTCAGTCCCCCTCAGTTTCGTGTTAAGCGATTTTCACTGTATTTGCAAACTTACAAAAATTTAATGATAAGTAGTGTAAAATAATTAATCTGTTGTCGATATAAAAACACCAAATCAAAATGACTTAAATATGAGTTTTATATACATATATTAACTTACTACGAATATATTACATATTATGAAAATTGAACCTTTATTTTATTTTCTAAAAAAATGTCTGTTAGGAGAAGTAAAATTGCAATCCTCTTGTTAGAAAAAGAGAGCTCTACATATTGCACAAGGCATCTTATTTAGAAGAAGAAATAATTCAAACTATTACTAAAATTTTAAGAAGAAAATAAGAAAATATTTCGAGCTTTTAGAACAATATTAGATGCCTAATCCATGGATAATTTGCAATAAAAAGGATTAAATGTATGAAACGATTTTATTAAAAAATAATTTTGAAGGTAAAGAAAATTAAATTTATTAATTACATAATGACGAAATTTTTATGTTTTTGTTTTTAATCATATTTAATAACCCTGAGTTTTATTTAAACAAAGATATCAAATTTTGTATTTTAATGAGAAGAAAAAGAACAATAATTTGTTTTTATCAATTAGTTAATAAATTGCATATTAGTATATATATGTGCGTGTGAGCGCACGTACAATTTTTATTACAAGGAGAAATATTGTACTGTTTCTATGAAATGTTTCATTTTAAATTAAGAACTTACCTTGTCTCCCAAACAAGACATTTTAAATAATTTTGTTTGTGAGATACGATGGTAAAAAACGTTACAATTTAAGGAAAGTATATTAACACACTCATCTGGATTTCCTAACATTATTCGAATTGTAAAAGAGAAAAAGGTATGGTTAAATTACTCATCAGTGTGTATTTTGTTTAAAGAATTGATAATTTCAGAAATGGATCAAGAAACAATGATTCCATATTAAAAAATAATATTTGTTTTGTTTCAAATTTTTTGAACAACGATTGTAAACTTTTTGTTGTTGAAACTTTAATTATATTACAAAGTATATAGGCTTTAAATCATAAGTAAGGACTGCGTGGAAGATAAACTGAGAATTCTTGCGCGTTTCTCTTTTTCAAGTAAAACTTCAAAAGGAATCCTCATGCAATGCTGTGAATGGAAAATTTTCACAGGTGTTCATGCAACAAAGACTTGGGGGGACTTTCTCTTACAATTTCTTTTCTACCTAACATTTTCAACTCAAGTCTGTTTTCCTCCCCTCACATCAAGCAATAAAAACATTTCTCACATGACAAGTTGTATCCAGGTGTCATTTCCTTTTAACTTGTGGAGACATTTCGCACATTTCTTGTGAATAGATACAAGAAATATAAAGGAAAAGAAATATTTTAGATAAGCCTAGTTTATAAACCCTATGAAAATTTAAATACATACCCAAATCGTACAAGTTACTAGTGATTTCCTATTTAACAAAAAGGAATTAGTGGTATTATTGTAAAATAGATGAGACATTTTAAAAATATTTATTAATACCCCTGACAGACAAAGAGTTGTTGGAAGGATTATCTTGTAAACCAGTGATCTTCAAACTGTGTTCCTCGAAACCCTGGGGCTCCACGAGTCACAATAAAAAATCGAAAAGAAAATTATAAATGTGTGTGCAAAAGGATTCCCTTTCTGTATGAATATATGGTGGCGTGGTAGTTGCGGACGTGGTAGATGCGGACACATAGAATTTCGTGGTTTGAGCGGACACATTTTTCCCCCATCTTAGAACAGATAAAGGGTGCACAGATAAATAAGGAAATAATACTTTTAAAAATCACAAATATAATTTAAAACAGTATTTTAAATGGCAAATCTCTTTCACGGATAACATTTTTTTTTTACCGAAGTTTTCTGTTTTTACACTCGATTATCGAATTACAAGTATAATTACATTTTTGTCAATCAAATTTAATTATTTATATTGAATTGTTAAGATATTATAATGTGAATGCATTTTAAACATTAAAACTTTTACTAACAAATACATTACATTTTTTTCTTTGACTTTATAAAAAGTACCTATAACAACGTGTTAATCTACTTCAAATAGTATTTGAAAATATATTCTATGAGTATAAGGAATAGGGTTCCACAAAACACCTTTTAGCTCTTAGGGTTCCATAAGTTGAAAAAGTTTGAAGGCCACTGCTGTAAACGAAGGATTGTGCAAACAATGAAGGAAGATGCAACAAAAATTCCATGCATTAATGAAACAATATTGAATTAATTACAAAAATACCTTGAATATTTCTCTAAGAACTAAAATGAGTTCGAAACCTAGTGACATTTAAGAACCCCGTGTAGAGGGGCTGATGAAGGTTATATCTATCGTGGTTCAAAATCCTCACGTTGACTTGGTGTGAAAATTAGGAGAGTGAGTAACTTGACAGCGGCTCAGAATTACGAGGCCTATTGCCAATAATTTCCATGTATCTTTATAGTGTGACGTTAAAATATCCGACTACGTTCGGAACCATGATTTTGAAAAAGCGTATAAATGGATAAAATTTATGATACTTAGTGTCAGATTAGAAAATGTATATAAAATTGTTTCAAGTATATTATCACAATAAAAAATTATTTAAGTACAATATTTTGACAAAAAAATGAACATAGAATGACCCCTTTTCAAAATATTCTCCTTTTGTGAAAAATGCTTCTATTATAATAACATTTTGCCTGTATACAGCTCCGACCTCTGTACAGAGGCTCAACTAGAATTTTTGAAATATATAACTTAGAAGTGGGTTTATCCATGTTTTACGACCACAGAGGGGAGACATCTTAAGAAAAAAACGCCGATAATTATATTTCAATTGGTTGTAACTCTGAAAATAATGTGAATTTTTCAAAAAAAATAGTTCAGACTCTCTGGAAAAGTCTATTTTATATAAGAACAAAATATTATTATTTTAGAAGCATTTTATATAAAAGGAGAACATTTTGTAAAAAGGTTATTCTAAGTTAATTTTTTGCCAAAATATTGTATTTAAATAATTTTCTTTTTGTCAAAATGTCCTTAAAACAATTTTATACATGTATTCTAAGCTAAGTGACGCTAAATATCATGAAAATTATCCATTTATGCGTTTTTTTAAAATCACGGCTCCCAACGTAGTTGGGGATGCCTTAATAAACTCTTCTAAGAACTAAAATAACGAAAAATATTGATGTTAACGCCTTATATATTTATTATACGTATAAAAAATAATGTAATAAATTATATTAATGAATAAAAAAGAATAAAAATAAATTTCTTTCAAGGAAAAAAACATTGCCTTTATGTACGACATTTTTTCCTATTTTAGGGAATTTATTTTCAGACGTTAATAAACAAGTTTAGCTAATTCTACTGCAATAAAAAAAATTCTTTCAGTACGAAGTAATAGTATTCTGATTAGCATTTAGTTTCTTATATTGTTTTTGAAGTAATTTTTTTCATTACAAAAATTATTTTATGTGGACTTAAATTTGAGATTTATTGTTTTACTAACATAAATTTAAAAAGTATTTGACTTTATTCGACTTTAATTCGAGTAAATACGGTATAAAATTTTAATTTAACATCTTTGAAAGAAAGCTTTTTTTTACTTTTGAAATTTCGATTGTGATTAGAAAGAGATAAATCACGTAATCGTCAAATGATATTTTTCCCGATCGAATAATAAGTATTACGGAAAAGTATAAAGATAACCTATTTAATGATTTTTTTTTCCTTTTTGCATTTGGATTCGTCGTCTTTAGTATTGAAATTTTTTTAATTTAGGGACATAATGTAAGAAAAAAGAAATATAGGTGTTGTAACCACTCTAACTTTCTAAAATTTATATTCTGAATAAAAAAAAAAATGCTCCATGTTTGTACACATTTCTGTTTTATCTTTACTTAATGAGTTAAGAGCTAAGCTTGAAACTCATTATCAGACAGAAAAATGTCTACATTTTCAGAAAACTTGCGAAGTTGTATTTTATACATTTATTTATAATATTGTATTTTTAAAGTTTGCAAATATTCCATACATAAATAATTTTGCTTTTTAAAATATAGTGCAAATTTTATATCAGAAACAATTTCATCAACTCAGATAAATAAGCAAATATTGTTATAAAATCCGTTTTTCTTTATAAAACATCGAAATCAGAATGTAATATTAGTGCTAGAGCATTCTTCTTTTCTTCATTGGACTCTTTTCTTTAAAATATGAGAAAATAACCTTCAAACCCCTCTTTAAGAATAAAAGAAAACATTTCTACCTCTTTTTTGCTTTCAAGTTTTAACCTTTTTAAATTTCAAGTTCCCTTTGATGCGTGTGAAAGAACGCTCACACTGCGAATTCTAAATTTACTACTATTTGTGAATGTGAAATGGCACAATAAATCACTGGTAGGTGTAAAGAGTACCAGAAAAATGCCCATTTATACGATTCTTTACATCTAGCGATTCTTTGAACTAAATAGGGGAAAATAAAGAAATTGCTTGTGCATAGTGTGAAGTTCGAAGGAAATATATGAATAGTATAATGGTACTTACTGTCTGCTCAATTTATTGGCTATAACTTTGCTGTGGACCACCATGAAACCAGGTGTTCAGAACTAGAATATCGTGGAATGATTTCAGGAAGCCCTTGATTTCGAATAAGAATATCCCATAGATTTCCATCATTTTAAGAAGAATTAACTTATATTTCTTTCTCTCTCAAAAGTATACAACTAACTTTAGCAATATCTGTCTTCAGTAGTGAAATATCGTAGCTTTCTTTTCTCCTCAAAATTGGCAAATATGGAAAACTTCATTTTAAAATTATTATTAGTGTATTAGTAATTCATTTTAGTGTATTGATGTACACTGTTATTATATTTAGCCAAATTATTAGTTTTTTCTGGGGGTTTTTTTCAGTGTTGTAAGAAAATAATACATATATTATATAATGGATTATATATTTTTTATTTTGTTAATTATTTTTCCTAGTGAAAAAAACTGTAAATTACAAACATACAAAAGGAAAAAGATTTGTCAGGTACAAAAAAGAATTCACAGTATTTATTTTGCTGGCAGAAGATTTTTTAGTTAAATTTGAATATTTCGGTATTTTTTTTTTTTAGAATGTAACGATAGAGTGTCCACTGAGTATACGCATGAATATAAAGACCCTTTTTAACAAATAAGACAAAATATATTTATTTTTGAAATTCTTTCTTTTTAAACAATAAATAAAACTTTTATTTATTGCTTAATACTTGCTTTTAATAATATTATTTCTTTTGAAAACGGAAAAAAAATATAATCACCAAACGATTGTTTATTTTTTATTCAATGGTAATCGACATAATGATTTTGTTTTCTATAAGCGAGCATAATTCTTTATTTTTCGAATTTTTTTATTCTATTTTTTTATATTTGTAAGCCTATTTTCATTTCCGCGTTTGGATTTTTTTTTCTAGAAAGTAAGAATGGAATCCGAGATGTGATATAAATTATAATTAAGGGTATTTAACTTCATACAAATAATATAACTAACATAATAATTTATATAAAAATATTTTTTAAAGAAGTTTGGTGAAGGAGTCCGGCTACGTATATACGTATAAGAGAGTCGTATAAGAAAATAATGACAAAAGCGATGCTTTCAGTGACCAAAAAAAAATGCGTAAGAAAGGGTATTTCATTGTGTGCTTCTGTAATTTTTATCGCAGATGAATGAAATAGGCTTTAATATTGATGACTTAATGAGATGTAACTAATATTTTTATGGATAAAGTAATTTAAAGGAGTTTTCCTGTTACGGAACCCAATACTTTTGCAAAATTAATGAGATAATGGTCTAAATAGCACTACTTAAGTTCTCAATCGTCAATCATTAGCCCAGTTAACCATTTACAATGTGTGTGTAATAATCTCATTCAATATTAAATTAAATTTTATAATATATATTTTTCCTTTAAATCTTAATTACAAATACTATATTTCTAAACGCCAGTTTCATTTCATTTCCCGCGTATAAAGTATTTAAACCCTCTGATGCTATCAACTCTCTTATTTCTTATTCCTTAACAAGTAATATTAAAAAAAAAACATTAAGTCAATTCCTACTTAGATCAACAAATTTTTTTTTTATTTTACTACTTTTTATTAAATAGTTACAATTAATATAAATATGTATATTCATATGACAGAATCACAATATTAAGTAACAGAATATAGAAAGCGATTTTCCTTGCAATTTTCCACATTTTCTTTTCTATTTAGGGTGTTGGACTATTTTTTTGTGTTTGTTACTGAATATTCATTATTTAAATTTAATTATTCTAATCAAATAAAGTATAGTAAAAAGAAATAATTTTCATTATTCATTTTTTAAATTTAATTAATGAATTAATATTTGAAAAAACTGTATTATAACGTCAAGTGTCATCCAGTAAAAGTTATAAACCCATCAGAACAGTTTTAAGTAGGAATACTAAAACATATCTTTTTTTTCCTTAGTTAATTTGGATTTTAATGAGCTCCAAAAAGAATTAATTCATCCTTAATAAAAGAATGATTTTTATCTATAATCCAAAGTAAGAAAAAAATTCCAGAAGTGGAAACCTTTATGTGAACTGTTTAAATATTAAAGCAGATTTTATCATGGTAAATATCATTAAGAAATCTTTTAAGAATGTAGATAATATGTTTATGAAAAGGGTAATGAAAATTTAGGGTTGACCTTCCTTTATCGCACTTATCTACAAAAAATATTTTTAAGAGACACTTTTGAAAGATTTTAATTTTGTTCCATCTATTCCCAATGCATATTTTGGTGCACATCTTAATTTATACAGTTTCTAAATGCTTTTACCATAAATAGACTTTTTAATGAGAAATTTGAAACAGAGCCTAAATATTTGTTTAGATAATACATTATTGAATATTTTAAGCAATATTAAACGTGTTAAATCTTTCACAGACTTATATAACCTATTTTACTTACCTTATATCCGTGCACCGGTGTAAAACGCGCGCCTATACTTTCGGACTGTATTTTTTTTTTTTTTTTTAAGTTTTAGGTATATTCGACGTAAAACGCACACTGGTTTTGAACGGAGAAACTCGAAATGTACGTGTGAAATGCTCATATCTTTTGAAATCTAGAAATAGTGTGTGAGTGGATAATAAAAGCAGGAATCAAATTAAATCTGATACAACTCATTTAAAAATCTAGTATATCTAACAATCTAGATCAACGATATTCAACCTGTGGCCCGTGAACCACATGTGGCTCACGTGGATTTTTTGAGTGGCCCGCTCATGGCCCAATACATTAAAAATTAGCTGAATATTCTATGAATCAAGCAATCAAATTGACCAATTTTCCTGTTGATGCCGTACGAGTACAAATAGAAAGATTTTTTTTTTTTATTTGTAACTGTAACGGAATAACAGTGAAATAGGGAACAGATCTGGAGTATTGACCATTTTATGGGTGAAAATGATTTTTAATTATAAACAAATAATACGAGTTCAGTCTGAAATTCATTCAACACTCTTTCAATAAGGCATTCTGCATTTGATAGTATTTGAAATAAAAATAAGAGAAGCTTTATTAAACAAAAACAAAAAAAATCATCAAACGGCATAGCAACTTTCTATGATAGTACTAGAATGGGGATAGTACTAAACTAGGGCTTGGTCATGGATGAAAGGGAACCGAAAGTACTTCCTAACTCAGTAAAAAATACATAAAACCGAAAATTATTTTTGTGTGTTTGATAGAGATTAATATAGTATTAAAAGACAAATATGAGTTTTAATATTTTGAGACATCTATTTTCCACATTTTAAGTGTTCGATATTGCCTTGGTCTCATAATGTTTTTTTTTTCAATAATCCTAAGGTTGCGAACTGCGTGAAATATTTACCATATGTATGCAGCCCGGCTGGAAAAAAGATTGAGTACCCCTGATCTAGATGGAAAGGAAGACGATTATTTATTTTTGGATCAGAGTAGCAGGGATGTTGAAAAAACGAAATATAACTCGATGATGTACATGAAAATATAATGGAAGACGACAGTGACATTTCATGTCATCTAATTATGAAAGTGCATGAGATATGCCATTTCGTGCGCTTATATAAACAGTATATAGATTCACGTAGAAATCTCATATTTTGTACGCTCATCTTTTCTTTATCTTTAAAGCTATTTTTATATTCGTCGTATAATGCGCACTCGTAAATTTTGATCTTATTTTTTGTGTTTAAGGGCGCGTTATACAAATTATATGGTAATTACTTTAAGATGTTCTTTTTATTAAAAGAAACGTAGTTTATTGATAAATGATAAATTAAATAAATCAAATGAAAACTTTTCTATTTGTTTTAATAAAAATTCCTTTTCAATTAATTTTTTGACTAATTGAAGGTATTGGTGATTAAAATAATAAATACTTTAATGAAGAGTTGTGTTTGCCACGTGAATTAATATTCAACCTTGACTTTTATATGCAGAAATAATTCGAAATTATATTTGTAAATGTCAATTTAAATTATAGCAAAGCATAAATTAATTAATGGAATAAGAATAAAACGTATTTTTTCCCCTGAGAACTTCCACACCAGCCATTTACTGAGTTAAAAATAGCAAATGGCTGGAGTATATCACAGGGGAAAAAAATACGTTTTAATGAATAACATTTTTAATGTATGAAAGACTCCAGTCTTTCATTAAAAATGTTATTTAAGAACACAGATTAAATTTACAAATACTTCCGGGAATTTTATTCTAAGAGTAAATATTCGATAAATGACTTTATTGATTCCGATATCAGCAAAAATACTTATTAAAATTTATAGGAAATTGTATCATTTTACAGCGTTTTATTTGAAATTAAGAAGACTTGGTACCCTTTTGAGCTGCTTTCTTTCTTTATGTATTTAAAAATTATATTTTAGCATTTTATACAATGTTTCTATTCCAGAAAATGATGCGAGATGAAATTTTTCACATATTATTCACACAATCTTAAAAAATTAATTTTTTGAAGAAAATTTGGAAAATATTAAAATCTTACTCCTTCTGTGATTATTTTTTAACCTGAAATTTTTTTTGTAATATTCGTATGGATGTTATAAACAACTTTAGGGATCTATTTTACAATAACTTAATTCGTTTTAAAGAAAAAAATAAATAAAATTTTGATGTACATGCTAAAAATCAACGAAATAGCCAATATCTCTTACATTTTAATTTTTTTTTTAAAAAAAAGTATTCAGCTTACAGCAAAATGGGTCCCTAATTTTGTTGCATACTTTATATGAACACACAGCAAAAAATGGAAGTGATTGGTAAATAGTTGTGAAAGGAGTAGCATTTTGAATGCACTAATGTTTCGAAAAACACAAACTGAGAAAAACCATTTTAAAGATTATAATTCTGAAAAAAAAAATTATAAGCTTAAATAAACTTAAAATACAACTTTAAGATGTTAGTTATATATTTTTCTTGAAAATAATTGCATTTTCGTATTTTTTGAACCCATACATTTTTATAAATGATCAATTTTAAGAAGGTATTAATTGCACAAGAAAAATGTTAAAAAAAATTTTTTTTTCTTTCACGACAGAAAGTTAAGTTTTTTCTTCACATAATATTGAAGTATTACATTTGTATGAAAAACTTATCAGGAATAAGAACTGAAATTATGAATATAAAATGCCTTAATTCAAAAATTTTACATGCACACATATCACAAAGAAGAAAAATTACCTTATTGTATTGCCTTGGAAATATTCTGCTTTATATATTACACATTCTTTTTTTATAGTTATTATTTCTCTTTATAAAATAGATTTTTTTATCATAACGCTTTTTTTGTTTTTTTTCTAAAAAGGGGGCGTGACCGAATTTGTTTTCAAATGAAGTTTTCTTCAACTTCTAATTTTCCGACTTGCACAAATGGTATATCAATCGAAAGATAATAATGCAAAGAATAAGATTTAATAAAAATAAAAAAAAACTACAGGTCGGTCATTTTTGGCGTACCAAGTCCCCTTAAATAAAATAACGACTTACAGAGAAAGCTTTCAGCTTAAAAGGAAGAAGTAATTAGTTTTTGCATCTCTTGTAGCAAATAAGTCCCTGGAGAAAAAATGACTTGTACACATAAAAAAAAATGCTTAGTGCAGTGGTCTTCAAATTTTGTTGATTCACGGAACCATTGAAACCATAAGGTGTTTCCGGGAACCCCATAAAAAACAACTTAAAAGATTATATACATCAAAATAATATTTAAAGTAGATCAACATGTACACTTTAAGTAAGGCATTTAAAAAGATACAATGTTTTTTATTTTAAAATGTTTTAATTTAATTTTAATGTAATTTACTTGTAATTCATGCCCCGGATGTTATATTATATATATTTAATAACTGGGATATGCGTTTGCATTTTTTTACACAAACTATCAAAGTCTGGGTGTATCGAAGCTATCTGCAGTCGCATTTCATAATCTGCGCTAATTTGCTTCTACATTTTGTTTTTGATGCCACATACGTTGAGAAATATTTTTAATTTAAATATACATTGTTCAGAATGGTATTAAAATGTTTATAAATGTGTGGAAAATTTCTGTGCATTCTGGAAAAAAAACTTTTTAGCCTAAAATTTAGGAGATGTCCTTGCTTAAGTTTAGACTGTGTTTTATGTAGACAAGTTGTTCCTTCTTCATTGGCTGGTTTTTTAATTTATCTATTCATGCGTGCAGCACATGAATTTTATTCGTAAAGTATTTATTTGTATGTGTTTTTACAACGAAACTTCTTTGAGAATTCATTTTTTTTTATAAATATTAAAATTATACTAAAATTTGGGCTTTTTGATTAAAGTAAATAGTGATCACTTGCGGAATGTTTGTCAAAGTTCCAGGGAAAAACGAAGCTCAGGTTGATGAAATCTGGCTTAGTGCGACTTTCCATTATATAATATTTGACATACAATAATCTCTGTTGGTGTTATTCAAAAGTTTATTTTTAATCATTACAGTTTAACACATATATATATATATATATATATATAAGCCACACACACACATATATACATATATGACTTACGCTGCATGTTTTCATTTCTCAAAACAAATGCACTGGGATAACTTAGAAAATAAGTTCATGATTTGAAAAAAAGTTTTAATTAGTTTGTTGATGCTATAAATTAAATATGTAGAACAAAATTTTGTAAGGTCTTACCCTACTCGGATATTTAAAATATTAAAATGTGAGATCATAGATTATTTTATTACTCAGGGCTTTTATTAAATGAACGTTGTCATTATTGATCGAAGTAACTTAACCACTTCTAACACCATAATACCATGTTACTTATTGTAAAGATAGCAAGCATATTCGTTTAACAGTTACCAAGAATACGACAAAAGTAAAAATTAATTCATGAATATACATGTGTGAAAGCCAAAAATTGTTTTAGACATTGGACTAAAAGAACGTAGAATAATAATGTTTTAGTTATTAGTTACGACAAATATCACTATAAAATTTTAAAATTAAAAAAAAAACATACATAAAAAATATAAGACTTCTAGTTTCCATTCTATGTTCAGTTATTCTCCATTTTTTCTAATTTATAGTAATCTTTAAAATGTATTCCAAAAAACCCGTTTCTATTATCTTAAATAATATACCTTGTATCAAATTACTCTGAGCAATAGAATTTAATTTGTTAGGTTACATCTAGGATAATAGTGGTTGATGAATTTTTTTAACGTTGAATTTACAAAAATTTAGTGATTTGCTTAGTTATAATAATCAAACACATAAATGGATCATATTTGAGTGAAAATTATAAAAGAAAAACAAATTGAAAAATTTGCACTTTCTGTCAAATAACGCGACATTTTGTGTACTCCCTGCTTTATATCATTTTTTTCTTCTACTATGACTGATACAAATTACTTTTTAAAATAAAATTTAAGAACACTCTTAAAGATTCATTTTCACGTTGAAACTTCGTACTTTAACATATCTAGTAAAGTTATAACTGAATAAGACATTTATAAATCATATATCAAGATTAGTCACAAAAAAATGTTTTTAAAACTCGAGAATAAGGAATACGTTTAAAACAAGAGTATATTAAAAGAACGATTAATTTCCTCAAAAATATTTATTAAAATGCATTAAACATTAATAACAATGCAAAGTGAGATAAGAGTATGTAACAGGGAAACATGAATGGATACTTTCTGATTTCACTGGTGATAATTCGCCAAAAATGGTACAATCAACGCAAAATGAAATATTCCCGCTGGTAACCTTTTACCACCCCATTTTCCAAACAAGTCGTGGTCTTTCCTTATCAGAAACGTCTTTTTCATAGTACATCAAAAATAGATGAAAAACCAATAATAACTTTCATTTACTAATATTTTTTTTATGTGTATATTGTGTGTCGTCAATAAAGCCTGCTTGGCGAGATTTGAGCCACCGAAAGGGTAAAGTACCCATGAATGCTATATATATACATGATGATCATTTTTCTTCAACAGATTCCGCTAAATTTCACACACAAAAAAAGCAACCAACATCATTCCCCTCAGGTTCACACTATCAAAATTAACTTTTCTTACATTTACCATGATTAAACGTATAATTCGGTAAGGCACATTCAAAACCTCTGCACTTTTTCAAGAAACGATCTAAAACACTCCCAGTCTTGCACTTTTCTTTCGTATATCCTTCCATTGTATTCTTCTTCGAATTAAAATCTACCATCATTTCAAAAACGAAGGGGATACTTTCTATCTTGGTATACATCGGACTTTTCGTACAGGATAGTTGCTTCGGAATTTCACCGTTACACACAGCGCACTGGATGTTTCTGTAAGACCTCCCTAGAACGTGTACAACCGATGTGTATGATTCGCAAGCCCTCTTCACGCCCACGTTGGTCCAATCCGATTGACAGGTTGTTATCAAATTTGGTCTGCATGGCCTAACTGCAGAAATGTAGTCTGGCTTATGGAACGAAAAATAGCAAGGATAGAAACGCCTTGCAGTGCGAATGCCCCATTTACTCAAGAGGGGGTGGAAACTAAGGTACTTCCAAATAAATTCCTCACTGGGATAGTGCGTTGGTAGGTGTTCGAACCCCACAGAAATTATCCACGATTTGAGAGAAGATGGCACAGCCCCATTGCATTCGACGCAGTACCGATTTCGGTAAGTCACGTTGGTTGAAATATCCGTGACAGGGGTTGAGAAGAAAGGATCGTGGAAGTCATGTTGGTCTTCGCAAAGCTCCCTCAACTTTTCTGGGCCCGTGTAATCGAATGGGCAGCTTCCCACTACGTAAGCGCCGACTCCGGAAAGCTTTCCATAAGGCATGCAAGTCCTGCTTTTAGTGAGTAGCAGAGGTGTGTCAATAGCATCGATGCAGCAGTCTTCATAAGTCGAGCAAAATCGGTCGCATTCGCAGTTTCTTTCTGTGAAGCCCCGGTCACCTATCAGCTCACATTTGTCCCGAGAGGGACAGGAACCACTTGACCATCTTGAGAGTTTATAGTATTCTACTGCTAGGCTGTAAGCAGCAAAGGAGAGAATCAGGAACCCAATTTTCAACAATTTCGCCATTTTGAGCCGATGTATACCTATAAAAGCAGAAGAGAAAGAAATTATTAGAATTAGATATTTTAAAGGTGTTTTATGTTCTGTGTTTCCTTAAGGCAGTGTTTCTCAAACTGTGGGGCGCGAATATATTGAAAAGTCGAAAACAAAAGATTATTTTTTAAAAAAAATTATTAATTTTCTGAAAGAAAGCAAAACAAAATGAATTCTGACATAAAAAAAAATTTTTAAATACACATTTACAGTGATATAATACTATAAATAATAATAAGATATATGCTGCATTTCTTTTCTTTTTACCATTGCATTGATTATATTGCATCAATTAATCATGACTCAAAGCATGGTTTTTGAAACAGAATTTGAGAATCCCAAAATTTTTATCACTATTTTTTTAAATATGTATTGCATTATACGAAATGAAATTGTACATGAAATGTCTTAAGTTTAACCATCGTGGTTTCAAAAACCTGTGTTCTCTTAAATAGGTAAATAATATAATACTACATCATTTATAAATATTATATTATAAAAGTGTTTCATAATTAATTTATCAATACTAAGTCAAGGACAAGTTTTATAATTACCAATGACCCTATGGGCATATCATAAAATATATACAACATTTAATACTTCTCTTGATAATTTGTACGATTTTTGATTAAAGTCATATATTGTGGCTTTATGTCAAATTATATTATTTTTTTTAATTCAATGCATTATTATGGGGGCCGCGATTAAAATTATGATTAAAAATTGGGTCGCAAGTAAATAAAGTTTGAGAAGCACTGCCTTAAGGTTGTCTTCGCCAAATGTACGAGAACCTGAAATAAACACGGAGCATATTTTCATACAGAAAAATGCCTTAATTTTCATGAAAATGTGCAGAATTGTACTTCATACATTTGTTTATAATACAGTTTTTAAATTTTCAAAGTATTTCACACATAAGTAACCGATTTTTCATTTTAACATGCAAAGGAATAACTCATTTAGCATTGCGGTATAAGGAGAAAAATGCAGAACACGTTTTATATCAGAAAAAATGTGTTAATTACGGATAAAAATGAGTAGTGTGATAAAATGATTCTCTACAACACCGGTTCTTTAACTTTTAATCACCGCGGCCTCCTTTTATGTATCAGCCTGACATCGCGCACCCCCCAAGATTTTGAACACCCCTCCCTGACTCCCAATACACGGCTGAGTGATTTAAAAGTTCCTCATGAATCCCAAGACCAACTCTGCTACTTATATACATACCTTAACACTTTTTTTTCTTCTAAGAAAACAGAAAACACCTAGTTAAAAATATTGCAAAATACAAATTTCATATAAATAAATGATGTACTTAACTGTATTAGTTAAAATTTTATTATAATACTGTTTAAATTATTTAAAAATGTGCTATTTTAATTTTCCCACGAGGCTTTTTAGAGTCTGTAAAAGAGGGAAATCAGTACATTAAATAAGAGACTTTCGCGGAACCCCTACGAAGGCGCTGGAGACAACGGGGGTCTGCAGACCGGTTTCAGAACCGCTGCTCTACAGCAGGGGTGTCCAACCCAAATGACCTTGAGGACACTTCGGAAAAACATTATAATCTCGCGGGTGGCACATAAAAATATGTACATTTATACAAGATTTGGAAACAAAAACACATTTATTGGAGTGAAAATTTAAAACAAAATGAATTATTATTGTTGTTTTCATTATTTTTCATGTATACAGACATAGATAATATAACAATGTTTATATAATATAATAATAAAATGATCAAATAATGTTTAAAATATTACAGTTGCCATTTTCTTGAAAATTACGGAGTTCCTTTTGAATTGACCTTTCGTTACTCATTGTTGAAATTTGATTGTGCTATCATTCTCTCAAACGATTAAGAGCACATTGCTTTTTATCTTAACCATCCTAAATAATTTTTTTAGACTTTAAAAAACACCTCCGACTGCTTCTTGCTTTTTGGGCACTTCAAACAGAAAAGGAGAAGGAGAAACGGAAGTGGCACACACAGAAAATCATGTACCATCCATAGTAAAGGATATGCATAGTGCAATTCGGAATTTATTAAAAAAGTAATTTATTACAGTAAAATCAAACGTATAACTGTTTGATAAAATATAAATCTATTTAAATCTAAAGGACGTTTCTATTATCAAAAAGGATTTATTTTAAAACAAGAACAGTTAACAGCTGAAATATAGTAGATTTATAAATACGTATATATATATAAATTTCCCCTTAAAGTATCCGACTACGTTCGGAACCGTGATTTTGCAAAAGCGTATAAATGGATAATATTTATGATATTTAGTGTCATTAGATTAGAAAATGTATATAAAATTGTTTTAAGAATATTATTACAATAAAAAATTATTTAAGTACAATATTTTGACATAAAATGAACATAGAATGACGCATTTTCAAAATATTCTCCTTTTGTGAAAATGCTTCTATTATAATAATATTTTGCCTTTATATAGCTCAGACCTCTGTACAGAGGCTCAGCTAGAATTTTTGAAATATATAACTTAGAAGTGGGTTTATCCATGTTTTACGACAACAGAGGGGAGAAATTTTAAGAAAAAAACGCCGATAATTATTTCAGTTGGTTGTAACTCTAAAAATAATGTGAATTTTTTGCAAAAATCATAGTTGAGCCTCTGTACAGAGGTCTGAGCTATATACAAGCAAAATATTATTATAATAGAATCATTTTTCACAAAAGGAGAAAATTATGAAAAAAAGGTTAATATAATATAATTTTTTGCTGAAATATTGTATTTAAATAAATCTTTTTGTCAAAATGTCCTTAAAACAATTTTATACATGTATTCTAATCTAAGTGACACTAAATACCATGAAAATTATCCATTTATGCGCTTTTTTAAAATCACGGTTCCGAACGTAGTCGGATACCTTAAACAAATTTCAAAATGAAAAAAAACTTTAAAAACCTGATATTTAAAATTTTTTTAAAAAGATTCGGCGGGCCGTAACTTACATACTGGTGAGCCACGTGTTGGACACCCCTGCTCTACAGGATAGCGAAGCGAAAATATTATATTAATGTTGGTTTACTTTTCTATCTGAAGAAATATTTCGAATTCGCGGGTCTTATTCTTTAACATTCAGCGAAGACAGCCTTAAGTGAGTTTAGAAAATACGAACAACTTACTTTTAGAAAATACAAACAACTAAAATGTAATAAACCAATAAAACTGTTTGATTTCAAAATATAATCTATTTGTTTTATTATCTTAACACCTTATCGTTAGTTTCACAACTGTGTTTCGTAAAATTTGATTTTTTTTATTAACAAGCGTGTGATTAATAACCCATTCTAAGAGATGTAATGCTAACATTAGTTTGAGATATTTAATATTCAATATACTACCATAGAAGGCCTCTGACGAATTTCATTTCTTTCAAATATGTTTCGATAACCTGATTCAGGAGATTTTTTTCACAAAATTATAATTAATTAATCATAATAATTGGGTTACGAGAAATTAAAATTGAAACGCGAAAATGTTTGACATTCAGAAGAGCTAAAGGAATTACTAAAAATCAAATATTTTGATATTTCTACCCTAAAATTATTCAATATTTCGTGGTATTAGATGAAGAATAACACCACAAACAGTTTTTCCAACAAATCTAAAATTCAAACTATCTCCTTAACCGAACATACCTCTTAAACGAACGTAAGTAAAAAAAAAAAAATTATAACTGATGCATCGTAAAATTTCTTCTCTATTGAAAGAAATTGTGATTTGTATGGTGCTAAGATCACACACAAAGAATTCTAACATTATAATCACACTATTAAAAGAAAAAATGCTAATGAAATTTTGTAAGAAAAATAAGATAAACCTTTTGATTCTCATACGTTGTAATCTAAGAATAAAAAAAAATTTTATTTAAAATAAATCAATTAGTAGTTTTAACTAATATATAATTAAAATAAATTCAACATTCAAAACACTTGAAATATGAAATTACATGAGACTTACCTGTTCTTTAAATTAATATTAAATCCCCAATATTCTTCGAGTCGAAATCTTACAGTGCTGATGAAAAATTATCAAAAGACATGCGTTCCTCGTGCTAGCAACGTCTAAATGCTCTTTTTCCCGGCTGTTCAATGCTCTCATCCCCTTTGGCACTCCACCCAGCCGCACCCAGAACCAATTGAATCAAAGAAGGAACTCTTTATATGGCAACCCAGAGAATAGTTCACGCCCAAAATATCAAATTGCAGTGTTGCCATCCTCTCATGCTAAACTTAAGAAACTGAAATTAAATTTTTAAGAAAGAAAAAAAAGGGAAAAAAAAATAGAAGGGGCACAAAAATTAACAAATTTTCACGTAATTTTCTCTTAATTTTATATTTTTTCCCCCTTTTATTTCCTAAATTTACAACTAACGTCACTGTGTTCCTTATTTTCAAATTTCTTTTTTATTGTTTTTTATAAGTTAAGAGTGACTCATTCTTAAAATTCAATATCTATTTGAAATATTCGAAGTATATTGAATTTAGTAAGTATAAGAATAAAAATAAATATTTAAATTTTAGTGCATATATTTTTATTTATGTTAAACTTACAGATCTATGTATCTAACTATATATATATATACAGTCGAACCTCTATATAACGAACCTCTATATTGCGAATTTTTCTATATAGCGAACTTTTTCCTGGAACCTTGAACATTTCACGATTTTCTTCGTAAAATAACCCCTCTCTACAGCGAAGTGCATTTTCTATATAACGAACTAATTCTTTTGTTTTTTCTTTTGTTGTCTTCTGTTCTCCCAATTTTTAAAGTATTTCAGAACATTTCAAGAGTTATTCTCATTTGTCAAAAATCTTGAACTGGTTTTATTAGATTCTAACTCACCAAGAGCAATAGAGTTCTG
>BMAV01011925.1:642417-653585 GCA_019973955.1 Trichonephila inaurata madagascariensis | reverse complement strand
CAAAAATAAGAATCCAACATCCTATATAAAGAGGAAAATCGCTCATTGTGTCCCTATAGCGCAATGGATAGCGCGTTGGACTTCTAATCCAATGGGGACTTCTAATCCAGTGGGTTCGAATCCCTTCTGGGATCGCCTAATTTCTGAGAATGTGTGTGATTTACGAATGAATAAATAGTAACAAACACAAAAATAAGGGTTCAACACCATATACAGAGAGGAAAATCGCTTTCTATTTTGCTACTTAATATTGTGATTCTATCATATGTATATACATTTTTATATTAATTCTAATTGTTTCATAAAAAGAACTAAAAAAAAGAAAAATTTTCTTTGTTGACATAAGCAGGAACTGACTTTAAAAAGAAATTTTTAAATTATTTGTTGCTTTTGTAACTGAGCTCTTAATTGAAATTTAAAAAATTCCTAATTTTGTTTCTTTTTGAGATATTATTTTGGGGATAATGTCTGTGGTATTTGTTATTCTAAGTTTTATAATAATGCTTCTCCAATATCTAAATTGTTCTTTTTTTAATAATGGATACGAAGTATTACATACTACGTAACAACGTTTATCAATCCTCATTGCCAAAAAAGTAATGAATGTACCATATCCCCCATGAAAATGTTAATTATTTGTGGATTTGTTTGTTTACCTATAATTATTTTAATGAGTGCTAAAATGAAAAAAAATGTGAAAGTAGACAACTTTAGTTTAGAACATACTTGTCGAAAATGCAGACAAAAGTCTTTAAAATGCGGCCTAAACCCTAATTATGAAAATATTTAAATTTGTACATTTTTACTAAAAAATAAATTTTATAATATTTGCATATCATTGTTTATATCAAATGTTTGCATATCATTGTACTGTTTACAGGGCAATTTATGTGGAAAATTTTGAAAAATGGAAAGCGTATTAAGCGTTGTTATAAAAACCATTAAAGCTATATAAGAGCAAAAGCACTTAATTATAGACAATTGAGTTCCTTAAGGTAATGAATGGGCACTAAATTTGCAGATGTTATTTATCATACAGAAGTAAGATGGTTCAGTAAGAGGAAAATGATCAATAGATTTTACGATTTGAGAACTGAAATAAAAATATTTGTGTAAGTAAAAGGGAAACCTATGACTGAATTTGAAGACGAATATTAGGTTTTAGATTTATCTTTTTTAGTAGACTTAACCGAATATTTGAATAATTTAAATTTGAGACTTCAAGGAAAAAATCAATTTGTTAATAATATGTTCCAAATAATAATAGCGTTTGAAAGAAAGTTGAAATTCTGGCACATTCAAATAAAAGTAAAAGATTTGACACGTTTCAGTACTTTGGTTGCACATAAACCTGGGAGTTGCACAAAATATGCAAAATATGTTGCATTAATTTTTGATTTAATTCAATTTTGAAATAAGATTTCATGATTTTCAAAAAAAAAAAGTATTTTTTTTTTCAACTCATTTTCTACCCAATTTTCTCTAAAAAATAAATAAATTACCTTCAAATCTAGAATCAAATTAAGTTCATTGAGCTGTAAAGTGACAGTCAACACAGAAAGAAAAATTTGGGAATATTTTTTTTACTGGAATTTTATAAAGATTACCTACCCCGTGATAAATATCCTAATTTTCACTATTATGCTTTATTAATGTCTTCAGCTTTTGACAATACCTATATTTGTGAACAATTATTTTCAAGAATGAAGCATACAAAAAACAAAAATAGGACAAATATCATGGACAAACATCTGGAAAATGCATTAAGAATTGCAACCTCGTCTATTGAACCCGATATCGATTTGCTTGTTCAACAAAAGCAAATTTACCCATCATATTAATTTTAAATTTTTCCTATTTTTATAAAATCCAAACTAAATGAATCGAAGCTGTTACAAATTTAAAATAAATATCTACCCCCCCCTATACATATTTAATTCAAATTTAAAAAATTATAATAAAAGAAGTTAATTTATTTTAATAAAACTACATGGAGTTAATTTTTATTTCACTTTATTCAGAAAAATATTGTATGTGTGGCCCAGAATTTTTTTTGCATTGTGTCTTTTAAACAATCACAGTTTAGACATCCATGGCTTAGAACATTAAAAAAAAAAGATGACACTCATTAGATGACACATTCATTTTTACACAGCAGTAGTGTTAAAAAAAATTGATATATTTCAAGGAACGCAAAACAATGTTACCATTAATAAGGAATGCTAAATACTAAGCGAGAACAGAGAGGCAAACTATGTAATTTCTCTTTGAAGACTGATAACCAATCGCAGTTTAGACACCCATGACTTAGAACATTTAAAAAAAGATGATACACATTAGATGACACATTCATTTTTACACAGTATAGTAGTGTTAAAAAAATTGATATATTTCAAGGAACGCAAAACAATGTTACCTTTAATAAGGAATACTAAATACTTAGCGAGAACAGAGAGGCAAACTATGTAATTTCACTTTGAAGACTGAAGGTGCAAGAAAGGGGGAGGGGTAGACAGGAATTCCCGTCAGAATAACTGCCATTTAACCGACGTATTGAATCGAACGTAGGTAGGGGTCGAATGTAAAGAAGTAGTAGATTCACAGCTGCGGCTAAGAAAGTAATAAAACAACCAAAGAAAAGGTAACAGGGTATTTGCAACAAAACAGCAATAAAACGATACCTGATTTTCCCAAGACTGGGAAAGAAGTATGAGGTTTTAAAATTTTGAATACCAAAAGAATTGTAGTGCAGAGCTGAACCATTCAATAGCTGTATAAATCTTTTGGTATCTTACAATATCATCATAAAGATGGCTTGGATGAGGGGGTTAGAACAGGGGTGGTTAAATAGTGGGCCACCAAAGCAACCAGAAAAGATGATAGGGTACATTTATCTTATTAAACTGATTCCAAAATCAAATGTGCTTGCAGCCATATGATACGAAATCAGCACAGTAAGTAACTTGAATAAATCTGCCACAATTTATATCTCTAGGAGATGCGAAGTTACTCGTTATAAGGGAATGCAATCATTTTTAAAAAAAGAGCTTAGCAAAAAAAGCAATGTGGCCCATGAGCCAAAATAACTGCCCATTCCTGGGTTAGAATGATTTGAAACTAAATAGATGGATCACTATAGAGTTGCGAGAAGAATCGTCTTCTATCGACAGGGACCGACAATACTTGAGAAAGATCATACAATACCTGGGAAGTATTAAATTAGTGCTTCTCAAAGTTTCAATATTCACGACCCAATATTCAATCATAATTTTAGTCGCCCCTCCCTCCTCAAACAATAACAATGTATTGAATTCAATAACGTTATTACTTTGATGATAAAACTACGATACGACTTTAACCTCTTAAGTGCCACCGGAGTATATAAACGTCTCTGTCAGCCAATGCGTCAATTTTCCGGAACGTAAATAATACATATTTCCATCTTTTCTGTGCACTGCTTTCGATAAAATTATTCCGAAGGCATTGGAAAGCAATAAAAGGACCTTCTCAATGTTCACGAAGGATTTACTTATTTCAGATTATTTACTTCTTTATTCCTGCCCCCCCCCCCCCCAATACATCACATACGCGAGCCTACGTGGAAAACGGTTGGCATTTGGAAGCGAATCGGTTAATTTTTATCGGCATTTAAGGGATTAAGTATAAATCGTACAAATTATCAAGATAAGTGTTAATTTTTGTGTATAATTTTATATATGAGAATCCAAAGGGGTCAGTGGTAATTGTTCTTAACTTAGTATTGCTAAATCAATTATAAAATATATTGTGTAGCACTGATACATTTATAAGTATAATGTATCGTGTAAATTTGAATTTTACTTTTTATTATGTCAGAATGTATTTTGTTTATTTACTTTCAATAAATTAATAATTTTTCTAAATAATCTTTTGTTTTCGACTTTTCAATAGGCTCTCGCCCCCCCCCCCTTCGTAGAGTTGTTACGCCTCTCAAGGGGGGCGCGCCCCACAGTTTGAGAAACACTGTATTAAATGCAAAATCACAATATTATTCTTACATTACTGTCAGAAAAATATTTTTAATTGATGAAATAATAAAATTTAGTCGTACTATTTATATAATAATAAAAAAAGTAATTTATAAACAATTGAAACAAAAGTTTAGACAAAATCCTTTTTTAAGGTAAAATAAAGGTTATTTAAAATCTAATCAAATGTTTCATTTATATAATAAATTTGTAACTGTATTTTATGTACTAAAATTGTGAGATTTCATTGAAATAATGCACCTAAAAACTATAGTAAAAATTATTAATTTTTCTAAATAAGATCAGTGTAAAATATATACATAAGTACTCAACATAAAATGCGTACAAGAGGCTCAGTAGATTTGTCTATAATTATGCCACGCTGTACACAACAATTTGTAATAACTTGGGTTGAAATTAAGAATACATAAAGAAGTGAAATTCGAATGTTAAGTAATAATATATACTTTATGCTTTCAGAAGGAAAAAAAACTACATACGTATTATTACTTATTATTAATAATTGGAAGAATGATTTTTGACGAAAATGTTATTTTAAAACATTGTTTAGGTTGAGAATTTAAGATGAAAGTTGCGCACTAATTATATGGAAAAACTCGATGGGCCTCATTTTATATTTTAATCAGAAATTCAACGTTCTTTTAAATGGCAACTTCACGAAGTCTGAAATATAAAAAATGTTTTATTAAAAAAAGGTTACAAAAAAGATCTATAAAAATTGTTTCGAAAATTTATATTTTAAGGAAATGATCAGAAATTCTTTATGGAAAAAACTGTACAAATGACAATTTTCAATCATACTTTGTTCGTGCCTAGAAAATTTTTAATCGTCAGTACCTTTTACTGTTAAAAAGAACTCCTAAAAAATTAACGTGAAAGAAGTTTCTAAGGCACAGTGGATTAAAGTTTTATATGAAAGTAAAAATTCTCAAATAAAACTTTTTAATACAATGTGGCAATGGCTTCCATTGTCTTACAAAATTCTTACACACTCCATTATTAGTGTTGCCACTCCTATTAAATTCGACATTTCCTGTTAAATATTATTCAATATTTATTTACTTTGTGTTTGTTTATTCATTTTAAATCGGGAAACAGAATTTTAGTTAAGTAAGTTTATGAAATATTGTAAATGTAGTAGCATTTAATGTTAAGAAAAGAAATGTATAATATTTTATCCATACGGAGCGTGTGCTCATATAATAGTTCTCTGATGTAAATAGTCTTATTATTCCTTTACTGTAAATAGAGCCTCATTTATCCTGCATGTTGAAGAAAAAATAAAAGGACTATTAAAATGAAGAATACTAGTTTCTCGAGTCACAACAATCAGAAAGTATTTAATGGGAAACAAAGATAAAATAAACTGATGTGTCGAAATATGTTTAAATAATTAGTTGCAATTTGGTAATAGTTCAATATTCAGTTGTTTCCAGAATATGTCCCCATATTTCAATATTTTTGGAACAGATTTCTCCATTCTTAAAGCACCACAAAGGAAAATCAATTTCTGTTACAAGATTCGAATTTATATTTCGGTAACTAAGTTACTATGTAACGAAACTTGATAGGAACTTAAGGAAGCCAACAATCACGTTTTGGAAAATCTGAAACAAAGTAAGGAACGATATAGGATTAAACCGATAGAAAGGGCCAATTTCATAAAAACTGGATGAGTTATTTAAGGATATGGTCGACGGAAGCCGTGCACTTATATAACCCAGTTTTCGAGAACCAATCTTTTGTTTTTATTTTTGTTTTTATCAGTCTGACCAAAAAAAAAGAAGTAAGGTCAGCCTGAATAATATTCATTTCAAAGGGTTTTTCAATCAGTTTTCATACTTCTTGATTTTTAGTGCATTTTTTATTAAAGAGATAGAACCATTTTTATAACAATAAAATGTTTTAAAAATCTTAAAATATTTATATTCAAAATAAACTTATTTATCTTGAATTTTGAGCATCAATAATTAATTATTACAATTTTTAGCTTTCAAACTAAAATTTTAAAATCATAAAACTAAAATAAAAATGTTAAAGGAAGAAGAATTTGAATCTCAAAGAATTTAAGAGAGAGACAAAAAAAAACCAGATTTTTTTTCAGTAAGAAATGTTTTTACAATATTATTTGAAATCTAAGCGAAAACAAAAAGGATTTTTCCCTAGAAATATGAAATTATAATAGTAAGAGTTATGTTTTTTTGCTTTTGCTTATACTTAGTTTCTGAAATTCTGTCGTATGTATTCCAGTTTTATGCGATAATATTCTCTCTTCGGATTTTACCAAAAATTAAAAAACTTGTTTGAAAAGTGTTTTGTTTTTGTTTTACTTTTATTTTTAAAATGACTTCTATAACAATCTGTCTAAAGAAGCAAAAATAATTTAAACAAAATGATCTATCAACAAGCTTCTATTTTTTTTTACTTTTGGGAACATCATGCAATCAGGAATATTAAATTTACGATTGCAAGTGTTATTTTAGTTTAGTACTGAGGCAGCGATGAATTTATTTAATAAGTGGCATGATTTATGTGTAATTCTATAAAGTAAACTTAAATGGAATGCATACATACCTTCTTAAAAACAATAAATATTTAAATATACACATATATATCTTCTTTAAAAATATTTTACGGAATTTGAAGTACTATTATGAATATAAACAAAAGGAAACAAATAATATGCATAATGATAATTAAACAAAAAGTCCATGATTTTTTTAATATGATTATACATACCAAGGTATTTTTTGGGGAAGGCTATTACTGTGATTTACATTTGAAAGACAGAAAATGTACCGGAAAAATACGTAGTGTGGCAATTATATAACTGGACTAGTCTTAAAAATTAGCTTTATTGAAAGAAATGTAGAAATACCTTTTAATCCCCTTCAACATACTCCCCTTCCCTATCAATATATAGCTGCATACGAGTTTTCCACCGTTCAAAGCATTGCTGAGGCTCGTTGGGTGTCACCATCTTCAATTAGTCTGCCGTTTTTGCTTTCACTTCATATACAGACTAAAAAATAATACTATCGATGCATCCTTCACTTTAAGAAACAGGTAGAAGTCATATGGTACGATATCTGGGGAGTACGGTGGCTCCTCGAGCACAATGATGCGTTTGTCTGCCAAGAACTACTTTACAGTGAGCGCAGTGTGTATCGGAGGACAAACAAAGATTGAATGGTTATGTTTATTGTCAGGTGTAAAATAGCAGTAAATGTTCAAAAGGATGTCCGTTTTCCTGGACACACAGTTGAACTCTTTTTAACAGAGTCATTGACACTTTAAGAAGAGAGTGAGATTTAATATCTGATATTGCATGAAGGATGCTACTCTTAAGTTCATCAAGCGTACGGGGATTATTCCTGAAGGCGACATTTTTCAGATATCCCCAAAGGAAAAAATTCGGAATCGACAAGTCCGGCGAACGTGGTGGCCAAAGTCCTTTGGAAATGACACGATCATCGAAAAATTCAGTTAAAACTTCCATACTGTCCCGTGATGTGTGACACGTTGCGCAGTTTTGCTGCAACCAAGATATTGTTCATCTCTGTTCTGCAAGGATATAAATTCCGTAGTGATGTTTATGTAGATAGACGGTCTTTTCATTGGACTTCTTTGTAAAATGGTCTCCACATCTGCCATTTTCGTTTTCACTCTGGACGCTCTAACCGATTGCTTCCTGTCTGCAGCCGACCCTGTGTCACGGAACCGTTGCACTAAACGTTTTATCATTTATGCATTTGGTGCTGTTTCACCTGAATATTTCGGCTGAAATACATTTATCACATGGCAATGTGATTTTGTGGCAAAATAAAATATCACGATGGTTATTCTTTGCTCTTGGAAAAATATCATGCGCATCCCGTTTTGCTTAATTGACTACAACCGACAAGTATTTTGAAACTAATGCCTGCCTGCTACGTTCAGAACTTCTTATGAAGGAGCCCTGGTGCCATATAGTGACAAAACTCTCAACCAACCCTTTTGGTTTTTAAGCAACAAGGATTACCATGTGGATGTGCGCGACTTTTGAAACACCAGATATTGTAGACGAGGATGTTGCCAAGATGTATGCTCCCTTTTGTCTAAAATAAGATAATACGAAAGTTCTTTTCTAGTTTCTTCCCATTATACAAGTAAAGTATCATGTACTTATGGTACTTAAATGGTTAATATTCATAAAAACTGAAATTTCTATAAAAAAGTGAGACATTAAATTAAAAAATAGCATGTTATAGAAAGTGTTATTTTATATAAGTAAAGGAATTAAGATAAAAAAAATAGGAAAAGCTATTCCAAATTTATTTACCTGAAGAATTCAAGACAATCCACTAGCATATGATATTGACAGCATAAATAGGACACACAATTATGATGATATTAAATTCTAGTACGAAAACTTAAAATCCATCGGAGAAATAAGAGATTCACTTAAAAATATTCCCATTTAATCAATAAGAAGGATTTATATACGTTGGTATAAAAACTTTCTTAGTCTTAATAGTTGGGATTCTTGTGAAGGAAAACTCGAAAAATCCTACCAGGCAGCAAAAGAATTGCTTCCCAAATGCGCGGTTATAATAACTTGGTGCTTTCTAATTTTATTAACTGATGAATTGAGTGATTCTCTTAAATTACAAAAGTTAGCTAATTGTCACATTTGATAGCACATTCTTTTATGATGTCTAATTTAATTTTTACTTTTATAAACAATGCAGGAAATTATAAGAAAAAGAAGCTTATGGGTAAAATTGTGAATAAGAAAAAACTCCACCACACAAAATTTAAATGAAATATTACAAGGTACCTGTGGCGTAACGTACACCCCCGCACCGAAGGGAGGCAAGATTCTAGGGGACCTACAGCCTGACTGACGCCAAGTACATACCCTTCGTAAGATCTGGCTCTGGGCTCCAAACCTGATTTTGCAGGGGAGGGGGAGTGATATTCTCCGTTACGCTACTGAAGGGTACAATTCAATCATTTTTGAAAAAATTCACTGCATGCAATAGGTTATATCCTAAAAGCATTGGAACTTGTTTGAAACACTGCCTTATTTCGTGTTAAAAATGTATCAAAGTAAAAAAAAAAAAATAGTGCATACTGAATCATTTTCAAACAATTTTATTAGCCGAGAAAGTTTTTGGTTAAGTATTCTTGAGTGTGGAAGATTATTGACATCTAATGCTTTTTAAGTTAGGCTAGCGGATAACTAAAATTTTGGAAAGGGAATTAAATGGTTAATTCTCAATGCTTACAGATGAAAAATATCATTAGCATTATACACACCTCTTCCCAAGATGACTATTTAATACAGATTTTAGTTTGATCACAAAGCAATAATTTCCATTCAAATGCCCACGATTGGAATTATTTTCGTTACAAAGCCGCTTATCTAAACAGTAGTTTTGTGTTAGTATGCCAACGAATAGCATCATTAGTCCATGCTACGCATAGTACAAACATTACTATGCTACTGGTATAATATCAAAACACACAAAAACTACCCACTTTAGCCCAGCGACTCTTATTCGATCGCCGCAGCCCTCCTTTATGTATCAGCCTGATATCTTGGACCCCCAAGATTTTGAGCATCTCTCCCTGACCCAATCACTGGCGTAGCTAGTCCTAAATGGGCCCAGTATCAAAAATTTGTTGGGGGCCTCTTTTTGAGCCCCCTTAAAATTTCACAATATTTTACTTATGTTATAGCTTCTGTAGCTTGGAGACCCCATACCATTGATATGGTGGTAGCTACGCCCCTACACCCAGTACATGGCTCAATGATATATTTAAAGGTTCCTCTATAATTCTAAAATTACCTCTGCTATTTATCTGTGGACAAGCCAGCTGGGTAGCGTGGTTGGTTTGTCGCTGGCCTTCTGAACCTAAAGTTGCGGGTTCGTGGAGTGTTTCTTAAATTGTTCTGATTTAGTGTTAGTGAAAATTTTAACCAATTTTCCACATTTTAAATTTCCAATGTTATCTTGGTCTTATATATATATATATATATATATATAAAGCATTTCTTCCCCCTCCCCATTTATCCTCATGTTGCGGCCCGCGTGAAGTAACTGACATATGTATGCGGCCCAACAGAAAAAAAGGTTGAGTATACCCCTGGTTTAATACCTTTAAAAAAAGTAATTCTACCACAAACTAAAAAATTTGGGGAAAAAAGGTCAGGTTGATATGAAGCAAATGTTTGTGGATAAATGTATTGTTAGTAAATTATCACATTCAAGGCCAGAAACTCAAGGTCTTTAAGGTATCCAACTACGTTCGGAACCGTGATTTTTCAAAAGCGTATAAATGGATAATATTTATGATATTTAGTGTCATTTAGATTAGAAAATGTATATAAAATTGTTTTAAGAATAGTATTACAATAAAAAATTATTTAAGTACAATATTTTGACAAAAAATGAACATAGAATGACCCATTTTCAAAATATTCTCCTTTTGTGAAAAATGCTTCTATTATATAATAATATTTTGTCTGTATATAACTCAGACCTCTGCACAGAGACTCAACTAGAATTTTTGAAATACATAACTTAGAAGTGGGTTTATCCATGTCTTACGACAACGGAGGGGAGGAATTTTAAGAAAAAAACGCCGATAATTATTTTAATGGGTTGTAACTCAGAAAATAATGTGAATTTTTCAAAGATCATCGTTGAACCTCTGTACAGAGGTCTGAGCTATGTACAGGCAAAATATTATTATAATAGAATCATTTTTCACAAAAGGAGAACATTTTGAAAAAAAAGGTTATTTTTTAAGTTAAATTTTTGCCGAAATAATGTATTTAAATAATTTTTTTTTTGTAAAAATGTCCTTTTCGTTAATTTTAGTAATATTTAAAACTACATTAATTATACTAAAATCCAATACGGTGCATTTTTGAAGCATTTTTTTTATAAAAGAACATTTTGAAAAAAGGTTATTCTAAGTTAATTTTTTGCCGGAATATTGTATTTAAATAAATTTTTTTTGTCAAAATGTCCTTAAAACAATTTTATACATGTATTCTAATCTAAGTGACACTAAATATCATGAAAATTATCCATTTATGCGTCTTTTTAAAATCACGGTTCCGAACGTAGTCGGATACCTTAAATAGGA
>BMAV01011925.1:602621-627391 GCA_019973955.1 Trichonephila inaurata madagascariensis | reverse complement strand
TCTTGTGCCATAAAGGACAGCCTGGTCAATCCAACATTGCATCATGTTTACACCACTTGCCAGGATTACGACACACACACATATATATATATAATGTAATTATATTATCCATGTACATTTTCTTAATTTCTTTTTTTTAAATCTTAAAAATCCTTTCAAGGTAATGAATTGTTCTGTTTTTTTCATAATCTCAGTTATTAAGCTGCAATAGCCTAATTGGCAGAGAAATGTGTTTTTTCCTGGCTTATGGTCAAACTTGAGCTTTCTTTTTTTGCTGTCTTATGGACTGTTGTGCATTCAAAAAAAATTAATGTGATATGGAATGAAATAAAAATGAAATGATTGGCTTAGGTATTCATCCTTGTTTCTTGGTTATATTTCAATGATGCATACAAAAATAAAGCATGTACGTAGGCTGTTCAATAAGTAATAAGACTAATTTTACTGCCATGAAACCACTCATCGGAATGTTAATTTCTGTGGCATAAGAAAGGTTTGTTGTCTGTATTAACAAAAGCTACCGATCGATGGCATGTTCAGACTCATGTTTTTGAGTATCATGTGCTTGAACTGAAGCGTGTTTGCGGACGCCTACGAGCCGCGGCCAGTTGTCGAAATGGAAGCAAATATCTGCAAAAATCAGCATCAAAGACCTTTGATATGATACAATATGATTAAAAGACTGAAACAAGAATGCGACAATATCTTAAAATGCCTCATCACAGCAGACAAAGCTTGGTTGTATCACTGATCCAACCATAAAACAACAAAGCAGTGAATGGAAACATCCATCTTCACCTACTCCCAAAAAAGCAAAAACTGTGAAATTGGCTTATAAAGTTATGACCATAAATTTTTGATTATGAAGGGATTGTGTGACAACACACTGTCAAACCTGGTACTACCATAAACGGCTCGTACTGCGTGAGTGTCCTGTGAACAATGATACAGCACATTAAAAGAAAGCTTTCATTGCTCTGAAATGACTTCCTATTGCACCATGACAATGCCTAACCACATATTGCTTGTTGCATACTGGCTGTTTTGCAGCAGAACAATGTAGAGATTTTACCACACCCTCCATACAATCCTGATAAAACTCCATGCGATTTCTGGCTGTTTCCTAGGCTTAAGAAACCATTATGGGGCAAAGGTTTTGCAAGCAACATAGCATGTGTAATGGCGGGGAGGCGATTTTGATAAAGCTCTCACAAAATAGACTTTTATGTGTTTTTAAGAAGTGAACAGAACATTGGGATACATGCATTACATGCCGCGGAAGTTATTTTAGAAAAGACCATGTAAATGATGACGATTAAAGGTATTCTTTTTTTACATAATTTTAGTCTTATTACTTATTGAACAGCCCTCGTAATTTTGTAAAAGTACAGCATTACATGTAAAAAGCAAAGCATGTAATTTTAATTACATTCTCAATTTTATATATATTCTATAATTATATAATCTTAAAGCACATCAATGCAGGTAAATTAACTAAAACACTTATATTTCTTCAAAACTTTCTTTTAAATTAAATATGCTTAAAGTCAAATTTTATTTAAAACTGAGAAAAATATTTGATGAAAATAAGAGTATTTATTTCTCCTTGATGCTTTCTTTTAGTTAAAACAAGAAAATTTAGAAGTTGAAGCTAAAATTCCAAAATTGGAACCACCTCAAGGGTATTCATATTATCCTTCTAGTCCCCCAGATCTTCCAACATTAGATCAATATGTTACTAAAAAAGAGGAGGAATCTGATAGCAGTGAAGAAAATGCTGATGCAGATGATTTTGCCATGGAAATGGGATTGGCTTGTGTGATTTGCAAGTGTGTTTTGTTTTTATTTAATTCATTAATTTTTATTTTGGCAGATTTATTTTTTTTAAACTTAACTGCTGTTTTTAAAAATGTCTATGAATTATTTTTTAAGATGCTCACTTAAATTTTTGACTGCAATAAGTATTTGATAATTATAAAATCTTAATAATTTTTATTTAGTTATTAATCATGATAGAGCTGTGTCTTTGTAGTATCGATGAGGGACTCGGTTCTATGAAAGACTGTTTTTTGGAATCATACGATCAGCTGTCTGTTTAATATAATGGGCTTTAGATTGTCATTTAATTTCATATGGAATTTCAAGGAAAGATTAGCTTAGGCACTATAATTAATATTCACTTGCACATAATAGTGAAAATGAAACTGGAAATAAGAAAATTTAAAATTATCTGGATGATTTTGTTTTGATTATATTGTTGTAAGATTGAATGGCAATGCTTTCTTTGCAGAAAATAGTTGGAATAAACAAAATAAAAACTCATTGCATCATAAAGCAGCAAGAAATTTATAAGCTCCACAACAATGTCAGAATAGGTATTCATATTTGCCAACCCTGCAGAATTAAATTTGGAACAATAAAGCTTGACCTAAGATTTCATTATTATATAACATTGAGTAATGTCTTTAAAATCTAATATGCATTTATTTGTCCTGTATTTTTTTCATATTTTGAACATATAACTATATTGATAACTGCATCAAATTCATACTTCAAATGCCAATTTTAAATCAAGCAAAAGGAAAACTGTCATTTAATTTAAGTAATAAAACTGTACATGCTATTTACAAATGTAAAGTTTTTTGTGCTTAGCAGCAATAATAATAGTTAGATTTTTGCGTGTAATAATAAAAATATGTAGTTTTATAACAATTGAATTTTATGCACATAATAGTTCCAGTAATTAGATAACAAAATTGAATTAAATTTGCAAATAGCACTACATTAAAAGTGTATAAAATACAATTCTTTCAAATTGAACTTATTAGGATTTATTTTTTACCATTAATCCCCAGTTTTTATTTAACTCCTACTATATACATCCATTAAAAAATTATTAATTTTGAGTTGTAATAAGTACAATGAGAGAGAAAAAGAACAAAGATATCTCAAGTAAAATTAAAGGTTTGATATTTAAAGCAATTAAAAATACGGAATATAAAAATAAATTGCCATCCCCAATACAAGCATTATTTAAAACAGCCATGAAAAAATGCATTAAAACATTATTACTATAATTTATTGATAAATTAGAGAATTGACATTGTTTGAAATAAAGCAATATATTTTATCTGACAAAATATTATTTTTTTTATTTTTATTGCACATAGCAACTTAAATTATTATATTTGCTGTGTACCAAATTGGGCTTCCAGTGCCTTATTGGTGAGAAGATGTTGAAGTTCCTGTTGTGAAACTATTATTATGTCAATTCAACTAAATTACATAAAAGTGTTTCTATTCGGAACCTTATTTTGATTTGGTAAAAAAAAATATGTAAAACATTTTTATCATTTTATGTTAATTTATGATGATTTAGAATTTTTTCTTTAATATCCAAACTTCAGAATTCTTTTTGTTCAATCCTACAAATTTAAAATTAAATATCCTTGTGAAATGGAATTAATATCTGAACCCAAGTTTGAATATATTAATTCCGTTAAAAATGTTTTACATAGAAGTTAGACAAACAAATATAGAATTAAAAATACATAATTGAATTCTATATTTGTTGGTACTTGGTCCCCCCCCCCTAAATTCACCAAAAAAATAATTAGCCAGTTAAACTTGTAAATACAAGTGTTATATTTGCTTTTTTTTTATTAAATGAATTTTAGTTTTAAATGATTAATTTTGTAATTGTCCTTTAAAAGTATAAATTTTAACTGAATAGATTACTAATAAATTTTCTTTGTTGTAATTTTCAATTTTGTTTTGCAAAACTTGCATGTGTTTAATTGGTAAAGTACTGATATATTAATTGCTAAAAATGGTAAATCTGTTTAAAAAATCTTATTTTCTGAATGAAACAGAATAAAAATTAATAATTAATCATTTTTTTTTTACACTTTACATTCAAAATCTTGTGTTACATTGAATGAAAATGAAAAAAAAATTCTGAATATTAAAAATTCTTTGTATGTGTTGAATCTATATTTGAAAACATAGTCAATTAAGGAATTCAGTGTGTTTGCTTTTGTATTTATTTTTACAGTTTTAATGGATAATTTTATTTATCCTTTTAATATAATTGTAGTATATTAATTAATTAAATGATTATATATTTTAGGTCACTTGATGTCACTCAAGGCAATCAGCTAATTGAATGTCAAGAATGTCATAATCTTTATCATCAAGTATGTAAAACTTTTTATTTTTTTGTACATAATTTAAAAGTTTTGGCTCACTCCCAAGAAACTATTCTTCTCTTTTCACTAGACCACCTCTGCGTCAGTATCTCGCCGACATTTTCAATTTCTTGCCATGACACAGTTTTAACACTTCACATTAAACAAAACAAGGGACTCTCTTTCCCCGTGACCGCTTTGCATGTGATCCAACAATGTTCTCCCCGGGGTCAAGAAACCCTCTCCCTTAAATTAGCAACCTTCACCCCCGCACCTGTCAACCTTTTCAGAATCTACCACCAAACACTATGCCAACAGTAGTCAGACACTACACATGGTTTGATGTACTTGTAAATCAAATTTCATGCGTGTACGTAAATTTTTGTAGGAGGAGGAGCATTTTTTAAAATATCACTTCACAAATTTTAAGTTTTTTTCTTAAAAAATTAAATGGTTAGTTTTTTATGAAATTTTGAGCATAAAATATGTTTTACATAGTACACGCACATAGGAGGCAACCAAAAAAATTTAGAAAATCCTTAAATTAAAAATTTTTGTGTAAATTGTACGATGTTCCCTTAAGGGTGCACATTATACATCGGATATAAAAATCGAGAGTTTTAAAAATAAAAAAAAAGATAATCATAGAAAAAAATTAAGACTTCCACATGGATCGAAGTACTGTTTATTTAAAAGAAATGTTGTTACTTATGCCACCTAATTGACAGTAACATCAGATCAAGACCCACAAAATTCATCTCGGTGAAGGGCTACATACAGGCCTGTCATTAACTGTAGCTTTGAGCACCATGCAGGTGACAGTGTGATCTGGCTTATTTCCACCCTAATTTTGAACACCCTAGGGGTGGTCAGGAGCTTTCCTCCCCCTTCCTCCAACCTCATTAGGAGACTTGCAGCTTGATGGCTATTTAGAATACTCCCATGCTGCATAGGCACTATACATTTGCAAACTTTCATGCCTTCTCCGGGATTGGAACCGAGGCCCAACGGCACCACAGTCAATGTCACTAACTACTATACCAGATGGGTGGTTATTTAAAAGGAATGACATACCTTGTGAACTTGTTGTAGTTCTAAAAGTACACTATTTATTCCAAAACCTGGGATAATACCTAGAATAAATGTTTTCAAAATATAAGAGTATTACATATGCATACTTCAGGATTTTTTGTAAAAAAGAAGGTTCGCACGTTATACAGTGAATGTACCAGAAAAATTAAAAAATACAGCTTGAAAGTATAGGTGCACATTATACACCTGATTTTACAGTATTATGTATTGGTGCAACTTTTACATATTAATTAAATTGTGAATGCTTAACAACTTGTATCAAATGAATGTTTGTTTAAAAAGAGCATTTTTATAATTTATATATTTAGTCTCATCTATTGAATGCCTAATTTAACTCTTTAATATGAATAATTTTGTTTTGAACAATTTGAAAGTTAACATTATAATCTTCATTGAGGTTAGTTATATTTCTCTTCATAATGAAATATCTGTGCTATATCTATAAATTCCTAAGTTAGCTATAAAAAAATTATAAATTTGCTTTTTTATGCATTTTTCTGAGATATTTCAAAATTGTTTCTTTATAAATAAAAGGTTAATGCTACCATAATTTTTAGAAAATAAAATTTTAATTTGAAAGTTGCCTTTTAATGTTCATTTTTGAATTAAATAAATATTGAAGATTTTCATAATACAAATAGGCTTTTATTCGAAATTTCATGTTTCATATAATTTTTTTTTATAGGAATGCCATAAACCACCTGCAACAGATGATTATAATGATCCTCGACGGGTTTGGTACTGTGCCAAATGTTTAAAGAATATGAAGAAAGTGGTATGTGTAATTGTATATTAGTATTAAAAAATCTAATTCTGTAAATTTTCTCTTTTTGTAATCTCTTATTCATATAGAATTAATAATTTTAATTATGTTTGTGCACATAGAAGAATAATTCCAAGGAAATTGCATGTTATATCTTAATTTCTTCTTATTCTAATCATAATTACTTTTTTACATTTTCCAGTGCTAATTTTTTTAATTATGCTTTTCCTTAAAGGGTTCACCCATGTGACGACCTGTTTTTTAAGCATTTTTAGGCAATTTTTTTTTGATAACCAGTAAAATGATAGAGCTTTACGTTTTTCATCATTTATTCATATGTATCTTAAGAGTATGTATATAAATTTTTAGCCTAAAATATACAATAGAACATGAATTATAGTGCTCTGAACACACCCGCCTCGAAAAAATGGACGCTCACTTCCTCCAGGATTCTGGTGGATTGGCTTATTTGAAATAAAAAAAATTAACAGCATTTTAATCTGTAAACTTAAATGAACTGCACTCAATTGAAAATATCAAAAATTGGGTTTTTGTTAGACTTTTGAAGAAAAAGCATCAAATTTCATGGTTTTTTTATGTTTTTGTTATAAAAAATAGGAAAGTTTGAAAAATACAGTTTTGAGAAAAACGCGTTTAAAGTTTCAAGTCCGATTAAAACAATGAAAATCTTAACTTAGTGCACTGAACAATTGCTCTCCTAATACCTGCTTCTTTATAATGACTTCAAATTTTAAAAGTATCACTTTATCACCGTATTCTAGACATGTTAAGAAAGCAATTTATGGAAAAAAGAATTTTTTTGATTTTTTGAACCCATCACATAGGTGAACCTGAAGTTAGTAACTTTTCCATTATAAACTATGACTTTGTTATATATTCAAAATATAGTTTTAAATAAGGAATTTGTGTTCAGCTTCAAGAATTTCTCCAACTGTTACAGAACAAATATAATACATGTATATTGCAATTCTGAGCTTGACACTTTGAAAAAATTATACTCCTCCGGAATGAAAATTGAAGTGAAAAAGAATGTTGCTATAAAAATTGGCAAATTAATTTGAAAATGGTTCTCTATAAGAATAAAAATTATCCCTATATTTATTAACATAAAAAGTCAACTGAAATAATGCCTTATGTTTACAAAAGCTTACTGAAAAAAATGCATACAACTTTTTATATAATTGGCATATTTTATTTTGTTACCTAACAATTTTTTCCCTTGGATTTCAATTTTCTGAAAAATTGAACTAGAAAATAAAATTCTGTGAAAATACAAATCTGTGTATATACAAATTTCTATGTACTTTGTCTATGAGCTAATTGTAATGAATTTTATGTTATACTAATTGAAATATCTGATGTTAGCAGGATGCTGATCCGAGGGTAATACAGGAGCTGAATGTCTACAATAAAACTTTATTCTGTTATTAAAAATACAAATCCCAGCAGTTGAATTTTTTTATAAAATCCCTATTCATTTCTCCAAAAAAACTAAATTAAACAGTTTAATAATTGCAAAAAAAATCAGCAATTTTTTTGTTAGTAGTAGTAATAATCACACACACATAAATATTAGGTTTTTTAAAAATATTGATTGAGTTATTGATAATGAAAATTATACATCATACGTGAAGTACTTGGCATTGCTGTATCTATATTTGGATAGAAAGAGGCTTTATTTAGAGGGTTTGGGGTAGTTCTTCGAAATCTCGGGTAGACAATGATTTTTTTTGAGCATTAAAGCATATGATAAATGTATAAAATTTCCTTTTAACGATGGTAGAAACATACAATAAACTGATTGAGGAATAAAAAGCAAAATAAATGAAACAGGTAATCAGAATTTTTGGAAGAATTTTGAAACATATCATTGAAGATAACAAGAATGTTATAGTATAATAAAAGCTCCTTGGATAGTATTTCAAAATTTTACATTGACATTGTTTTTTTATCTTGTTTTCAAGATCAGATTATCTTTGTTCATCAAGATCAGAACAAAACTGTTGATTTGTATGAAATATTTCTTTTATATATATATATATATAAATAAAGATTTTCTGTTCTCTTTTAAATATTTCAGAATACAAAAACACAAAAAGCAACCAAATCTGGAGTAACTGTTTCGTCCAAAGAATCAGTGTCACAAGGGAAATGTACTAGATCTGAAGGTTCTCCTCCAGCTGCTATACTACCTTTTAAAAGAGCAGAATTAAAGGTAAATAAAAAATCTGGACTGTGTTAATGAAAAGAAACTGTATGTTGTTTAATTTGATGTTTTAAAATTTTTTCTAATGAACACTTTCAAGATTAAGAATTAATAAAATTAAACAAATGAAATCTCTTATTTGTTTAATTTTTATTGTAAAGTAAGAAGAATTACATTAAAATTTTGATTACATAGTTTGTTTTTTTAATTAGTTTGAATTTATGAAGTTAGTTATACCAAAGTTTGGTTAAGTAAGTTAATTTTAGCTATTTTATTGTTAACATACATATTAAAATTAAGTAGAGGGATAATTATCTGACCACTTAGTTTTAGTTACATATGCACTTAGAGAACTATTTAACCAACCCCTATTTAAAGAATTTTGCAGTTTAATGAATTTTTCTCTTTCCAGATTAAAATGAAGTAAAAAACTCCTATTTAATGAATAATAAACCCTGAATTAACAAATTATTTCAGCAGCTGGAAATTTTTTTTATTAGTTTGTTTTTGAAAAAATTGGATTTTTTTTTCAAGCTAAATTTTAAAAAAATTAAAGGAAATTTTGTAAAAAAAATTTCCTTTTTTGACCAGAACAGAAAGACTTTTCATGTAAGCAGCAAGTTTCGACTGGAAAAGGGGAAGACCATTATTAGACTTTACAGGTGCAGATGAGTCATGAGTAAAACAGATTGTATAAGTCTTGAGTAGGACAGGAAATTCCTTTCTTTTCTCATCCCAATCCACAACGCAGAGATATTTTAAGATTTTAATGATTATGATTCGTTTGATGATGTACTGCTTCTCTGTGCTACTGAAGTTGAGAAAATTGATGATTTGTCATTGCCAATAATTAGCGATTCTGATACAAAAATTGATAATGAAATCCTATTAAAACTGATACATTTTCTAATGTTTTACTTAGTTTGCAAACATGCCTCTCTCTTATGTAGCAGGAGGTAAATGATGCAGTATTTTCTTTCTTTGCATAGAGTCGAAAAAGAACTTATTGAAGTAGGAATAAAAAAGATTTTCAAACATCTGTTAGCCAGTATTTTTAAATTTCCAATTAACTACTGCATAATAATTCACTAATAGTATTTTTAGCTGTTGAATAAAAAATGTGTAATTTCTAACTATGGACATTTTTGATGTAGTTGCTTATAGAATTTCCAAAAGGTAAAAGCAAAAAATTTTATTTTGTTTAGACCCCGATATAATGAATAGCCCCAAATAAATGAACAAAATGTTTGGTCTTGATGAATTTGGGGTTCGACTGTATTTAAAAAATAATCATGGTACTTTTCTGTTTCCCCCATGCAAATCTCGGGAAGTAGACTTTACTGGCAACAGCACACAATAAATTTATAAAATGTTAGTAAGTGTTAGTTCAAAAATTTTTACTTTGGAGGCATAAACAAAATTTAATACCATTTAAAAGGATTTCTCTTCTGCACATAAATTTGGTAAGATAACTTTCCAGATGATGACATGCCATTTCTCTGTGATTCTTGTTTTGCCAGTTGATGCTGCCCCACATTCTTTTTATATTTTGCATATGTTCCAGTTTCCAGATTGGCAAAATTGTTTTTACGATTCACTTTGAAATGTTTGAAACTTTCCTCTTCCAGTTTTTCAGTGTAATATTACTTCTATGAATCAGAATATGTTATACTTTCTTTTCGGATATTTTCCTTAATTGCTTTTAATATATTGCTCATGGATTGGTTTGGCACCTTCATAAGGAAACATTCGTTTGTTTTGTGGGAAATTCCACTGCCATGGTAAAATTTGTTCCACATTGTTTTCTTGCTTCATAAACATATTTTCATTCACTTCGATGATCATACCAAGTACTCCTATATTCTGTTGTTGACATCTAAGCAAAGAATCAATGCTAGCCTCCCTCATGTAGTTATTCCAGTACACAACTGTTCTGTGATTGATTTCATACTGCTCTTCACACAGTTTAATAAATCATAAATAAACCCTACACACTTCAAGAAACTCAATTATATTGACTCAAACCATGTGCTCTTTTTTTTTCTTCCCTGGATACTTATTACAACTTGAAAGGTTGCTGTGCCATTGGATTTCATTACTGAAATATAATTTCGTTTCATGATTATTATCATAAGTAGCAATTTTAGGTAAAATGCCTTTCACTTGAAAGAATCTGGCATATTTTTCCTCTGTTTTGGCCAAATCTCAAATTTTTCATTAGTTTTTCATCCATTTTTGAGGTATTAGGGGGGAAAAAAAATAAAAAATGGGTGAAACTTGTTTTGAAAATTTGGTGATAAAAGGTTAACATTAATATTCCATTTGGCACTCCTTTCTTTTCATATTCTTTATGTCATTTTCAGTAATTTTTGTCATTCATTATACCTTTATATCTGGTAATTATATGAGTGAAGGCTTTTGAAATTGTTATTGATTGTGAAATGTTCTACTTTATGAAGTATAATTTTAATTAATAAATATTTTTTAGTGCTCCATAAAAAATATATCAAAATTGTAATGATTTTTTTTTTCTCCTAAGTTTTTTTTAATTTTATTTAGAGGTGCTGTTTTTTATCTACAAATAATGTATTGAAAAGAAATAATTTTTAGAATTCTTTATATTTTACTATCTAAATAAATTTAACACACACATTAATTTTATTTTAAACCCTTACTAATTATTTGTTTGCATTTGGAGCAATTAACCTATAAATACTTTTCTCTGGTATTGAATAACTCTTTCATTTTACATGAAAATAATAGAAGGGGGAAAATGTATGCTGTATTTGTTGCCTTTGTAACATTGGAATTTTTTTTTATGTATTTAAAATATTATGTACTAAATTCAAATAAATGTCATATTTTGCTTTAGAAATTAGTCATACATATTGAAAATATTTCAAAAATTTTCAAACTTAATGTGTTTCAAAGAAAAAGGAGTGCATTTTTACACAGATTTGCTGTGATACTAATTTGTTATGATATAAAATTATGCAAGGTTAAGTTATTGTTATTATAGAGCAGGATTAGAATATTCTGAGAATTTGAAAGATTCTTTATCTTGAAATGTGTGTAAATCAAATCACTATAATTTATAATAAAAAGGTATGGAATTTTAAGATTCTTTAAAATAAAGTAAGGTTATACAACTATTATTAAAATTTGAATTATTAAAATATAATCTCAGTGTATTACTATTAAGTGTAAACTGTTCTTTTAACATAAAAATAAAATAATTTAATTATTGAGCTTAATGCATTCATGATTGTGAAAAATATTTTTTGTGTAGTTTGTCTGTGCATATCAAAAATTTTAACTAGCAAACATATAAAAAAATTACTTATTTAAGTTTGAAAACTATCAATATTTTTATTCTGCACAAAAACTTATGTGATTAAGATTTCTATTAAGACATATAAAACGATATTCACAAAGAATTGCCTTGAAACAGACATAGCCTATTATTTTCTTTTATAATTTTATTAGTTCATACTTTAATAATAAATAAAAACTCTCTGTATTATTTACAATGCATTAAAAAAGGAACTGATTATATTTTATGAAAGATATAACAATGCCTTTACAAAGGTAGCAGCAACATTCCAGTGGAAAATTCAGTTTAATAACAACTGTAAAATATTGCTAATTTATTTATCTATTAACTAGCTTTCTCTTTTCCCCATAGACGACTATATCACAAGGAAACAGCCAAACAACTACCAACAAGCCAATTGGCTTGGCAGGCCTGGCTGCAAATTTCGGTGGTAGAACAGCATCATCAACAACGACTTTAGCTGCAACAACACGTGGAGCAAAAGCTACTACATCTGGGGCTAATCAAAAGCCACATGTCCCTTTTTCCTCAACCACGACAGCAAAAACATCATCTCTCACCAGTTCATCGAATCCTATGTCTAAAATAACTTCTTCATCAACTTCATTCCAATCATCTTCAACTACATCACAATCTGTTGCTTCTTCTAATAGTAATAAATCTTCGACAACTGCAACTAAAGGCTTGGGTCTACTCAGTGCAGCAGTTGCAGCAACAAGTCGAGGTGCGGCTTCTGCACTATCAGGAAATGGTAACAATAGTCACAAAGTTCCAAGTTGTAGTCCTCTAATGAGTGCAGATAAAAGACTTCAAATCATGAAGAAAAAAGCTTCCAAAATGCAAGAAAGGCGTAGACTTTCTAATAAATAGTATTAGAAATAATTCCATTTAATATGATTGTCAAAGGCTTTTTGCAAAGGACAGAATTCAACCAATTTTGGCAATATAAATAATCTTGAAAATTAATAATATAGGTTTTTTTAAAAGATGAGTAAGTGTCGAATTGAAGTATTCCAATTGTAATAAATATTAATTCAGAAGCAGTCTTTTTCATTCTCTTTATTGATTTTTAAAACTATTATAAAGAGCTTGACTAGATTTTTGGTAATTATATTAAGTAGTAAAAAATATTTGTATTTTATCTTCAAAATAAAACTATTAATTATTTATATGGAAAAAGATTTTACTTATAAGATAATTTTAAAAACTATTCACGTTTTAAAAACAATTATATACAATTTATCACTTGTTTATTTAAATTTTGAAATACAACAGGATTCCCTTTACATATTTGAGTTCAGTGTAAGTCTCTCACCAGAGGAAATGACTCATGTGGCTTCTTTTTTTATTGTACTTTTTGTTAAATATTTTATTTATTTAATATGTGTTTTATATCAATTTTTATTTTTATGAAAAAATATGTGAAGTGTATTAAAAAAGATCTAACCTTTATCTATAGAAAATACTTGTATTCAGATATAATAATCTTATCCATTCTCCTTCAAAGTACCTTCCGTGGCCTCTGTCGTTGCGAGTTCGAGTCTTGGTACGACTGAAGAACTGCTGTGTAGAGGTAGCCGATGCACATTAACCCTCTAAGTGGTCTGCACGTAAAGTCTTGCCATTCTTTAGATGCTTAAAAAATGCACCGCATGTATTTTTTTGCCGTCAGGTGGGGTTCTCAAAAACAGTTGAGCCGTACTTTTAAGAATGCGGCTCAGCCGCTTTTGGGAATCTTACTTGAAGGCAGAAAAAGCATCTCTGGAATGACGGGATTTTACGTGCAGACCGCATGGAGGGTTAAATCTGTCGAGGATCAATGTCTTCCTGTTAGTGTGGTGTTGTAGTTAGGAGAGGGGGGTGCCAGCTCACAGGTGTTTTCCTCATCATTTAACCCAGGTTCAGAATTATGAGTCCATTACCAATTGCCCTCGTATTGCTTTAAAGTTAAACATAAAAATACTCTCACTCTCATTGGCCATGGTAGTCTAGTGGTTATGGTCACAAGTTCATGGCTGATGTGTCATGAGTTTGAGCCTTAGCAGCACTAAAGACCTGCCACGTAGAGGGGTTGATGCATGTTAAATCTTTTGTGACTCAGTCCTCCTGTTGGTGTGTTAGTTAGGAGAGGGTTGGGCTAGCTCAAGTATCATCCTCATCACTTGACTGAAGTTCAAAATTACGACAACCATTGCCAATAGCCCTAGTGTTGCTTTATATTATGACCTTAATAGCCTTATCTCCTATGGGCATAAATTTTTCCTAACAGTTTTGCAACTGTATAAAGCATTCCTGGAACTGTTTTCAAATGATGTGCAGTTTGTCTATCAGTTTAGCATAATGTCTTTTGGTTAAAAAAAATATGGTCCCTTTGAGAGGTATAGTTTAATTGAAATTTTACATAGTAGCATTGTTAAATTTTTTTTGTTATTTTGTTGAAAACAAATATTTGATTGCACTTGGGCTTCCTCAAGAAAGCTCATTAGGGTCACTTGCATACATTCACCAAGCAACTCTTGCATAGTTTTATATGCTAATGTATAAAAACTTTTTTTTTATTTCTAATGGGCTGTGGATTGGTGATTAACCATTGCAGACCTAGTACATTCCCCGAAAGCTGGTATCTATTTTTAGTGCGGCACCATATAGGCAGATACCAATTGCTGCTGATAATTTTGATGCCCAGTTTCCTACCTAGAGGGAGGCACCTGAGCTCTAACAATGTAAACCTGTACTAGGATTTAATTTTGCCAAATGGCATCCAAGCCAAACAGACACTCTAGGGATCTTTTACATGCCATCTAATCATACATCATGGTTGCTGTCAATTTTCTGCATCATGAAAATCCACCAACTTGTGCCGGGGTCGAACTCGGTGCAGAAGGCAAGCGACAAACCAACCACGACATCCAGCCAGCATGTATAAAAACTATTATCAGATCTTTTTTTTAACATGCCTCATCCTTGGCTTTTACAATTTAGTGTTTGGAAAATCTTTTCTCTTAAAAGTATTGAAAGGGAAAGCACAATGTAGTGATTATAAAGTTATTTAATATTAAATGTTTTGAAATACAGATCTAATTTTATGTTTATAACACACTTTGTTATTGTAAGTATGTGTTTTAGTGTTTTATTTTTGTTATTTTAAAAGGGGGATATTTTTTTCTGTTAGTTAATTTGTTCCATATTTCATAAAAGAAACTGGTTTATTTTCCCAAATTGTTACTTGACTAATTTATCCATTTAAAGTAAAGGTTTTGTGTGAATATTGTGCAGTGATGAGTTAATGCATACATCTCCAGTGCGTTGCTGGTAATTTGAAAATTATTGAAGAAATGATTTAAGACATAATGAATAAAAAGATTCAGCACTATCTACTATTTGGGAAGTCATAAAACAGGTTTACATTGCTTGGTTAAGTTACTTATTGGTTGCCTATATGCAAAAAATGGCACAGGTACAACTATCTGAGTAATATAAAATCTGATCCACATACTATCCAATGTGAAAGGTACTTTAATATCTTGTAAAACGCACTGGAAGAGAAAAACTATGGTATAGTATTCTTTTTAGCATGTCTTATGATTTTGAGTTTTTTCCAAATATTTTTATCAAAATGAAAGTTTGTGAAACTTCCAAAGAAAAGTGTCCTATCATTATTTTTAAAAATAACTCAGATCATATACTATCCAGTATCTTCTAGTTATTTCAATAAAAGCAAATTGTACTATTTTCAAAGCATAGCACTTATACTTTCTCATATGTAATGGGAGTTCATACAGTTTTGTAACATGGTAGTTTTCTTTCATTCTTTTTCTTTCTTTGATTATTTCTTTTATGAAGAGGGGTTTTTTTAACAGGTGTTATTAGAATGCTCAAGTTGATTTCCTTTTATCATACTTAAAGCTCTGCATTGCAATCACTAGGATCTACAAATTGTTTTCTGGGTGTTTTCTAAATGATATGTGTATGGAGTACTGTTTGGTGAATACCATTTCTTTCTACTGAAATTATCACTTATTTTTAAATGGTGAGAATCTTTGCATATTCTTGAAGGATGTTTCATGCATATTAAAAACTGTCAGACTTTCTTCACATTATTCATCTTTTTTAATACTAAGTAGATGTGTTTCAGCTCATGACTTAATGTTTCAGAGAGTTTTATAGGAATATATCAGAATCGTTGTGTAATTTACTTAATATTAGAATTTCTTAAAACACATACCTTTGAAATGCCTTTCTATTATTTAAAATATGTATCTATGTTATAATTTCAACAGTAATAACTCAAAAGCAGTAATACTGTTTTAACACTTAATAAACAATTCACAATTGTATTAATGTGGCAAACATCAAAGTAAATTAAATTACCAAAGGGCAAGAGTTAAATCATCAGTCACTCCAACTTCCAATGATGAGAGGTTAAAGCCGGAAGAGATAGGTACTCTGTTCATCCCTCCAATGATATTAATGTTGCAGGTTTTTGAAGGAATCTTAAAAGGAAGGAAGGAATCATTTAAAGCATTTTTCCATTGTTTAGAAGAATGAATATTATCTGAAACAAAAATACTTCGTTTTTGATAGCCTTTATTTTAATTTTAAAATGAACATATTTTAAACATCAGACAGTTTAAAAAGATTAAAGAAAAATGTGATGCTACTAAACCTCCTACTAAAATTGAAACATCAGTGTGACTGAACTAATTTGATTTTTGCTATCCTCGTGCTTAAAGTTACACATAAAACCTTCCCGTCTCAATGATTTGGTAACAAAATGGAGACTTCGTTTTTTTTTACCCAAGAAATATGTATATTTTAAAGTATGCCTAATAGTATTAAATCGATCATAGTTTTGTTGAATATGCCCATGAATGATAAAATAATTTAATACAATCCAATTAAGTTGGATTTGCTTAAAACTCACGTCTAAAAGAAATTTGAGTTTACAATACATTAAAAATTGATGAATTCTTCATTAATTCAAATTTCAGCCTAATCGGCTAGTATAAACAATACATTCTTGATTTAAGTGGCTCACGGAATTTCAGTCATATATCTCGTAACAGTTCCATTTAAAAGCTTGACTTTTTTCTTTTCAATCACCAACTTTGTACCATTTGATCTCTTGGACATTCATCCCAAGCATCGCTTGCCATTTTGTCCAACTCAAATTGCCGTAGAAGCCACACGTGGTGAATGACAAACACATAAAGGAAGTTGCATTTTTGCCACGAATCCGAATGAGAGACAAACCTTGCGCTAAAAGTTGGTTCCACTTCGGCCATGTGCAGAACAGTTCCAACAAAAGCATCTTCATTTGGAAATGGCTGGAAAAGTTCCGAGTACTGGACGAACTTCTCCAAGACATCGTAGCTCATGATGTACCCAGAACCTTCCACGTAAGGTACATATCGGGATTTGGGGAAGTTTTTGACTGAAAGGTACCTCTGTCTGTTGAGCTTTCTAGCAATGTGGGATGCCCACCGTACGTGGCCTACATACAGGTTCTTTTTTATAGGATTCTGAGTCGACAGGAAGTTTACTAGAAGCTGCACGTTGATGAAGCAGTCGTCGTTTGTTTTCAAGATGTAGGATGGTTCACAGTTGGTGTATGCCCATGTTAAGCCTTCGATGGTTTTCAAAGTCAGATTGTGGTATGAGTAATAGTTGTCACCTTTAAAAAATAAACAAAAGTAATAAATACACTGTTTGCAGAAAGGAAATCACATTAGAAATGTTTAATTAAAACATGTGATTTTATTTCATGATTTATAAGTTATTTGATAATAATCATAAGAGCCAACAATGACTGAATAATAATTGATTCAGGATTATTTTTAAAATCGTATACATTTAAAAATTAGAAAATTTTGTTTGAAAGTATGAATATAATCGAAGAAAGTAGGAGTTTAAACGTGATTTAAAAATCATAAACTTATAGAGTTCAAACGATATGCAAATTCATATCGGACATCTTCCCTTTAAGTCCTTGATATAATATATAAAAGTAGAAAACCATTACTCAAGATAAATTGATTATTTATACAAGAACGTGATTCTCTCTCTATCAATGCTCTTCTCCCAAAAGTATTCAAATTGCTTTAAGTGATATTTAATAAAAATAAACAAAGAGATTTTTCCTTATATGTTTTGGAGTGGTCTCTAGATTTCAATTTTGTTGGGATTATGGATAGTCCGGTTTTGTTGATCAATATAAACGGTACTTACGTATTATATTCGCCAGTTAAAAAGTCATTGCCAATTCGAAAAATATCGCTAAAACTGTCATCATTATTATTACTGTATTCGAATGTGTGCAGGAACAGTTTTCACTATTGGCTGTATATCGCGACAATTTTTTTGATTTTACGACAGAATAATACATTAGTACCAAATAAATTTGTAATGAATAAAAATACATTTCTCATTAATGAATAGTTTTTTATTTATTTATATTGGCTATTTTAATTTGTTTAAATTTTGCTCTTAGTTTATTGTTTCAGTCTGAAGTGCTCGTTTTTGGTATGCATCGCGAATATATGTGTAATTTTACACTAAAGTAATTTTTAGGTTTGAAACGTTCATTTTTCTAAATATGCAACAATAGTAGTTTAAATGTTATTTTGTCAATTTCCCATATAGTTTCGTTTGTTACATTACTAGAAGATTCAAATTTAAAAAAACTCAGAAGAAATAAAGGTGTTGTGTTCGAAATTTTTGAAAGAAAAACTGTAATCAACCCCCATTTAACTGCAAGGCTCAGAAAAAAAAAAGAAAAAAACACGCTAAGGGACTCTAAAACAGTTACATTTTTTTTGTTTAATTCATTAAGATTTCTCTGTATATGTATAAAAAAGTTTTTCATGATGTTGAAAAAATTTATACATAAGGTATAGTTAGCAAAAATAGGTCGTAAAAAGTTGAATTTAATTGAAAGGGCACTAGTTTTGCGAAAAAAAGAATAAATGAAGAAAGTTTAGGAAAGACAGAAACTTTTAGAGATCTCTAGGTGAATATTTACATCCTGAACAGTAAGAAAAACGTCAAACCAGACAGCGAATTGATAGCAGAGCTGCATAATACATGTAAACTACAGTTTTAGTTTGAGCAACGAGTGTGAACAGCTGTATAATTTGTATTTGGTGGTTGATCCGCCGTCCATGTGTAAAAAGATGCTAGTGTTAATAAATATATATATATGTAGCTGCGACAAATATATGCTCCAAGTAATTAGGGGAAACGATTTTGAAAAAAAGAAAAATATTAAATAATTACCAACAAGCATATCTTTTGATATTTCACTTTCAGCCTGTACCAGCATTCTGTTAAAATGAGACGAAGCTCGTCCCACCATGAATATAGTTTTTACATGAAATCCATATATTCTATTGTTCATTGGATTGGCCCAAGTCTTCCTGATGATGCTACGTTGTTCGATACTGTGTGGAGCTGATGCCACGAGGATTAAGAGGTACAATCCAGGAATACACATTGAATTTTCAGCAAAAAGTTCATCAACTATTTCTGAATTCCATAGGTTTGCATGAACTAGTTTCAATGGGATGCTGATATTCTCCATTGAATTAGTTGAATTGATTATGTTTTCCGACGTAGTTGAGTTAGACTTTAAAGTTGCATTGAATATTTGTTCGTAAGCTTCTTTGTAGTATTTCATTTCAAATTCTTTTTCCCTTACTAAGCTTTTTAGCCATATAATTCTTTTTATTTCGATGGATATGAAGGAAAAAATGGTTAAAATGGCCATTACTAGCATCAACCATGCTATTGCTTTTCTTGGAATAATGCACAAAGCATTGTTAGGGCTGATTCTTGTATATCTCTTCATTTTTGTTACTTCTTATTTGTTAATAAATTCTTATTTCTTTGTTTTATTATTCTTAATAATGAATTTTTTTCTGTGAAGTTCAGCTGTCTATATTTATATAATCATTCTCATGTTTAGCTTTTTATATGGAATAATTCAGATTTAATATACTTCAGCATTTGGTATCGAATCACTTATATATAAATGAATAAAAGAGAAAATAGAATATTCTCGCTATCTTATATTATTCACAGTTCTTTTCATTTCAGTTTATAATCACTTCAATGGTTTTTGCAATTGATGCTTTACGCTTCAAAAAATTGCAAATAATTTTTAATGGCTCAATCCATTAAATAAACCCACTAGGATGATATAAATACTTTTGAGTATGAGTCAAAAATATTAATCATCACTTAGAATTAAATTCAAATGAAGTACGGTTTCTTTTAACTTTAAATATCGCCATTAACAACGAAAAAATCCATTATCCTAACATATTCTTACTCCAAAAATTTCCTTATTCAAAATATGTATTAATTTGAAACGAAATAATACAGTAAACTTACCAATTTGTGGTTTCTCAGATTCACACATTCGAGATCTGCTCAGATAATGAAAAATCAAATGGCAAAATGTTCTTAAAAAGATTCTAAGTAATGGCAACTCGAAGTAAATACCTCAAATGTAAACACTATACATCATCTGAATTATTCCTTCCATAAATATTAACTCTCTAGAATTCGTTCCTTGTGTTATGGAGGTAAAAATTGAGAAACTTACAGTTTGTTCTCTGTGAATAATTATCCATTCAAAGAGAAAAATGTTTACTTCTGCTTTGACTAATCAATAAGTTTGTTATTTTATATCTGAAGTACATTATCATTAAATCCTGGATAAAATTATTTTACGATTTTATTGCGCACACTAAAAATTATAAAGCTTTATTTATTTATTGTTATTATTATTTCAACTGTATCGTTTATGGATTGACAAAAATGTGGAATGATTATGCAAGAACTAATTATACCTATAACATACGCAATTCACAAATCCAGAAATATATCCATAATTCCAAATTTTTTCAGCAATGGTGCAAATCTTTCTTGGATTGTTTCCTTATCCCTCATCTCACAGCTATATTAATTATCAATAATTCTTTATTATTCATTGGTTTATATAAGCAGTTTTCACTAGTTTCCTCCAAGTAAGCAGAACTTTTTAGTTATACTTCAATAACAGCTCCGATTGAAAACTCTTCTCATATGGATTTACAATAGCATTCGTATTTTGATCCAAAGGTTATTTTTCCAAACAATCAAACTTCAGCAATTGGTTACAACGATAATCATTCTAAAATATTTACATTGATATTATAACATGCAACTAAATTTCCGTTCCTGAATACTTTTAGCTGCTCAAATAGATACTGTAAGCTCAGAAACAGTCGTTCTCTAATCGCTCTTTTCTCTCGACCTACATCAGTCGCGGGAAACCTGTTAAGAAGTCTTAGAAGTTTCCGAACATAATCATGAAGTGGAAATGTCTTTAGGTACTAAATATTTATTTGTCTGAAGATGTACTTTTTTTTTCCTTTATGATCACAGAGTTAGATCTTTTCCTGATATGAATTTATGTTGTGAGTTATTTTTAGATATGCATTGTGAAACATCCTTGAAGTTTTAAATGTTAGTTGAGAAAAAATTCGATTAGTTTAAAAATTTTATTTCGTTGTCGTTTATTAAATCAGGTTTAACTTTTTTCAAAGCCATATAATCAATGTGTTATTTGTTTGTTAAATGCTTGTACAATTATCTAAAAATTTTCATTATTAGGATTCATACATTGCCTAGAAGCTTACAATCTCTCTCCTCTCTCTCTCTTTGTATACCACTAAAGACCCGCAGTGTAGGACAGCGATGCACGTTAAATTTGTCGAGAACTGAAACGTCCTCCCGTTGGTGTGGTGTGGTAGTTAGGAGAGGGGGTGCCAGCTCAGGTGTCTTCCACGTCACTTGGCCATGGTTCAAAATTACGTGGTCCGTCGCCAACAGCTACTCGTGTAGCTGAACAGTGCGACGTTAATCTTAACTCACTCTCTCTCTCTCTCTCTCTCACTCTTTGTATCAGTTTTAAATTCTATTTTCAATACATAAGTATAATGATAAGTTTATTCTATTGCCAGGAAATTTGAAGAAATCTGATTTTTAAAATATATTCTTTTTAAAGGGGCTGTGCCAATATTAAAAGAAATTTAATTCAGTGCTAAAATAGAATAACAGTTTAAGAAGATTCTGTCAATACAAAAAACATTCTCTCTGTAATTTTATTAATTATATGAATGCACAATATGCCCACTAAAGATCCTTGCCAGCCTCTTAACTTTGGAACAGCTGCCGCTATATTCATAAAATTGGTGACTAGATATAGCAAAGTAACCATATGCACTACTGAATAAAACCATCAACAGCTCCTGCTGGTAAACTGTAGAGTTAACCTTCATATCTAGAAAACGGAACGAGATAGGAGGCGGGGAAAGTGATTTACAAAATTGTAGAACATCATCGATTTAGTGCGATCTTGCAGACATTAATGCAAAGAATAGAGCGGTTAAATCGCGCATTTATTTTTTCATGGTTTTCTACACTGCGACGTGTGAAAAAAGACCTGAAAAAGAAAAAACAATATACCTTTATTCGAGATGTTAAAACCTTTCTACGCCAGTTTTCCATGCCCATTATGGGCATTGAAACTGAATACCACTTTGAACTTTGAATGCAACTTTCAACCCTCGTTTGAATGCCACATTGCACATGTTGGAGCATAGAGCATGACACGTTGGTACGTCTGCGTAACACGTAATGCGTCTTTTAGGGTCCTGCAATGTTTGTTGAGGGATCGCAAAAACTCAATTGTTTCAGGTATCCTCACAGGGAAAAGTAGTGGAGTCGGATCAGGCGAAAGTGGAGACCATTCTTCGACACCGCTGTACCCAATTATTTGGCCAACATGGCTACTTGCCTGTTCACAAGACATCTTCAGTGAAGCAGTCCCTCGTCAACGAATTCTGGAATCAAATTAACCGTGTAATATAAATATAGGAAAAGCAGATACATCTCAATAAAAAGAACACGTGCACAACGCTGACCGTACGTGTGTGAACTTACCAGAAATCACAGAGATTTCCGGTTAAATAATACCCCATATCATTACAGACCTTCTGTCAGCCGATACAGTTCCCTGTTAACCAGAGAAACTTATTTATTTCACACAAACTGTCTGCTTGATACTGCTGGAAAAAAGATGCATCATACTACGTTTATTGTTTTCAGTTATCACTTGTTCAGAGATGGTGTTGCTTTTCCCAACGGAGACTTTGTCATAAAGTCGTCAACAGACTCAAGTTGATCATTGGTTCTTCAAGCCCAAATCTAACATAGTGCAGTTCGGAAACTCATGTTTGATGAAGCATCAACATTGAATTCTGATGTTACCTGCAAAAGCCTTGCTTGCTTATCTCTAGTAACGTTTCTTGGCAATCATGAATAGAAGTTCTACATGAATAATTGTTTTTTATAATACACCTTATTAATTAATATCTATTTGCTAAAATCTTAACTTCACTTTTACGATCGAAGTTATATGGCCGAGTCCACAAGTGCTGACTCTCTCTATGAAGCTTTGTTAAAAAAAATCAACTTAATCATTGTTACTTTTCATCTTAATCAATGTTATAAACAATTTTGTGATAGCTGATTGGGGCATGTGTATCGTTTTATGTAATACACTTCTGTGGCATAACGGAGTATGCGCACATAAGTGATATCACTATACATTTAACATAAGCTCCGCTCCTATGGGCTAATTTTTTTGACACTTGAGTGTCATTATATAAAATAATATTATTTCGTATTTTTATCATTATAAATATATGTTATACTTTTGAATTAATAACACCTTGCACACTATTAGAAAAACCTAAGAGTTCTCAATTTTTTTATATTTAGTAAATTGGCTTTTGTTTTAAGGTCAGTTCGTGTCCAGGAATGTAAAATTATTTATATTTAGAATTTCGACTCTTTCATCCCAGAAATATTGACTGCCAAGAAATAGAACTCTTACAATACGCGACTATAGGTAACTGATTCCTATTTTTATTAGACTAGATATTGTTTGAATTGTACTCGTAAGTATAAAATATATTGATGTGTTTTTGTAATCGAAGTATATTTTAAATCTGTCATTGGATATATTTCTCAAGATCTACTCATCCGGTTCACTGTATGAGTTAACCGTCACATGAGGCCAAACTCATTTAAATAATGCAATAAGCAATATAACTATGAGAAATCCTCCGTTATTCATAATTTTCATATTCAACGTTTATTTTTATTTTGTATTATATAGTTAATTCAAGGCTTTCATCTTGGTGTGATAGGGATGATTATAGTGACGTGCCAGCCCATGTTGACTTCAGCAAATCATCGTAACATGATTGAAAATTATGCGAAGCGTGTTGACTGTTATCCTGAGCTCTCTGTTAGAAACTGTGGTATCCAAGAATGTTATATAAACATTAAAACTAAATTCTAAAGATAGCATCTTCAATAGAGTGTTGTATCATGGTGGGTAGAGTAACTAGCTTTTTACTGTTTGGTATCAAATCCAGCTTTGTCAAACAAAGCTTATTGTCTAGCCGAGGAAGATGCTACTGAAATATATCATAATTCTAAGTCCGTCGTTTGGCGTAGTGTACTCATGTGACGACTTCGTCGTCAAATTGTAGGGAAAATTACTAGGCATACTGATTTGGGCTGGAACATTTAAATATGAGACAAGACTGCAGATTAATGCACAAACATGAAGAAAGAACAGCCAAAGTTGATATCAATACCAGATGATCTTCACTTTACGTCAAGTCAACAGGTATCTTATCATAAATAAATAAGGCTGTAAAACACTCTGAAAATATAATTCTGCGCATATATGAAAACTTGTAGTTAAGAAAACTAAAAAAAAAAGTTCCATTAAAATATTTTTTTTACTTACTATACATACTATTTAAATCGAGGGAGACTGACAAACTGTAAAAATATACTATTTAAAAACATTTCAAAAATCCAAACGCACGAGATAAAAATATATAATAAAATAATTCTTATGATTCATTAAAAATAAAATTCTTAAACCCAATCTTCAAATCACAATTTAAGGTAAATTTTATTATTTAGCCGTAAGATGATTTCATTTTATTTGTTTTAAAAGGTTTTTAGGTACTTTCCAGGTATAGCACATGGATGCCAATTCATGGAGTACTTCACATAGGAAATTGGGGTTGCCAATTT
>BMAV01011925.1:587549-600603 GCA_019973955.1 Trichonephila inaurata madagascariensis | reverse complement strand
TACTGATCTCCAGACCTCCTTTTCTGCAATTTCATGGCTATCTGCTAAATTTTTACATTGTTGCTTAAGTTTTGCACACCAGTGTAGAACAGTGGTTGTGTATACTGTGTGTTGTTTTCAACAAAATCTGCTTGGCGAGATTTGCGTAGGCGAAATGGAAAAGCAGCTACATTTCTTATAGTACTACATTTATCTAGATTGAAGGTATTATTTTAAGGGAATATAAATATTTAGTAAAAAGTCCCAGTTCACAACCCCATGATTTTTTGGCGCCAAAGGAAAAATTACATTTTTCAAAATAGCCAAATTCTAATCACGCAGCTTGCGTGCAAGAGTTTTTTACTTGGTGCTGAAATCTTTTAAAAATTGGCACCAAATTTTTGTTGCCAAATCAGCTAAAGTTACTAAACCTAAATACTTTCAGAAAAGAGACAATTTACGGTGAAATTATTTTTGTCTTGATTTATTTGGGTACTTACATATTATCGCAACCTTATTGGCGACATATGAAACGAAGCAGATGGTTGCCAATTCAGCGCGTAATACACATGCGAAATCGAGTTTGCTAAGTTGGCGAGTTATCTTGAACGCTGATATTGTTGCGATAATACATAAGAACAATTATTTGTGTAAATCTACTTAGAAAATTTAGTTTTTATTTGAGTTTCAAAATAACTATGCAATTAATAACATGGTAATTATAAACATACATACGCAAGTACTTCCAAATTGACTTCAGGTTAAGTGAAATATAGGGTACTTCTTGACAAAATTGGCGATTTTTTGGCTATCTCTGAAATAGATCGCCAAATCATATTCATATAATAGACCAAACCTAAGATTATGTCAAAACCAAACACATTCTTACAATGGAAAATATAAATTTTAAAGTTTTCAAAAGAGAATTGTTGAGTAAAACTATACAACAATTTTGACGTTATAAAATGAGAACTATGGATATTTACGTATTATGCCGTCGACCAATTTCTTCAAATCAAAAAACGTCGTCAAATCCCTCGACATACAACCCAAAGTGGAAAACCAAACTGTTTCAAAAGAATAATAAAGATGACAACATTTGACGACGTCCTTTTATTTGGAGAAATTGACCAAATGTATAATTTCTAAGTACCAAACTTAAACCATTCCTAAAAAACCAAGATTTATGTTTTGATAGAATTCTAATCCTTTGAAAGGCAGATAAACTGTTTTATATATAGGGTTCCGAGAAAAATGCAAAACATCGATCATTGACATCGCTGATTTTGTGCATCCTTTGACAATTGAACTCCGATGAATTAGAATGGGATTTATTCTCGCACGAAGTATTTTAATGTTTTTTGTATTCAAAGAACCTGATCTTTGTGAAATTTATCTCAGACATTAATCTCTAAAGAAAGGAAATTACAGTTAACTTTTCAAACACACATACTCTTATTCTAGATTATTCAATATCTGGATTTAATTTGCATATATATTCAATCCAAATATTCTCCGTCGCGGACCTTCTAATATGATGTTCAGTTATTGCTCCCTTGCGGGGTCCCCAAATAAATTTATCAGTTGGATCCTTTAACTCATTCAAATACATGCAATTTTTTTCGTAAACTTAATATATGTTATTATTCCAAATAAAACCTTCAGCAATGCATCATTGTAACAGAAGTATTTATTCATTTCGTTTCAAATTATAAAAAAGAACGTAAATATTCTTCTGAGATATATTTTTTTTAAATAATGAATGGTAGAAACACTCCACACACACAACAAATTTTAAAAAAAACATAAATTCCTGCGATGTTCAGCAAACATTATGACTTAAGGCCGTATCACGCGTACACGTTTCGAGCAATTTTTACTCAGTTACCATAGCAACGGCTTCCGAATAACTTTTTGCTAGTGAGCTCAAAAAGTTGTTCCAAATAAAAGTTGCTTGAAATTCCAGCCAATGGGGTTCTTCGGCGCCCTACGTCATAAACAAGATGGCGGCGTCGATTTCGTCAAACGCATCAGATATGGCGTATAATATTTTAATCGTGTTTAATATTTTATCGGCGTATAATATTTTAAATAGAATGGTGCTCCATTTCTGTTTACTCCCATCAATAAAAAAGTGCGAGCTAAGTAAAAGAAATATGTCTGGATATTCGTTTGCTGAAGCAGAAAAATCGGCGAGTAATTTTTCAATGTGGAGATAGAGCGCGGCTGACGTCAGAGCATGTCGTTTTACTTACGGCAAAACCCTCAGATAGGACGAAAAATTGGTCCAAAAAGTTGCACCAAAAATGTACGTGTGATACGCGGCCTTTAGAAGTCGAATTCTTAAACTTTTCATCAAGAACTGCAAAAATATTTTTTTCTAAAAGTAATCATCTGTCTTTAAGCATTTTCCTATTTAAAGTAACAAATGTCAATCCATGACAAAGAACACGTGACTTAATCAAAACTGTTCCACATTTCAATGTTATCAGAGTTATCTAAATAAACATTGAGAAAATTAAAATGGTTATAGCACCATGAAGAAGCATCCTATTCTTCCTTCTTGCTTTTATTTTCTTTTAAAGTTGCGTACTGTATATCTATGCAGTTAGCAGTGTATTTATCAACAATTTTTTGGTGCTGCATCTGCCCATTGATCTCGAGGTTTGGTTGAGGAATCAATGGAGTGGGTTTGAAATTTGGCTGCTTCCTTCCTATTCTTTCGATCTCAAATAACTTTCACTTATTCCTAAAACTCAAAAATACCATTGCAAGGTCGGAGATTAACAGTACAAGTGAGTCATTCAAGACGCGAATGATGGTTTTCAACTGCAAAATTCTATAGTGATTGTCTTCTTAAGTCTACTCTAAACACTGGGGAAAACGTATAACTCTGGATGGTGACTATATAGAGAAGCCTTAAATATAACAAATAAAAACTGAGTTTTTATCTCAACTTTTTTTAGTAATAATTACAACTTTACGATACCTACACTCATGTCCAAAATTAAGATCACAAACATGTTTTTCAACATAATTCTAAACTGCCTCCAGTAAAACTGATAGAATTTGTATTTTATATATTTTGAACAACGGGTAGTACAATATCAATCTTTGGTTTAGGAAAAGAAATTGTTTAGCGTTAGTTTTTGAAGAACTACTGGATTGAGATAGTTTAAGCTTATGGGTTCATGAGGGATTTTCGTCTACAGTTCTATGAACATTACATTAAAGCAAACAGGTTAGCCTGTTTGCAGTGAGAATGACTTCTCATAATCGCTTAGATGATTCTTCGATATGGAGAATTGTTGGCAGACTTGAAGTTGGTCAGTCTCAAGTGGAGGGGGTTCGATAGTTGCAAGGGGCACGATAGTTCAGCGTAGCCCCCAACCGAAACCCCTTCCCCCAGAAGTTAAAAGTCACCCTTTCGGAATAATGAGTTTTATTGCCACAAACATTTATTGACACCTTCATAAACAGTATGATTGTGAGGACTTGTATCTATGCGCAGTGGTCACACTTCATATTAGACAGACTTTTCCCGATTTAAATGCTTTATCCCTAATTCATGATTTCACACTTTTTGATATGCCCTGTATCTTAATTCAAAATTGAAATATTTTTCATATTGTTATATTCTTTCTCACATTGTAATATGTCTCTGTGCCAAATTTCGTGGGAACACAGAGAACATTTTATCTGTTTTTGCCGTTTTTATGTGTGTGACCTTATTTTGTACATGAGTGTTCTAGAGTACATACCAGCCGTATATATTGATCAGAATATCTCGCAAGTTGCTTAGCAATGTACAATAAATAGGGATTAATGATGGTTAACTCTTTCTCTAGATAATTTATTAAAATTATTGAGTGACAATTAAAAAAAAAAAAAAAAATGGCAGCATGATCGTCTCTGCAAATTTCTATATCTTAACCTTCCTGAGAGGTGAGTCTGCACTTCCACTCCTGCTTCTCTCTTTCGTCTCCGAATAAAATTAAATGGTACAGCAATTCATCCACAATTAAACAGATGATTCCTCTTCGGCTTGGTCCAGAAGATTCATTATTTCCTGTAACAGATCGCTCCCTGTTTGCTTCTAAAAAGGTGTCAGTAATCGTTGAATCCATCATGCTGGCACTTTTCTTATGTGCAATTTTTTGCGAATAATTTCTCACACATTGCCTAAGATAAAACTTATTTTTGATCATTTGAATGGCTTTTCTTCTTGTCCTCCGCAGAGAAAAAAAATCATTCACTTTTTTCTCTGCTGTTAGTGAAAAAAGATGGATTTTCAACTGTTTGTGTATATATATGTGTGTGTGTGTGAGAGAGAGAGAGAGGGAAAGACAGATATAGCCTTCCCCTTTTTGGATGGTCTGGGAGAGACATGTGACCAGTTTTAAAAAATTCTTATGCGTTTTTATTTATTTAAATTTTCTGCTTAAATTTTACAACCAAAACTTTGACATCGTCAACATCAGTGCGGACTTTTTTGAGTGGTCGATTTTCTGCCGATCTAGGAAAAGTAAGTTTGTATAGCCTTTTGCGAGGGTCAGTCAGATCGCTCGAACGATCTTTGATGGAATTATAACTTGAACTTGCGCCTTAATTCGAACGTCATTAGCCATGAAAGTTGCTACTTCAACTAATGGTCAACTATAACTTCATACCTGGAGGGTAGCTAGAGCCGTATTAGCCGTATCAATGAAACGGGGCCCCCAAGATACAGGGCCCCCTAACATGAGTAAGCAAAAAATCGTAAAATATTAAGGGATCTCTAAAAAGAGCCCCCCACCCCCAGGTTTTTTGTTCAGGGACCACTCAAGGCTAGCTACGCCATTGGTATGTACAGTAACTTTTTATAACAACATTACAAATATAATCGGAACATTTGTGTGTGTGTGTGGAGTTAAAGGAAAAAAGATAAATTGTTAAACATTCACATAACGATGGAGACGAAGCTTATTCAACTCGAAATAAATAAGTCTTTTGTTGTTGTTTTTATATTACCATACATAAAGTTAAAATGAGTTAGATTTGCAACTCAATTCATTAGCACAACACTAGTTATTTAATTGCGTAAATTTACTCTTAAGAGAGAGACAATTCAAATACATTTAAATTATACTAGTACTTTTTTTCTTTTAGAAAGTTATTCAATCAAAATCAGAATAATTTAATGCAATTTCAGTGGCTGATGTGCTGACATGATGTCCATTGATTGGAAACCATGTGCAAAACATACCTGTTTATGCAGCATGTGTAAATGTGGGGATCACATTTGTCCGCAGCAAATAGAATCGAAGTTGCCGCCAAAGTTGCAAGGACTTGGAGACCAAGAAGAAACAAGTTGGCGCCGCGATCCAGAGAAAAAAAGAAAAATTTGCCAAGTAATTAACCTTGCTTTTTCCATTTAAGTCTCGTTCTTATCAACGTTTCAGCGTTGAATATTTTAATGTTTAATATTTCGAAGACTTGTGAAACAGTTTGATAATTTAAATTATGAGGCGTGTTCAAATGAAAGTGATTCGAAGCGTCGCATGCGAACAGTTTTCAATGCCTTTTCATGAAACAAACGTGATAGTGAAGGTGTATGTACCACGCATGCGTGTGCGCAAGCAGATTTGGGATAACTGCATTCGTAAGGACGTGGCATTAATTTAAAAATGGCTGACGTGGATGCAACTGCTTCCAAAACAGATCAGCGAATTCTAATAAAGTTTTTAACACTGGAAGGGTGCAAGCCAATGGATATTCATCGCATAATTCTGGCTGTGTAGTATGACACATGAGTGTCGAGGCCCACTATGATGAGGTTGGTGAGAATGTTTATCGAAGGTCGACAGGAGACAAGGGATTTGCCGCGGCCCGATCAGGCGCACAAAGTTATGACAGCAAAGCTTGTTATGCACATTGACAATACAATCAAGGGAAATCGACGTCAAAACATTCGTGACGTCATAAATGAGTTCATTTCCATCGATTCTGTTATGAACTGGTTCCATGATCACAACCGACATCGTTCTTCGGGGGCGGAATTCGTTACCTTCCTAAGCAATGGGAAGCCTATCTAAATGCCATTGGTGATTTCTTTTAACAAACTTTGTATGCATTTCACTCATTAAATATTTTTGTTTCTATTTATGTATGTGTCTCATTTCTGTCCCTACGCATCTCAAGTATACACGCCTCGAATCACTTTCATTTGAATGCCCCTTATATAAAATCGTTTTCATTTACGTACACATAATCTCAAATAATTTTTCTCGCAAGCAGTTTCGATAGAATGTCCCATCCACTATAGATGATATAAATTCGTCTCAGTAACAATTTCTTTTAGTTTCTCGATTTTAGCCGAAAGAAGTATGTGGAAGAAGTACCGTAAAATCCGGCATATAACGCGCACCCCCTTTTTAACGAAGAAACCTGAAATGTGGACGTACGCAATGCTATTATGTTTTGGTCATTTATTCGAGATATTATTACAAGCTTTAGAAAACAATAGTATATTTTTTAGAACTACAACCCTTTAAATTCACAAGGAATGCCATTTCTTTTAAATTAAGAGTATTCCAATGCATGGAGAGGTGTAATATATTTTTTCTATGCTCATGTTTTCTTATTTTCAAAGCTCTCATTTTTATATCCGGCGTATAACGCTCACTTTTAAATTTCGATCTTATTTTTTGTGTTAAAAGTGCGCGGAGTTGGATTCCACCGATGGTTTCAGAGTATCATTTTTCACAAATGTTTTAAGTCTTTCACGAGGTTTATTTTGTAAGGAAAAATCACCAGACGGAAATTTTTCAAACTAGCGCTGCATTTTTAGATTGTTAACCTCCTCGAGTACCATGTAACGACTAGTGGAACATAGCAAAATAATACCATTGTAACCTCATGTGTATACATAGTTTATTTAGGTGTACACCAGTGTAACCATCACAGGAAACATTATTTTTTTTATTAGGATTGTATAAAATTACAAAAATTAAGTTACAAAATGTCTGGATAACAAATATTTGAAAAAAACAGGAAAATTAGAATTAAAATTACAAATCTTGTTGGAATTGCTCGAAATGTTCCTTGGAAAACAAAAAACGTTTTCACGTGCGTTACATAAGTGTATTGTCATTTTTGTTCCATTTCTTCGTCTTCTTCATCACAAATAGACAATTCCGTATCAGAGTCACTGTCGTATTCATAGGTCTCCGGCAAATATTTTCATTTAGCATCACTTTCGTTGAAATCCAAAGACGATTCGATATTAATAAGAAAAATTAAAAATGAACAACAAAAAAAGTTGTACAAACTTTAAAAAGCGAAATGAAATGTGCGTGCACCTTAGTCTTCTTGTCAAAAGGAAAAATGAAACGTGCGTCGTAATGTCAAGGTCAGTATCCTCAAGAATCTGGGATTTTTGGAGATACCAGAAAGCGTAGTCTGGTATACGCAAGGGGTTAACAGTATTTCCCCCCCAAATGCCTTGTTTATATTACGAGCATCTTTTGCAGCATTAATACCAAGTTTATACTCCTATAAAATTTACACGAATATCGGTTGAATTCATATCCTTACGAAATTGAAAACAAATAACAAAATGGAACACTTTTGAGAAAATCTCTGTTGAAATGTGAATCTGACCATACGACTCTAAACGAAGTAATACCAGAAACAAAAGCGTAATGAAAACATGGGAGACAAACGTTCAGATGTAAAAGAAATCCGACACACTTCGAATTCACCAACTTAATTATTTAAATCGTAGTTTTTTTATGTTCATAAATGGGGACGCATCGCTTCACAACGAAACAACCGATTTTGCTAGTCCAAATGTTTTTAAGGAAACTCTACTTCAGTTTTATATGATTGAATATTAAAGAATCATCTTTTTCCCCAGACTTTTTTTCAATTCTTATACTATTAGTTCACTCTCTTCTTATATATACCGTAAAATCCGGCGTATAACGCGCACCGGTGTATAACGCGCACCCATACTTTCAAGCTGCATTTTTTAATTTTTAGGTATATTCGCCGTATAACGCGCACCCCCTTTTTTACGAAGAAATCTGAAACATTAGCATACATTGCTCTTATGTTTTGAAGTCATTTTTTCGAGGTATTATTCCCAATTTTTGAAAAAAAAATAGTATACTTCTAGAACTATACATCTCTTTTACTTCATAAAGCAAATCATTTCTTTTAAATAAACAGTATTTCGATACAAATAGAAGAAAATGTTTTTTATGTTCATCTCTTTTGTTATTTTTAAAGCTATCGTTTTTATACCCGGCGTATAACGCGCACCCTTAAATTTCCATCTTATTTTTTGTGTTAAAAGTTGCGCGTTATACGCCGGATTTTACGGTACTTATATATCTTGTTCAAATTCTCATTCGTTAATAAAATACTTTTTATTCATCCACTGAAGTTCAAGTACATTTTTTTAAACTTGTAGTGGATGGCACTTGGTGTTAATATATTTTTTCCAAATATTAATTCAGTAATTAAATTTCATTTTTTAATTTTAAACTTATTCTGCATTATTTCTGGCGAAGTTAGAACTTGCACCGACAGATGGCACCTGTAAGTTTTTCTAACGATTTTTTTCTTGACTTCAAATATATATTTTTTAAACTTGTAGTGAATGACATTTGATGTTGACACAGTTTTTTCATTTCTTAATTCATTAATTAAATTTAATTAAGTAAAATAAAAATTTTCTTTGTTGTCCTGAGTAGGAATTGACTTTAATTTTTTCTTATATTACGTGTTTTATCTCTATTTCACCGTTCCCAAAACCAAGAGGACGCATACGTACACATGGCAAAAGTTGCAGAATATGCGGCCAGACTAACTGAATTTTTTCCAGATTTCTTTTTTGATATCAACTAAATGTCTTTCCTAAAGGTCTAATGAATAATTTTAGAGAACGTTGGAACTGGGCCATCCTTGAAAAAAATATTGGAATTTTTTACGGCAAATGTCTTAATCAATTTGTAATTTATTAGGATTTAATGCTTTAAAATATAATTCGGTACGATTGGAATTCGTTTATGATTCTTCGTTTTTTTATAACGTTTTTCAAGCATGCGAAATCTTTGATACATATTAATTTTAATAAATACATGAATTTTTTTTTTCCTTTCTGAAATAATTCTGAAACACTATCATCAATTTTTTTACTTTAATGTATTCAATTTGAAAACCACAGAATTTTAATCTTTAGTCTAAAAACATTGTAGTGTTTCACATGTTAATGTATTATATGTTTGTTGGATAAGTTGGAATATTTCGCTTACATCTGAAAAAACAAAATGAGCTCATTTCCAATAAACCATAAATTTTGCCTTTCGAAACTTACAGAAATTTGGTAGATTCTGTATTATTTGAAAAACTATGACATTTAGTACCAATCTTTTTATCTATGTAGTAGCAGAATCAGGGGCGTAGCTACCACCGTAGCAGCCCCAAGCTATAGGGGCCCCAACATGTGCAAGCAAAAAATTGTAAGATATTAATGGGTGCCAAAAAAAGGGCCCCCAAGGAATTTTGATACAGGGCCCATTCATAACTAGCTACGCCAGTGAGCAGAATTAGTCACGTGTTTACTTTTTGGAAGAAGAGAAGGATATATCAGTTCCAATTCACAGAAAATCATTTTTCTATTGCATCTCAAGAACAATTTAAAAAAATTAACATTTATTTCTCTCTCTCTCTCATACACACACACTGCCACCGCCATCATGTCAATTCTCTCAAAAGGGAAAATTCTCGTTTTCAAAAACGCTAAACGACACAACGTTAGCTAGAAACTGTTCCACTAACTAAAGTTTCCTACAATGCTTAAAATCTTAAATACAAATAATATACAAAATACATTTTAATACTTCATTGTATCTTTTTCTGTATATTAGAAAACTCGTTTCCTTTAAAATTTTCCCCTATATTTATTTCGAAACAAAAAATCCGTGGTTTAACTCAAATTAAATTGAGAGATATTTTTGATGTTCGGAAATTTTGTGAAGAATAACTTCAGAGTATATTTACTCTTATACATTAGCCATTCATATTTTATTGTTTCGAATTTTACAACAACTTTAAAATTACAAATATTACATTCCAAATCATCAAAACATGAACAGTTGAATGGAACTTGAATGCTTTCATCTGAACAATACTTTCATTTATTTATTTTAAAATCTATTATACTCTTATAGTATATTCTTTTTTCAATTGAAGTATTAAATATTTACTTATCGAATGATTCTTAAGTTGTCGCAGAAAATTTTATTCTTTGCTGAATTTTCTTTTCTACAGTGACTATCTAAATCATTTTTCTAGACATTCCATTTTTTTTTTCAGTATGCGGAACGTACAAACCCCCAATTTCTTCCTCTCTCTTTGTACTTTTTTTGAGAGTGACGCATAATCAAATACAGTGAAATACGTTTAACGCGAAAACGCTTAAGACGAAATATCGGTTAACACGAAACAATACAATGGTCCCGACAAACTACTATGTATTTTTTTCCCTTTTTTTTTTTTTTCGTCTTAAGAGGAAAAGATTTCCCTTCTGGGAATGAACAAAATACGAAAAACACTAGCTTCGCAAGCGAGATTTAACAGGGGTGTGAATGAAAGAAAAGTGGTTTTATATGTTTCACAGAAATGAGACTAACGGCTTGAAATACCCTCAGAATAGCATGTGACAAGCCAATTTTGCTTATGTAAGCTTCTTTCACCCTCCACCCCTACAAACGCCACACAAAACATCTCATCTCTCATCAGTTGGTTTTGGAATTCGGTAACGAGTACATCCCATTGTGAGTAAAAATCAATGAGTTTGTGTGGTTCGCGTTTTTTCTATTTTAGAAGAATTTCTTTTGCAAACACAGTGACAAAAAGCTCAGAGGGAAAGCAAACTGCCATTTCGCTTAAAATGCAGATGGAGCTTCTTAAGGCCATTGATCAAAAATAAAAGACGAAAATGGAAATCTGTTAAGATTTTAGAATTGCTGAATTTTGTATTAAATTTCATTAAGTTCTTATGGATGTTTTTGTTTCATTGATTTTTATTAAATACGTCCATATATACATATCTATGTAAATAAAATGTACTTTAATAAACTTAATTTTGTTAAATGTATGTTTTTTTTTTTCTCTTTTTGCAATATTCTTTAACACGAAATTTTTTGAACACGAAAAAAATATTCCAGTCCCCTCAGTATTGTGTTAAGCGATTTTCACTGTACCACAATCGATATAAATCACTGTATGCCTTTTGAAACAGACAATTGGTTAATTAACATACACTTTAAAATTAATTATAACTTCACATATTCAGAATTTTAATTTTTAACTTACAGTCGGATTTCGATTTAACGAATTCATCGGGATCGAACATTTTGTTCGTTAAATCAGAGTCCAAACAAAATTCGAATTTTTGTATTTACCTTTTAGGATTTCTACAATAAGCAACTGCACAAAATATATCCATAATTAGGAATTACCACATTATTATTCAACAGCTAAAATACTAAAAATGAATTATTACTCACCAGTTAATGGGAAATTTTAAAATATTGACATATAGATGTTTGAAAATCTTTTTGGTTCCTGACTCAAAAGAGTTCTTTTTTTTTTTTTTTTGGCTTTATGCACAAAAGAAAATAATTCGTCATTTATATCCTGCTACATAAAGTATGTTTTCACAGTTTCTAAACATTGTAAAGCACTGGAAAATGTAACAGTTTTGATAAGAGTTTCATTATCAATTTCTGCATCAGAATCGCTATTTATTGGCTGCAACAAATCAACAGTTTCCGGAACTTCAGTTGCACAGGCAGACAGGCAGTCCATCATGAAACGTAACGGAATCTCATTAAAATCTCAAAATATTCCTCAGAGTTGGGGAGTGGGATGAGGTAAGAAAGGAGTTTCATGTCCCATTCAAAACTCATACGATAGGTTACACTTAGGACTCATCTACACATGCAAAGTCTAATAACACTCTGCAGCCTTGGCCGTTGAACTTTGTTCCTTTCAAGAAAAATCCTTTTTCTGTTCCAATTTTTTCTAACACAAGCTAATAAAAAAAAATTTTTTTTTTGGTTGTTGAAATAATTCACTAATTCGAGGTTTATTATTCGTTAAAAAGAGGGATTTAATCAGGAAAAGAGAAAAATTCGTTAAATAGCGAAATTCGTTAAATCGGGGTCCGACTGTGTCCAACTATTTTAATGAACTCTGTTAAATGTTGATAAAAGAATATTTTCACAGAACAGAGTCATATTTCCTGTCCCTTCTGAAGATCTCATCTCCCATATTTAAGGGGGACGCATAAGGATTTAAATGACAAAAGTAATTCAAAAATTCATATAAATTTTTTTAACCTAAGTTATTTTTTATATAACATTCTATAATTTCACAAAATGTGGAAGTTCTAAGTTTAAAAAAATCTAGATTCATGATAACTTTTGTGTTCGTTTTTATTCACATTCCCATGGCAAATAAAAACTTTAAAACAATTTTTATCTCACAAAGAAATAAAATAACTAGTTTATCTTCATTTAAAATGTGTGTGTTGAGGCTTTTTTTTCCATCGTGCCAAATGCTGTGATATTTTCTCTACTTATTGCTATTAGTACAAGTGACAAAAGTTGGCATGCATTTTTGAATCAAAACATTTATTTTTTTAAAAGTAGTTAAATATGGTACTTATACATTTTTCAATCAGCATTCACTTTCGATTAGCATTACATCCAATTCAATTCATAAGTATTTTACGAATATCAGTCATGTTATCAGAAACTTTGGGTTTTGTTACGTATAGTTTGACGTACATGTAAATCGAATTTCAGTTGTGTACGTCAATTATTGTAGGAGGAATAGCATTTTAAAATACCTTCATAAATTTTTAAGTATTTCTTTTAAAAAATTAAATGGTTAGCCTTTTGTAATATTTTGAGTACAAAGACTATTTTACGTAATGCACATATTATTAGGTGAAAAGTAAAATTTGTAAATACCATTAAATCGAAGATTTTTCTAAATATCATACCATGTCCTCTTAAAA
>BMAV01011925.1:380573-579401 GCA_019973955.1 Trichonephila inaurata madagascariensis | reverse complement strand
ATATATATATATATATAATTTACTTAAAATATCTATAATTTAAAAATAATGTAATTTAAAAACCTATCACTTGAAAGTAATATATATAAAATTTAATACTTATCTTGATCATTTGAGTGGTTTATAATTAAGATCGTATCGTAATTTTAGCTTCAAAGTGCATTAGTATTGCATTCAATACATTGTTATTGTATGGAAGGGGGGCGCGATGAAAATTATAATTGATAATTGGGTCGCCAGTATTGAAAGTTTGAGAAGCACTGAATTAAAGGGGCTTAATGAAATACAATGTCAGCGTTATCAATTATTTCCTGTTCAGTGTTATTCTTCACACATTTACCGTAACGTATGAAACCTGTGTAAGACAAAGTTATCTTTTTTCTTGGCACAAAAACATTTCTTTTATTAGCAAATGATTAGAAATATTATGAAATGCAACTGTTAAATAAGCAGATAATTCCTGTTCTGTATACTGGGTTTTGTCGAATTTGACCGACAAATTAGAAGGGGTAATAGTAGGCAGCATGGGGAGGATATATCACCATAGAACATGGAGTCGCAAGCCACGTTTAATAGGTGAAAATCGCGATAATTGTAGCCGTCGGGAGGACAATGAGCCAGACGACGGGGGTGGCTAAACGAATGAAGGGATTTGGAACACCGTGGAGAGGTTGAAGAAACCTGATTTATGCAAATTTCCTAATTCTTCCAGATTTGCTGCAGGAAGTACCGGCCACTGTGCACTAGAACGTGCGGTACATGATCGCTGAACATCATTGGGAAACTGGAACGCGAATCGTTCCTCCGTCCCATACTGAATGTATTGTGTCTCTGAAGTTGAGTGGCCTTTATGGATACTGTGTTTCCTGATTGGTGGACAGGGAAGGAGAAAGTGGGAGTGGCTAAGATGGCTGGTTTCAGCGGTATAAAAAATCACGTCCAAATTTCATGCTAAGCAGACGAGAGACTCGCCTGCTATTGGTCGTCAGGGATCTGTCAGCTAGCCCTCTATTGGCTGTCTTGGTATCATGAAGATTTTAAAGTTTAAGATGTTTTAAAAAAGTTGGGTTACCTGTGTGGGTCGCAGTATAATAAAATTTAAGAGAAATGAATAAGAAAAAAAAAATTAAGGAATAAAATTTAGAATTTAGAAAGGGTCATTCACCACATGGGAATGAATAAAAATTAATGTCAGGGGGATTACATGAGTCCAGTAGTATTCTCTTCTGGGCCTCTTTTTATTTGCATTTGGATCATAATTTTCTAAGTTTAAAATATTTGCATTGTTGACGTATTACATTACGTATACTGCTAGTGCATTGATGCATAAAAAATTGAAACCTATACATCCATCACTTGTTAATCACCGTGGCCCGAAGCAATGATACTTCACACAAAACAAATGTAAAATTAAACTAATTAAAATAAGAAATTTCGCAGCACCCAGCTTATTTCCAGTATCTTTCACCTGCCGACTTTCACTTTTTTAAACATTTCGAATAGATTTTAGGGGGCTAAACATTATGTAAATGAAGAGATAGAAAAATTCTGTATCAGAGTTTATTGATTCTGAAGATCAGAATTTCTAAGACAGGCATCTATGCATTAAAATATCGTGGCGAAAGGTGTATTGAAGGATATTGAGCATATTTTGATTAAAAAAACAGCTTTTGAAAAAGATATGCAGTTCTAGGTATTCACTAAAAAATTCAACATTTCACACGCACCAAAATAAACAAATCAGCAATGACTAAGTTATTGCTGAGAAAAATAGCAATTTGCCATTTTTTAAAAGAAGCAGTAAAGAAATCTAAACCAAAAGAGTTCATTAAGTTCCCTCGAGATAATTTCAAATAATTCAGCCTATTCAATCGCAATTATAGTCCTTTTGAAGGATTCAATTGATTTTTTGAAAATGAAAAGACTCGTTAGCTATTTGGCATTTTTTCCCCCCATTCGTCTCGATCTCTTAGTCTCATTTCTTCCTATAATTTTAAAAGCGTAATACTGCGGTTAATCACGATCCGAAAGATATTTTGTTTCAAAGTGGCCCTTTTTCGCTTAGAGATAAGAAATTAATTTTTTTAGTATAAGAAATTAAATGAATTGAAGATATGTTCCTATGGACATGGACGTATAGGCACAATTGACATTATCTATATACATAAAAATGAATGTTTGTATGTATGACCTCGCTTCACTCCAACACTGTTCAACCGATCACTATGAAAATTGGCATGTATATGTATTTATTTTTTTTATGGAGAAGGTTTTTGTGCTGTCCTCTTTGTTGCAGCTCCCCACTAGGTGGCGCTACAGCATATCAACTTCTACACCATTCTATCAATCGCCAAGTTGCCAACAGGGTCACCAAAAATGATGCCAACTTGGCTCTATTGCTGTTTCCATTGAATCGCCATTATAATGTAAGGAACGCGGCGTTGCTTGCGTATATTACAATTTTAATATAAAATTAATACAACAGAAAGTAATATTAACGTATTTCCTATCCAGATATAAATTATTTACACTACTTTAAGTGTTCATTACACAAATTTTGTAACAATATGTTACTTTTACTATGCAGAGATCAACTTAAGGTATCCGACTACGTTCGGAACTGTGATTTTGCAAAAGCGTATAAATGGATAATACTGACGATATTTGGTGTCACTTAGATTAGAAAATGTATATAAAATTGTTTTAAAAATATTATTGCAATAAAAAATTATTTAAGTACAATATTTTGACAAAAAATGAACACAGAATGACCCATTTTCAAAATGTTCCCCTTTTATGAAAAATGCTTCTATTATAATAATATTTTGCCTGTATATAGCTCAGACCTTTGTACAGAGGCTCAACTAGAATTTTTTAAATATGTAACTTAGAAGTGGGTTTATCCATGTTTTACGACAACAGAAGGGAGAAATTTTAAGAAGAAAACGCCAATAATTATATATATATATATTTCAATTGGTTGTAACTCTGAAAATAATGTGAATTCTTTTAAAAAAATAGTTCAGACTCGCTGGATAAGTCCTTACTTTATCTAAGCAAAATATTATTTTAGAAGCATTTTTTATAAAAGGAGAACATTTTGAAAAAAGGTTATTCTAAGTTAATTTTTTGCCAAAATATTGTATTTAAATAAACTTTTTGTCAAAATATCCTTAAAACAATTTTATACATGTGTTCTAATCTAAGTGACACTAAATATCACGAAAATTATACATTTATACGCTTTTTTAAAATCACGGTTCCAAACATAGTCGGATACCTTAAGGAAGGTGTTTTCGTAAATCGACCCATATGAGAATTACGGGGGCGTTATAAATAAAAAAAAATTCTTTTTTATCAGCTATTACACATACAGACTTCAAATTTAATAAATATGGTATTTTGTTCATCTGAGATATGCAAAAAGCTTTTTTTTGTTTCATTTGCGATTCCCGTAAAATTACCTCATTAAAAACTTTTTTATCCTTCAATCTGTATTGTTTAATTTTTCAATTCACCCGTGCGTATACCAGCTAGTTATTTATAATTGTTATCATTTGAATATATATTCTTGTACATAAAGGTATGAATGAACATCTTACGTGAAATTTTTAATTACATTTGCAAAATATTAATTGGAAAAAAAATTTATACATTGTTCTATTAATTACAAATACAAACAAATAAATAATTCGTAAAACTTTATATAAATACTAGCTGGTTTATATAAATACTAGCTTTATATAAATACCATTCTTCGCACGGATAAGTTGAAAAATAAAACAATAGAGAGATTGAAAGTAAAATAATTTTTTATATTTTTAATTTAAGTGAATCGCAAAGTAAACAAACAAACAAAAAAAAAGTTTTTTAGCATATCTCTAGATGGTTTAGTATAGATGGATTTAGATTCAAAATAATAATTTTTCTATCATGTAAATAACTCAAAATGATGATTATTAATTGGTAAGCATTGAGTAGCGAATAGTATAACGTACAGTGCAAAAAATTTCAGAAACCAGCTCGCTCTCTTCGCACCAGCGAATTAGTCCGCCTTCCGCTATATCGTGCATTGCCACATTTCGATAGAAGAATTTTTTTTTCTTGATTCAATACTATTGCAGCTGTTTAAGGTATCCGACTACGTTCGGAACCGTGATTTTGCAAAAGCGAATAAATGGATAATTTTCATGATATTTAGTGTCACTTAGATTAAAATACATGTATACAATTGCTTTAAGGATATTTTAACACAAAAAATTATTTAAATACAATATTTTGGCACAAAATTAACTTAGAATAATTTTTTTTCAAAATGTTCTCCTTTTGTGAAAAATGCTTCTATTATAACAATATTTTGCCTGTATATAGCTCAGATCTCTGTACAGAGGCTCAGCTAGAATTTTTGAAATATATAACTTAGAAGTGGGTTTATCCATGTTTTACGACAACAGAGGGGAGTAATTTTAAGAAAAAACGCCGATAATTATTTCAATGGGTCGTAATTCTGAAAATAATGTGAATTTTTCAAAAAATAGTAGTTGAGCCTTTGTAGAGAGATCTCAGCTGTATTCAGGCAAAATATTATTATAATAGAAGCATTTTTCATAAAAGGAGAACATTTTGAAAAAGATTATTCTAAGTTAATTTTTTGCCAAAATATTGTATTTAAATTATTTTTTTTTGTCAGAATGTCCTTAAAACAATTTTATACATGTAGTCTAATCTAAGTGACAGTCTATCATGATAAGTATCCATTTATGCGCCTTTTTAAAATCACGGTTCCGAACGTAGTCGGATACTTTAATGTACCTGATGTTTTTTTCTTTCTTGTGACTATTTAGCAGGTGTCTCCTCATCGCAATAAATGTTAAAATGTACTAAAAGGCCTGTTTCATTTTGATAAAAATTGCTTTAACTTTTTGCCATAAAAATGATCAAATACTTAAACTTCATTCCCCCTTCTGGAAATACATAACATTTGTTGTTGTCGTGTGTTTTTTATCCTGGAAACATATGAAATACAAGTGAAGAAGAACAGAAAGCATACAATACAACAGAAGAATATACACATTTATTACAGATGATGATCCCAGCATATAACAAGAAGAGGTGCGCTGCTTTCCTTTCGAGACGGGAATCCATTACAGGCAAAAGACCGACTTCTTTCCCGAAGAAGATACAACCATGTCTTACTCGGTATTCGAACCCACTTGCTTACAAGCCTAGGGTCATAGCCACCATACTGGCTGGGTGACATACATAACATTTAAATTGTTTTATTGTATTTTTTCCTTCATCTGTGTAGCAGAGAATATCTTTTTAGCACAGATAGGTTTCGAAATGTCGAAAAAAAAAATTCAACCCTTTCTAATGAACAGTAATCTGGAACGTTATTGTCCCGTGCATAAGGAAGTACAGTGGTCCACAAAAGTGTTCGTACACTTGCAATTTTCTATAAAATGTAATGTTTTCGGCGAATAAAAATTAATATATCGGAATTATATTTCTTATAACACCTGCAACTCGTTTTTATTTAAATGACGCAATCAATGTTTGAAACGTAGTATAACTATCCTTTTGAAAAATTAATAATGAGAAGACTACTAAAATATTACGCTGCAAAAGTCTTAGTACACTTCAAAAAAAAAAAATCTCAACATAGCTTTGAATATTGTATTTCTATATTAATTTAGTACTTAGTAGGATATGTTTTAGCTTCCACAATAACTTTTAAACGTCTTGGTATAGATTTCGTTAGTTTTTTGTAATTTCTCCATCGATGTTCCTTCCATTCTTCTGTGATCATTGCTTTTAATTTATATTTTGTTTTTATATTGTGACGGGCTCACGCGTCTTTTCTGTAACATAACCTCTGGGTTCTTTGACAGCCAAGATTAATGGCAAATCTTTTCCAACCCAAATCCAAGAAGTGAAATGCAATTGTAAAATGCAAATAAGATAGCTTTTTAAAGAACAGAAGTTTCAGTAAGCAGAATGGCAATTTAGAGAAAGTTATGTTTAGAAAAGATAGAAGTGTGAATTGACGGCCTATCAAAAGATTACCAAGATTTCTAGCCATTACTACAAGGTGCATACTATTGCACGCGCGCCTAAAAGTCTCTGAACAGTGATTAAACCTTAGCTTGAATCAAGGTAGGACTGATTATTTGATATTAGGACTTGTAATATTATCAGAATTGAAAGTAGGTGGATAATATAATTATTTAGATAAGTGATCCAAGTTACGCGATTAGGTTTAACTACAGCTGTGTGTGTTTGGTTTATTCTCAATTATTATAAGTTTATCTAATTTATTAGGAATTTAAGTTATATTCTTAATAAAGTCATATTAAGAATTTTAAAATGTCGATTCATTTCGAGAATCCCACACCTCTAATTCACGCTGACAATCAAAGATATGGTCGTCATAGAACGACCATATCACAATATGTCATGTTATTTTACTTTAAAAATTCGAATTCTCACCAAATATGTTTTTACTGGACTTAAATCAGGTGATTAAGAATAGGGCCGTTTTTGACCTCCTAGGTGCCCTAGGCACTTTAAATTATTACGCCCTCCCCCCTCAGTATTTCCAGAGTACCTCCCTCCTTCAGCTCTTACCTAACTAGTTTTGGTTGGGGAGGGATCTTCCCTTAACTCTCTTACTATTTTCCCTTTATTTGTTTTTGTTCTTTGGCAAATCCTTCCATTATACACCACCTACGGACCCACCGTGTCCTGGATTGGCAACCGACAGCCGTTAGGAAAGGATAGTGACATGGTTTGGCCACTCTTGTTAATTTCTTACCTTACAGCAGTGCTTTTCAAACTTTCAATATTCTCTACCCAATATTTAATCTTCATTTTCATCGCGCCCCCCTTCCATTTAATAACAATGCATTGAATTCAATGATACTATACTTTGACACGAAAGCTACAATACGACTTTAACCTCTTATGTGCCACCGACGTGTATAAACGTCTCGCTCAGCCAAAGCATTAATTTTCTGGACGTATATATATGTCTTTCCGCGAAATAGGATCTTTTCTGTGCCCTGCTATCTATAAAATTATTCCGAAGGTTTTGGAATGCAATAAAAGGACCTTGATAGTGTTTGCGAAGAATTTACTTATTTATTCCTTTTCTCCCCGCCCCCCCCCCCCCCAAAAAAAAACCCATCAAAATACGCGCGTCTGCTTGGAAAAAGGTGGCATTGGGGAGCGAATCGCGTAATTTTTAATCGGCAATTAAGGAATTAATTACAAAAAGTACAAATTACCAAGATAAGTGTTAATACAAGCCCATGGCGTCACTGGTAATTATCAAACTTGTTCTTAACTTAGTATTGTTGAATTGACAATAAAATACATTGAGCATTTACTGATACATTTATAAGAATATTATATCAATGTATATAATTGTGCATTTTATATTTTATTATATCAGAAAATATTTGGTTTGCTTACTTTCAGTAAATTAATAATTTTTTAAATAATCTTTTGCATTCGACTTTACAATATGCTCGCGCCCCCTCCTAGTTGTATCGCGCCCCCCGGGGGGGGGGGGCGCCCCACAGTTTGAGAAACGCTGCTTTAATTATCCGGCAATAAAGAAATATTGAGGTGTTTTATGCGATGAAAATGACTGCAGTTTTTTTAACACGTTTTTATAAGTTTCACTTGTATGTAATGGAATCTTTGAACTCGATTTTTACCCACTTTAAAAGCTCAGATTAATTCGAAATTTCGCTCACTTGTCAAGGACCGATGACAATATAATAATTTCAAAATTTTGTTTCATTGTCCTGATTACGTTCTTAAAAATTAAGGAATATAAGGATTTCTAGATTTGGCGACTAATTCATTAAATCCTTTCCAGATTTGGCGACTATTTGCATAAACCATTTTCAGATTTTGCGACCAATTCCATGTGCCATTTCTAGATTTGGCGACTAATTCTAGATTTAGAGCCTAAAAGATTAAGATTGCAACCCTAAAACCGCAAACGAGAATAAAAATAATGTATGTTCTAACTGAAATATATTTTTTATTTTGATAAAACAATATGTTTAGAAGTGATTATACGAATTAACGTTTCGCAATACGTTTAAAAGGTGATAATACGATTGATATTTAATATTCCTTCTTAACACACTTTTATTAGTTAAGACCTGTATCTATAGAGACGGAATCTTTGAAATACAACGATAGGGGGCTCATCCGAGGCCCCGTAAACGGAAAGAATAAATACCCTTTGGGTTAAATTCACCATAAAAGCGTACTTTTTAGTATTTTTTTTAAACTATAATTTATTTTAAAAATACATTTTAGAACATAGATATTTACATGCAAAAACAACAATTTTTTAATCCCTCCTCCTTCGTTTTTTTCGCCGAGTTTTCAGCCGTGGAGTAGCCACGTCATTGGATCTTGAATCAATTTGGAATCTTGTTGACAGTGACAACGCTTCTCTAGAGGCAAAAAGAGATGTGTGAGAGATTACCTATTGAGTTACCGCTTGAAAATAAAGCATATTTTAAGAAAGATTATTTTAAATCCAAAACATATACCGTAAAATCCAGCGTAAAACGCACACCTATACTTTGAAGCTGCAATTTTTTATATATATATAACTTTGAGGTATATTCGCCGCATAACGCTCACCCCTCTTTTTACGAAGGAACCTGAAATTTAGGTATGCAATGCTGTTATGTTTTGAAGCGATTTATTCGAGGTATTTTCCTAAGCTTTCTATATAAAAATAGTATACCTTTAGAACTACAGCTTTTTAAGTGTTGCTGTTGTGGCTAATGCCACCTGTCTGACGTAGTCAGATCGGGGCCCACGAAATTCATCATGGCAAGGGGCTAGAAGTACGCCTGTCGTTGGCCTTGAGCACTAAGCAGGTGACAGTATGAATTAGTTCGGCGAAATTCCTCGAAGGGACGATAGATGGCGACACCACCTATCTCCACCTCCACAATTTAGGCATGGAACTAGGGGGATATTTTCCAGCCCCTTGCACCCGTGGTTTCTGCTGCGACCGCCCACAAGACTTTCGGACCCATTGATTTAACGAGCATGTACTCCGTGAGTACTCGGAGGGTATCTGGTGGCATCGGGCATCGAACCCATGCCTTCCAGTCTGGAGTCCGATTCTCTAACCATTAGGCTGCCCACGGCCTCTCCAAAGCCTTTGGAATAAATTTATGGATAGCAGTGCACAATAAAGATTGTACTACGGAAAGACGCGTATCTCTGTCCGTGGAAATTAACGCTTTAGCTGATTAAACGCCAGGTGCACTTAAGACGCGTTTAAGTCGCATCGCATAATAGCTTTAATGTCTATTGAATGTATGTATATGAAGACTATGACTCTATGTTGTCTATGAAGACTTTCGGACCCACTGATTTAACGAACACGTACTCCGTGTGTATTCAGAGGGTATTTGGTGGCATCCGGCATCGAACCCAGACCTTCCGGTCTGGAGTCCGATGCTCTAACCACTAGGCTACAAACGGCCCACCACGACCTTTTAAGTTCGTTAAGAATGCCATTTCTTTTAAGTAAACAGTATTTCGAAATATATAGAAATCTAATTTTTTTTATGCTCATCTCTTTTTAATTTTATTTTTAAGGCTCTCATTTTTATACCCGGCGTATAACGCACGCCTGTAAATTTCGATCTTATTTTTGATGTTAAAAGTGCGTGCTATACGCTAGATTTTACGGTATATGTTTTATAAAATAGAAAAGTTTGACAAATAGCTATTTTTTTATCACCAAATAGCTAGCTGTCAGGGAACTGTTTCTGTGAAATACATTACTATCTATGAATTTTAGAGTTTTTTTTAATATAAATGTTAATGCATTCAAACTTCTATTCAACGAAGTCGCTAAATCCTGAAAAAAAGTTCGTCATTTTGAAAATTCGTCAGAGATTCAACTTTCAATATATTTTCCGGTTGGTTCCAGGAAAGGTTCACAAAATAAAGGTTCATAAATTGGATTTCCAACTGTATATTAAAATATCAAATTCTTAAAAGTTTCTTCACCCACTTTCTTCTCAATTCTATGGATAAAAGTTTTGGAAAAACGAAACTCAGCAAACTGATTCTATTATGAGTAAGTTTTGGGTGTTTTTATGAATAGAATAACATAATTTGGAATATTTAATATATATTATGGAATAATATATATTGACTGATTTGATTTCAAAGGAAAACACTCAAGCTTGAAACTTTATAATTTTAATAATTCTATTATAACGTTTCAGAATTCTCAAATACCTTCTGCATTCCTATCTTTTGCCTGCAACAAAGAAAAAAGTTTCAGAAATACATTGTTTTTTGTGAACGGAACATCCAAAATGTGTTTAGGATTCTGAATTGAAAAATAAAACAAGAAAAAAAATCCCATTCCGTTTTATGAAAAGAAACACAGGTATTCGAAATAAATGTTGTTTATGAAGGAATCCTAGCAACTTGTACCTATCATCAATCATATTTTCCCCGGTCGATAAAAAGATGTAAGCCGAGTGGTTCATCCTTATCTCTTTGAGCTTGTATTTACAAAGAAAACACCGGATTCATTTAAAACTTTGATATATCATCCATCTTCCCATGTGCACGCATACTACTCTTAGAAACACGACAAAACCGGTACTTATAGATTGCCTGATGTCACGCGATTTCATACAACAAAACGTCCTGAAAATGTTTTTTGAGAATGCGTTTACAAGTTCTGGTCTGTTATTGCTTGTGAGAGATCATAAATCTAGCACTTGGATTCTTTTTTTTTTAATCGGATGAGGGATGATTCATTTCTGTAAAAAGAAAGCAGAAACAAAAATCAATACTATATCTAGTACATTTTTAATACGTTTAATTTATCAGAACACTTGGCCAAAGCAACTGAATGGATTTTATCAGGGGCGGGCACTTGTTGTGGCTCGAGAGCATTGGTGTAGGTCAGTGCTTCTCAAAGTTTTGATACTTGCGACCCAATATCCAATCATGATTTTCATCGCGACCCCTGCACATAAATATAATGTATTGAATTCAAAAATACTATACTTTGACGCTAAAGCTACAATACGACTTTAACCTTTTAAGTGCCACCGGCGTATATAAATGTCTCACTCAGCCAAAACGTTAATTGTCCCGGACGTATATATATACGTCTTTCCGCGAAGTATGATTTTTTCTCTGTACTGCTATCCATAAAATTATTCCGAAGACCTTGGAATGCAATAATAAGACCTTGACAGTGTTTGCGAAGGATTAACTTATTTCAAACAAAGGATTTGATTATTTATTACTTTTCTCATCACCAATACACCACATGCACTCGCCTAGGTGTTGAAAAACAGTGGCATTGGGGAACGAATCGCGTAACTTTTAGTCGGCAGTTAAGGGGGATATAAATTATAAACCGTACAAATTATCAAGATAAGTGTTCATTTTTGTATATAATTTTATATATGGCAAGTCCAGGGAGTTACTGGTAATTATTAAACTTGTTCTTAACTTAGTATCGTTAAATTAGTTATGAATGTATCAGTACTGCCCAATGTATTTTATATATCAGTATAAATTTGAATTTCATTTCTTATTATGTCAGAATGTATTTCGTTTGCTAACTTCCTGTAAATTAATAATTTTTTTAAAATAATCTCTTGTTTTCAACTTTTTAATATGTTCGCGCCCCCCTCCTAGAGTTATCACGCCCCCCTAGGGAGGCGCGCCCCACAGTTTGAGAAACGCTGGTGTAGGTAGACCTGCGGGGGCCCTGTATCAAAATCTCTTGAGGGTCCCTTTTTGAAAATGGGAGCTCAGTTAATGGAACTATTAAAAACATCTTACACACACACACAATTTTTTTGCTTACAAATGTTGGGGCCTCTTTAGCTTGGGACTAATATGGTATCACTAATATATGGTTGATACGGTGGTTGCTACGCCCCTGCTCGAAAACCACATTGTGGAAGCGGAGGATTAAGGAGAGCCGCGCCTTTTTAAAATATTTGCATTCGTTAGTTAATTTTGCATCCCAAAAAAGGTAAAAATCAATAAATATTAGTTTAATAAAACAATGACGACTCTATTATGTTATTTATTGTGATAATTTCATATCAACTACAGCTGCAAGAAAATTTAATATTAGAATCAGTTTAATGAAACAAATATACCTTATCACATCTTTTCTGACTGATTTAGGAGGGCCAAAAAACAAAAACAAAAAACTGTTTGCGGGCCGTATGTGGTACAGGAGCCACTATTTGCCATCGCCTCGTTTATACGATGAAAATATTTGCTGTTAGGGAAGTAAAAAAAATTCCTGAAAACATATTCTCTTTCTAATACAGAAAATTCTATTTTAGTTTAGAGTATAATTTTCATCTGAGATTAAAAGCAAATTCATCTTTGTGAGTGTGGACGCGGTAAAGTTAAATCTCACAATCCTTAGAACATACTTCTTTCTTATGAGGTTTGAAAAAATTAAGTTCAAAAGGGGAGGCTTGAGATTGACATTTAAACTAAATTTACCCATAAAATATTGTTAACTAAGAATAAAGAAAAATGTAACGAAATTAAACTCACACTGATAAAGTAAATATAAAAATACTTTCGAATACGAAAAATTCGATATTAATGTAAAAACTTAATGTAACAAGTAATCATCAGTGAAATACTAAGTTGCACATCTAAGCAAACTATTATAACCAGGCGTTCCCGTTTGAGAGCTTGCAACTATATGTATCACGGACATCGAGTAATGCCGAGTATACTCATCAATCACACAGTAAGTGATGCTTTTAAGTTATTAGATTGAAAAGAAACCAATAAAATAAGCCAATTTTATTACTAATATTTATTTATTTGTTGGCATAAACATATATTACATACATATTACTCGAAAAGTGCGAGAAAAATTAAATACATATAAAGTTAAGAATTTAAATTACTCTTGTGTGTGAAGTGGTATTCATACAAACATGAAACACATAATGGGATTTTGCAAATGGGAAACCTGTAAAAAAAAAGCGAACGTATGTGAATTTATACGCAGTTTCTCAACCGCTGCTTAAGAGGACGTGTAGCGGTATATAAATAAAAAACTAGTACTTAAACATCACGCGAAGACGATCGTCTTGGCGTGATGGATAAAGTACTGTCGTTCGGATCGGAAGGTGCCCGGTTCGAATCTATAACTACATTGGTGACTCTGGACTGAAGAAAGAAAACGCAGCTTTCTGAGCTCTCGTAGCGCCATCTACCGCAAGAAAAATAAATAAAATAATAATAATAAAAATAAGAGAAGAAAAATAAATAAATAAAAAAAACACACATACTCTCTCCGAAAACAAACGATAGATTACCTTTCTCTCATCTCAGCAAGAAAAATAAAGAGAGAGAGAATAAATTATATAAACATGCTCTCTCAGTAACAAACGAACGAAAAAAAATCGTTCGCCTATCCGTCTCACTGGTGGGAGAGTAGTGTAGCGGTATCTAAATAATAAATTAGTACTTAAACATCACGCGAAGACGATCGTCTTGGCGTGATCGATAAAGTGCTAGCGTTCGGATTGGAAGGTGCCCGGTTCGAATCTAACTACAGACGCATGAGTTCATCTTAAATTTTTCATATTTTTTATTTATTTGTTTTACTCTGACTTGACCTCAAAATATTCTAAACATCTCGAAATTTGAGAATATGTTTTATTTTTCTAAAAAATTACAATTTCAATAACCAATGGTCATTACTTTTTATGCATGATGAGTATGCTCAAAACACGTACTTCACAAGAATGAAAAGATCTTGCCAGAATAGAGCAGGTAATAGACAGATAAAGACAAATTAATTCCAATTCATGAAAATATCATAAAACTTCTGTGTATTTTCTCTAAGTCTTTCCACAAGAAAATAACCAAATTCAAAAGAACTAATATGACAACGAAAAAAAATGTCGTCCTCATATTTTTTTAACCAAAAATATGCATAAGAGAGTTAATACTTTTTAATTCGTTTTTATAAGTTTCACTTGTATGTAGCGGAATCTTGAACTCGATTTTTACCCACTTTAAAAAGTCAGATTAATTCGAAATTTTACTCACTTGTCAAGGACTGATGACAATGCAATAATTTCATAATTTTGTTCCATTATCCTGAACAGGATAATCAGAAATAACGATTTCCAGATCTGGCGACTAATTCCATATACCATTGCCAAATTTGGCGATTAATTCTATATACCATTTCCAGATTCGGCAGCTAATTCCAGATACCAATTCCAGATTTGGCGATTAAAAGATTAAGAGTAACCCTAAAAGGGAAAACGTTCTTTTGCGTCTCTCTCAGCAATTTTTTTATCATAATATAAACAATTGCCCAGTCTTTCTGAAAATGGAAATAATAATAATAAAAAAGATTCCTGCATGTGAAAAAAAAAATAATTTGTTCTAACTCAGGGATGGGCAAACTTCTTCGGTCGCTGGCCAAAAATTTTTTTAAAAAAGTGTATGAATAAATGATAAATTAAAAAGCTAAAAATACATGCTTTTATTGTAGATAGAACTAAAAAATGAAAAATAAATTATAGTTTAAAAAACTAAAAAACACGCTCTTTTATGGTTAATCGAACCATAAAGTAAAAAAAATCTTACTTAATATAAGAATAAAATGATTTTTTCACACAGAGAAAATTAATGTCATTGTGGTAAAAGCGAGGGTGTGTGCTATGTATACTGCATTTTTACACTAACTCAGCGTTTCGGAATAGAACTAGTACCAAATTATAACAATTGATATAGAGCACCACACGCTTTTACCCCAATGACATTAATTTTCTCGTAAATCACTTTATCCTTATATTAAGAATGATTTTTTTTTTTTTTTTTTTTTTTTGATTAAACCAAAAAAATGTGTTTTTTTTTTAGTTTTTTTAAACTATAATTTTTTCGATCGATTTTTAAGTTATTCTTTATATATAGATTACGATAATCTATCGAGTTAGAAGTCGCTTATCTTTTTTATATGAATTTTATTTAAATTCTTTCGAAGTCTTAAAAAGTAATTTATTTTAAAAACAGACCTCTTACTATATTAGTATAGTGTCACAGCAAACTTTTTAGTGTTTTATGAGGGTGCCCTTCACTAAAGCATATTCCAGTTTTAACAATAATTTAATACGAAATTGAAATTTTTATTTTTAATGTTATTAAATTTCGAACGGCTATAAAAATTGTTTGAAATTTAGAATTTAAGGCTCATTTTTCGTACGCTGCACATCCAAAACAAAGAAACTCTACTGTGAAATATTTCGTATATACTGCCGATTTAAGTGTCCAACTGTTTAAAAAATTCGTATTGCTTCAAATGCTATTTACTCGAGTTCTAAAAATGATGTAAGTTTTACCTAAAATAAATTTGTGTAAAAATAAAATTCTGAAATTTGAGAGAGAGAGAGAGAATCTAAGATTCTAATTAATATTTTAATCTCCTCTACAAATATGTATTTTCACTTATTATTGCTGGTAGACTGTATACAGAGTCATATTATTTTGACCACCATCAGACATAAACAGCCAATCAAACGAGGCAAGGAGCTTTAGTTTGTGACGTCTCTCGCGTCTTTCTGATTAACATGACTCCTATGTTCTTTGACGGCCACGATTAATGGCAAAACCTTTCCAACCCAATACCAAGAAGAGAAACGGATCGAATATGTAAATGAGATATACTATAAAAAAATATAGCGTGGCAAACCTAGATATAGCGTAGCAGGCTCAGAGATTGTAGTGTGGAATCATTCTGATCAATAGCGTGACAAAGCTTAGTGTGGAATCTTGCGGACCAAGAATAAGCAGTCAAGAATTAGCTGCATTACGGATCAAGAATCTTCATATATAAAGTTATAGATTATATTCTCTAGGTCAAGGGACCAGAACTGGAAAAGGTAATATTAGATATAAGTAATTAGATAACAGGATTATTTAGGATAATTGAGATAGAGGATCTAATTGCGTGATCTGACTTAAATACGTGATTTAATTTGGGCTTGATTCTCACTTTAATTAATAATTGTCAAAATTAGAATTTAAGTAATATAAGTTATTCTTAATAAAAGTTGTATTAAGAATTATGTCTCTTCATTTTGATAATCCCACACCTCTAGCTTACGCGGAACCGGCAAGACATGGTCATCACAGGATGGCTATGTCACAATGGCGCCCGAACGTATTTAATTCTGGGTTAGGTAATGTAGGTGGAAATACGATTCTACCTGAAATGTACTTTTCAGGGTCGGAGAATGTTGCAGAGTTTACGAGTGTATCAAAATAAATATGCCAGTTACTTGAAATCCTGGCAATCTGTCATGTGCTTACTTTAAAAAAGTCATCCCAGGGAAGGCCCAAGATTGGTATTCGATATTTAAGTTCGTTGTTAGTGCAAAATACATGTCACGGATTTTGCGCAGCTCAAAAGCTGAATTAGCGAAGGCTTTTCCTGCTGACTGCGCAAAAAAGAACTACAGTCGGAGTTTTATGCAATACAGCAGGGAAGAACCAGTAAGCGTAGCGACCGATTTCGTTTACAGATTACCAAAAAATAGAGAGAAATTTAGAATTAATAGGAATGTCCTGCTGGCACTTAGTGATCATATTTTAAATTGACTCGAACCACAGGTACAGGACCATGTGGGAGCCATAGGAAATCCAATACAAAATACGACAACTTTAGAAGTCCTGGCTAAATTGAAGAGAGATAATTTTGCAAATTACAAAGAGGTTATCAGAACCATAATGTAGAAAGACGAGGTCAAAATGCGCATAGATGCCTAATTTTGAAGCTAATGGTAGAAAAACCGGAGGAATTCGGAAAATAAGTAGGAGTAGACCAAATAAATAGAAAATGAGAGTTTTACTTATAAATAGCCGTCAAAATACTAGAGGCTCTTGAGAGGAATAGGTTTAATAATAATGATCAAAGATTCAGCACAGGGGCTACTCATTTCGAAATGAGCTGAAAATGGATAATTTTAATAGAGGGACCGTAGAAATAAGTGGTTCGAGTGATAATTTCAATCGAGGCGATATAGGACGCAAAGGGGACGATTAAATATTGTGGGGATAAGTTAATGATCAAACTCTAAGAGGTGTCGACAAGAGAGACAATTAGACTTTCTCCATAATATGTATAGCACCCGTAGAACTTCCCACGTACCTATATTATTAAATAACACATTTTTGAAAGCGCTATGGGGAAGACACCGGAGCAGATAAATCTTTTATATCGGAAGAAGTATATAGAAAATATTTTTCTATAAAAACAAATAAAAAATCGCGAGCCCAGGTAATGGGATTTTGCACAGTAAGTGAAATGCCAAAACATGGGATTGTAGAATTAAAAATTCACATCGTGACAATTCGGTTAAAATTGGTCATTTCCATGTGCTGAAAGATTTGTGAATACCCATGATTCTCGGTATCGATTTCATAAAAGCGTCAAAAATCGTATTAGATTTTGACTGCACCGTTGAAAATTCAAAATACACTGGTTGAAGATAATAAAATAAATAAAAGGAATTTACACGTTAATGGGTCAGAAAATGAAGTTAAACATGGTGGCTACACTTTTTACCGAAAACCATGGGATAATAATATAATTGGTGATAAAATTAATTTCAGCCATAATCAAAGATTTGGTACTTACTTCGCGGAACAATTAATAAAGAACAGAAAATGACCCAGAATTAGGTCATATATATAGATATTTATAGAAAACCCGGAAGATAACTCGGTTAATGCAACGATATGTGAGAATTGGTCCCACGATTGCTTAATTGAAGGATTATATTTTATGCGAAACACGCAACGTCATTAGGTGAATGCGTGTATACATTCCAAAATCTTTAAGGAATGAAAATAATGAGAGAATTTCATGATGCTGCTTCGCCAAGTGGACACGTAGGCAGATTTAAAACGTATCATAAAAATCTGGACGTTTGTTATTTCGTAAAGATGAGAAAATTTATTGATCATGTCTCTACATGCCATATGTGCTAAGTTACACAACTATAAAAACGCGTTACCAGCTGACGGTTAAATCCAATTATATCGAATTATCCGAATGAGATAGTGACGTTAGATTTATTAGGCCCACGGTATCCTATATCGAGAATAAGACGTAACCGCTATATTCTAGTAATAACCGATCATTTCCAGCAAAATGGGCTGGAAATTATACCTCTAAAAGGCCTCTAATTCCGTATAATAAGGATATTTTTTGATAACTTTATATCGCGTTATGGAGCTCCAATAAAATTAATAAGTGATAATGGTCCCCAATTTATATCCGAGATTTTGAGCACCTCTAAGTGAAAGATTAGGCATAAGGCATGTGGAAGACTGTTGCATATCGACCACAAGCAAATCGGACGGAAGAGTTAATCGAGATATAGTGCAAATGATTGCAAACATGCTTACCGATCAAATATGATACTTGGGATCAATTTACGTGAGTTTGCTTACGCTATTCGTACGGCGGTGAATGAAACAACGGGAAAACACCGGCTGAGTTATTTTTAGGTCGAAAATTGATTTCTACACCATTTCAAAACTAGTTAAGTGATATCGGAAAGCTTCTAAATCTAAAATTCAGATATACAGAAAAGCTTTAAAGAAGCTTAGACTATAATGAAAATTCAAACAGGAAAGGTGGGAAAATATTATAATAGACGTAGAAAGGACATAAAATAAAGGTAAATGATTGGGTTTTTATCGGAAACACACCCTCTGTAAGTTCAGCTGCTAACAAAGTATGTGCTAAATCTCAAATAAAAATTTGAGTGGACCTTATGAGTCCTAGAAGTTAAGAACTTTAATAATATTGTAATATGGAAATCAGGAAAAAGATTACCAGTTAACGTAGATCAAATAAGAATATATCGTCATAGGAAATGACAGGTCGAAGTAGAACAGGTATCCCAAATAGTATAAGATCAAGCCGGTGAAACCTGTACTTCGGAAAAAGTACACCGTATGATTAAATGAGTCACAATATGGGAAAGAAAAAATCTGCGGTGAAACGTAGGTTAGAAAGGTAAAAGGATTATAAACCAATCAAATCAATACAAAAAATACAGAGAGGACCATAAAAACAAATCACTGGTCAGATCACTACCTAGTTCAGTAGGGAATGAAAATAAAAAATAAAAAGGTTTAAAATATAAATCAAGGTATTAAAAAGATCAGGTGTATCGGGACAAGTGGACCACAAAAGAAAGTGGCAAAGAAAGGGTAATTGTAATAAAAGACAAAATGTCATCCAGTACTATTTCTAGAGATAGAAAAAGAGAAGCAGAGAATCAACTGAAGTTCCATATGAAAAAGAAAGTTATACCTCTAAGGCCACGACGGAAAACAGAAGAACCCCGACCAGCCAAGAACACAGTTGGGAAGGCAAGGAAAGGACGACAAAGAGATTACAAGCCCATAACAAGAAATTCCGGTGTACAACCAAGGGAAATGAAAGAGTGATGACACTTCATCGTCGAACGTGGAATGTGGGAGACCGAATATAAAAATCAGGTTGTATTGTTTCATTTTTATGATCTTCCAAATGCGGTCGGAAGAATTATTGCAAAGCAGGCGAAGTCTCTGGCGGTGCTTTTAAAAGTTATAAGCCAAGTCAAACACTGCTAAATGAGTGTTCATTTAATTTTGGAACTTTTTTGACTTGTTAAAAATTTTCTGAAGAAAACATTTGTATTCACACATTTGTTTACTGATGTATGACTTCGTGAGATGCGAAAATTCTCGGTTATTTGTTATAATGGTTTATTGAAAATGTTTGTATTGTATAATATGTGTATATATATATGTTGTTGTATTGTTACGTATTATGAGGCATCTGGTTCAGGAAACGTATGCAGTCAAGGTTACCCAACAATAATAATAAATGATGGGTGCGGCTCATTGGGAGTTTTGTTGAAACCAGATGTAGGGATGGAGATAAAATTTATTGTGATATATAAATAATATATGTAAAATTGATTAATATTATGGAAATAGAGACTCAAATAGTTTCATTTCAGGGAGATCGACCCTGAAATCTTGAAAAGTATAGCTTCAACGTGTTTCCAGGAAGCTGTTAAGAAAAGGAGCAGAAGTACCAGCTCCATATGCAGTGTTAGATTGGTTCACCCAGAATAATAGTTTTTAAGTGTATAAATATTTTAAGTAACGAAATGTAAAGTGAGAGGGGCACAAATTAAACAGTAATTATTAATGTGTTGGCCTAGTTATTGGAGTAAAATTTATTGTCACGAGTTTAAAATTAAATTGAATATTAAAATTCTAAGATGAGTAATGAAAATTAAAGTCAAGATAAATTTTGGAAATATAAAAAGTTAAAATTTAAGATTAATAAAATTGCAAATGAAAAAATTAAAGTCAAGATAGATATTGGAAATTATAAAAGTTAAAAATGAAGATTTAAGATTAAAAGTTAAATAAAACTCAGAAAGTGAAGAAATTTAGAAATAGAGATTTAGACACGTAATTTATTAAGGGCATTGAGAATTCTTATAGTTCATATAAGCTTCTTGAAGGCTGTGACGTCTCTCGCGTCTTCTTTTCTGATTAACATGACTCTATGTTCTTGGACGGCCACGATTAATGGCAAAACCTTTCCAACCCAATACCAAGAAGAGAAACGGATCGAATATGTAAATGAGATATACTATAAAAAAATATAGCGTGGCAAACCTAGATATAGCGTACAGGCTCAGAGATTGTAGTGTGGAATCATTCTGATCAATAGCGTGACAAAGCTAGTGTGAATTCAGGACCAAGAATACATAGTCAAGAATTAGCTGGTATTACGGATCAAGAATCTTCATATATAAAGTTTAGGATTATATTCTAGGTCAAGGACCAGAACTGGAAAGGTAATATTGTATTATATAATTAGATAACAGGATTATTTAGGATAATTGAGATAGAGGATCTAATTGCGTGATCTGACTTAAATACGTGATTTAATTTGGGCTTGATTCTCACTTCACTAATAATTAAGCCAAAATTAGAATTTGGTAATATAAGTTATTCTTAATAAAAAAGTTATGTATTAAGAATTATGTCTCTTCATTTTGATAATCCCACACCTCTAGCTTATTTTGTTCCGGCAAGACATGGTCATCACAGGATGGCTATGTCACAAGTTCTCATTGCGGATGTAAAAATTGGTACACATGTAAAAATTCGTGTAAAATACACGTGCGATTTTTGTAAAACGTGATTATCAATGATTTTGCACCAAGGGCTACAGTATTATCGAAAACTACGCAGTTTGTTAACTATTTAGTGGTAGTGTAGTGGAAGTATACCATGACTGGAATAACAGCAACATTGAAAATAAACGTCGTGGAAAACTACGGAACTAAGGAGTCATTGATAGCTGCGCATTTTCTTTTATTTCGTGATGAATCTGGATCAATGTGTGCTATAGCTGAACTACTGGCTTATCGAATAAACCAGGGAACTTAGCGCATAACTTTCAAAGCAGAAGGAGGGTTGCTGAGCTCTTATCGACGAAGTTGCGTTGTAGAAAAAGCTTCATTTATCGGAAATACTGAAACTGGACTGTTAACGATTGGTAATGGGTTGCCTTCTCTAGTGATTTCTTAAGATTTCTTGAAGCTCTGGGACCATACGCAAAAATATGGCCCAACCGTGACCCTATTAAATAGACAGTATATAGCATACGTTGTCAAATAATTGTACAAACAATAACAAACAAATGTGCGTGACTCAAAAACCTAGTCATAAACCGACTTGATCGACTGTCTTCTTTCGACTAAATGAGTAAGGATGGTGTATGGTGGGAGGCCTAGGCCTAGATACGGATGAATGATATGGCATAATAATGCAGCCTTGCCACTATTTCCAGTTGGCAAATAGTCATAAAATCCCAGTTTTTCAGAGCGTATGTTTGAAAATAACATTAAATAATTACAATCATTCGGGCGATGATATTATTGAAGCCGAGTCGAGAAAGAGACGAGGTCCCAACGAAGTCTCAGGCCTTACAACGTTCCTGGTCTTCTCTGAAGTGTACCTTTGTACTGAATGGATGGATGCTTAAGAGTCAAATACGAGAAAGCCTGAGAATAAACACCCTGTAACCAAGCTGTGGTGAGTATAATGTTATGGTGCATGGATATTTTCATGGAATTGTTTGAATTCAGTCATACTTATGGAAGAAACATTCAACGAATTGGATTATATATCCATTGTTGCGGATCATGTATTTCCATACATGCTGTGTTCCTCAGAAGGATGAGATTTTTCGGTAATACAGAGCTTGATACCGAACGCCAAGAATCGAATGGAATTGATTGAATAGCATGACAAAGACTGCCAATTGCTCCTCCAGATCTAAATCCAATAGAGAATCTTTGGAATAATCTTGATCATAAAGTTGGCAGTATGGGGGCACCATGAAATCTGCTATATTGCTAACTATGTTACAAATTCGGCTTTTCTGGATATTAACTGATGGCCATAATAACGGGATTTTATACTGTATAAAATGTCAATATATTAAATACAATATGTGTTCCCTTTTTATACCAATATATATATATATATATATATATATATATATATATATATATATATGACAAAAATTCGTTGGATAAATTCCCATAAGTGGATGAACTAAAAATTTCTTTTCCCTTTCAAAAATTGCCGTAAAATTACTAATTGATATCTGAGAGTAATCGTTTTGTGTGATTGCCTTGATGGGGAAACTTTTTCAAAAGTACAGAAAGATTATTCCTTTCTTGTGGATAACAGTGAAAAGTATAAAAAATTTTGCAATCTATTTTTTCTATTCAATGTTAAGAAATCCATGGGGTAAAGTTGAATATCACTTTAATGTAGGTTAAGCTCTGCTATAGATTCCCACAGTTAAAATATTTCGGCTTGAGGTATTATTGTGTCAGAGATAAATTTAAAAGGGTTATATATATATATATATATATATATATATATATGTGTGTGTGTGTATGTGTGTGTGTAAGGATAATTAAATTAGATTAAAAATTAAATTCCCTATCTAGCACTTAACTTTTATATTTTTCCTTACCTCTTCAAGTATCAAACTAATCACCCATTTATTTCTTCCGAACATATGGCCTAGCCAATAAACATGTCTAATTCCAGATCGTTATATTTAATAGCCCTATATATCAGCGTTAACTTTCAAGTGCTCTCATGAAATCCGCGATAGGTGTCTTAAGTGTTAACCCACTTAAGATTTTCGGTGGCGTTCGTTTCTCTCTCTGCCTCAGATGATGTCTAACTTTGATCAAATAAAGTTCCTTTTTAAAAACTAAGTGTGTTTCTGACTCAAAAATCATGTTATATATATATAGCAGTAAATAAATTAAAAAGAAGACTAATAAATCCTAAAACATCTTAAAACACACACACATATATATATATATATTAATAAATCTCTTTGTAGGTTTCTTAAAGTTTTAATTATCACTTTTTTGCTATTTACTTTTAAATTCAATATAGCACAGCCAAACACACACACACTCTCTCTCTCTTTCTCTCTCAACAGTCTTAAAACAAATAAGATCAATTTGAGTTCCTAATTGAGATTTGATCTTTCTTTGGTAGGCATTTAACCAGCTACCTGAAAGTGACCGTTACACTAGCACAACTTACCAGTATGATTACAAGATTCGGCCCGACATTGCTGGCCCTCCAGAAAGTGCGCGAATGGAGACCAATTTGAAATGTGAGCCAGGTACCATGGAAAAAAAATCAACCTATTTTCAAGATTTTATCAAATGGCCCGAAGAAGACATGGAATTTTGCCGAGCAAAAGCATGCAGACAGAACGGAGAAATTGTAGATGATTTAACATTGAAGCCTCCTGTAGATGTTTCGAAGTTCAATCCGAGAAGTAGGATTTTTTAAGGCAGTACTAACTGTTTTTTGAAGGGTATATTATGCTTTTTTTACTTTAATGTTTTCAAAAAATTAACCCAAATTATTAAATTCCTTACCAAACATAGCAGTAGCTGATTTGAATGAACACCTTACAGCAACGGAAAGATTTCATGAAATCCAAGAGGTTTAAATAAGAAGAAACGAACCGTCGTTCGTATTAATGCAGAGTTTCTCAAACTGTGGGGCTCGAGGATATTGAAAAGTCGAAAACAAAAGGATTATTTAAAAAAATTATTAATTTATATTAAGTAAACAAACAAAAGACATTCTGACATAATAACAATTTTAAAAAATAACATTTAGACTGATATAATACACTTATAGATGTATCAGTGCTGCACACAATGTATTTTATAATTAATTTAACAATACTAAGTTAAGAACAAGTTTAATAATTAACAGTGACCCCACGGGTTTGTCATATATAAAATTATTTGCAGAAATAACACTTATCTTGATAATTAATCTCTTAACTGATGATTATAAGTTAAGCGATTCGCTCCCCAATACCACCATTTTGCACGTATGCAAGCGTATTAGATATATTGGGGAATAAATAAGAAAATCCTTCGCAAACACTGTCAAGGACATTTTATTGAATTCTAAAGCCTTCGGAATAATTTTATGGATAGCAGGGAACACTACAATAATCGTACTTCGGAAAGACGTATATATATGTCTGGAGTAATGTACGCACTGGCTGAGAGAGACATTTAAAAACGTCGGTGGCACTTAAGAGGTTAAAGTCGTTATTGTAGCTTTAGCGTCAAAGTATCGGATTATCGAACTCAATATATTATCATTGTATTGAGGGGGACGTGATGAAAATTATGATAGAATGCTGGGTCGCAAGTATTGAAAGCTTGAGAAGCACTGTATTAATGTTAAGTGAAGAAGTAGCAAACACTGTGAAAGAAACTCAATAACTTTTATTTAATTTAATTACGATATCTGAATGGTAAATGGCAATAGGAATAAAATGAACTTCGATTCTTAACTAATAACAATAAAGATTTATTTAACTCTCAAAAGATGGCTTCGAGGCGTAGCCGCTCAGATTCAATCTCCAGATGCACCGGTATCACATATATAGCTCTATCAAAAATTTCGCAAGATTCCCAGTAAAGCTCATAGACTCTAATCAAAATTACTTTTATCTCCATTTCACTATTATACCTGACAATTAAAATCTCATCATCCTCCACATTTTTTTTTACTTCAGATGTCTTTAAATAGAGATCTAAATTTGCATATCATGGTTCCTTCACAAGGTTAGGCTTTCAACAAGCAAACTACAAAACAATCCACAAATTATACAACCCCCATTGTACATCTTAAAATACAATAAATAATTTATATCTGGATGTTTAATATGTTAATATTGTTTCCTGTTGTATTTATTTTATGATAGAAATTGTAACATTCGCAAGCTACATCATTCTTTACATTATAATGGCGTTTCAATTGAAACTTGACGAAATATTGGTGATACAGGCAAATTAGCATATTTTTGGTGATCATATGGATGCTTCTGGAAATTGCTGGAGAAATCTGTAATTCACTATCTATGACGTAAGAGAATGTTTCGAGAAAGCGCTGGAAGGTAGGGGGAAGGGAGCCTAAGCAAATTGCTTCTGGGGCTCCTCTTCAATTAAATTCAACTTTTTATCACCCATTTTTATTAACTGTACCTTTTGTTTAAATAAATTTATTATAGCATCACGAAAAAATTATTTATACAGAAAGAGAAATACAAAGTCACATATTGTATGCTTAATAAATAATAATTGAACAATTAATACTTAAAATGAAATGTATAAATATTTTGTATGATTCAGAATAAGATTTATAAGCACTAAAACATAAACCGAGAAAAGTATAGGACGTTAATCATATCTAGTTTATTGTAGATGTATTGGTACGTCGGTCCATTTGAAGGAATCCGTTACGCTTCATATGTGAAATATCACATCAAATGAGTTCTGATTTTCTATTGAACACACATAGTCTTTCTCTATGAGAATTTACAGAAGCTTACGGCAACGTCTTAAGGCTTCTTGAGGCCCTGGGCCTCTAAGCAAAAGTATAAACTCCTTCTGTGACCCTTAAGGGCAGTTGGAAACCTCTCTCTGTCTCTATACTGACAATGTTAAATTGGCTGTTTTTGATGTATCTTTTCTCAAAATCTGTTATATGTACATGCTTGAAATTTTTCATACAATTTAAGTACACCTTTTTCATTATACTGAAATAAGCTTTTAGCTAATTTTGAATATTTTCATGATTTATAAAATATTTTATCAAACTTTACGAAATTTGACCCATTTTCACATAAAAAAAATTTGTAAAAAATGAATTTTTGAGTTTTTTACAAAAAGCTCATTTCACAGTATGTATTAGCCATCATTATAAATATATCATAAAATTTTACATACCTGTGAACAGTAGTTTTCAGAAAAGGTACATCGAACATCAAAATTTACATTTTGAGTTTAATTGATTTTGATGTATACCGTGAGACATCTAATCGGCTAGAAAATAAAAAAAATAAAAGGCTCAATTTACAATAAAAGATGAATGTTTAGGCTTACATCAAACGTTCAACTTTTAGGCAAAAACGAAGTGTTTTGTTTATATTTTTCGCCCCATTCAAATAGGCGCGGCCCAGTTTTAATGATTACTTAAAAATAGGTTTTAAGGGCTTCTAATTACCCTAGAGGTTAAAGTAAGGTATTTTTAGAAAAATTAAAGTCTGTAAAATTTAAAAATGTAAAAATCTCAAATTGTCAAAAAAAAAATTAGCGTTCCGATAGCCCTTAAAAGTAAACAGTATATAGTATTGTTACGTAGATCCGGGTTCGAGGATTTTATACAAAACAGTCTCAAAGAAAAAAAAACAGTTCTTTAAGAGCGATGAGAATTTATTATCGAAAATCCAATCCTTTAAATACAGGATTCAACAGCAATATTCGCAGAATAAATCTCAGAATGTCTTTACACCTTCAACAGCACTCAAGCACAATTATTAGTGTTTAAAGTACACGTAGGTAAAAGATTATTCACAAGCACAGCCGACCTAATCGGTTATCACGGTCAAAACAAGTGGAATCAAGAAACTCTCGTTTTGGTGAGCATCTCTATTTCCATCTAAAAAATCCTGCTTGCGTCATAGAGCGGAAATTAGCGGGTTTCTCCACAAGTTTCTAGAAGAATCCAGAGGGTCCCGAACTCGCCAATATGGTCGCCAAATTGGCCGCCAACTCGGTCGCCAAAAATGATGCCAACTTGGCTCTATCGCCAAGATTTCTCACTGAATCGCCACTATAGAATAAGGGACGGCACTGCTTGTGAACATTACAATTTTAACATAAAATAAATATAACATAGAGTAATATAAATGCATTACACATCCAGATACAAATTATTTACACTATTTGTACAAAATTCGTAACAGTATATATTGTCAAATACTCTTAAAAACTGTAACACGAAATAAAGTCAGTGACTTTCAATCACACAAACCTATGTACAAACTGGCTCAACCTATTGCCTTTTTTCTTTCGACTAATTGATGATAATGATGATGCTTGATGGTTGGTTTGTACCTAGCCATGGATGACAAACATATTTTTACAGTCTTGCCACGGTTGCTAGTTGGCATATAGTTCGAAATTCACAGTTTTTAGGGAGAATATGTGAGGGAATAACATTTGATAATTAAAATTATTTGCATCTTGATCTTTCCTCGAAGCTGAAGCCCTTGGGACCCATGCCTTAGAATGTCCCTGGATAGAATATGCAAATTATTAACTTTTAGTGGTCAATGACTGACTAGATGGGTTTACGGAAATAACATTTGACCTTTAAAAATATTTGGATCATGATCTTATTGAGGCTAAGTCGAGAACAAGGCGAGCCTCCCCCCCCAAGGCCCAGTTGATATAAGACTTTCCTGAAAGCGCAATGATTTTCACATTAAGAAACTTTTATTACATCGTCCTGAACATGATAAATAACTGCTCCACTTTTAAGATTTGGTCATATAATCTGTACTTATTTCTTCAAACTGAACGATTTTTTTCTCATTTAATCGAGGAGCACTATTATTAATTTCCATACCTTTATGTAATATGGTTTGAAAACAAGAAGATTAAAACTATCGTAAGATCTGGCGTATAACGCGCACTTTTAAAACAAAAGATCAAAATTTAAGGGTGCGCGTTATACACCGGGTATAAAAACGATAGCTTTAAAATAACAAAATCATCGAAAAAATATTTACTTCTACACATATCGAAATTCTGTTTATTTAAAAGAAATGCCATGTCTTATGAACTAAAAGAATTGTAGTTCGAGAAGTATGCTATATTTTCAAAAGTCTAAGAATACAAATCCTCGAATACATGACTTCTAAACATATAAAGGCATTGGAGACTAACATTTCAGATTTCTTCATAAAAAAAGGGGGTGCGCCCCTCAGGAGGCTCACCTTCTTTAGGTGGGTACGGGTGTCACAATCCCGAGGTACTCTAGTGATCTTTTCCCAAGGGGTTTACTATCTTTGGTAAACACGGGTGTCACGACCCCGGGGTACCCCAGTGATCCTTTTCTATTTTCGACCCTCCATCTTGTCATCCAATCTCTTCTTTTCCCGTCCAGACCACAGACCTATGAATGTTTGGCGCAGTATAGCCAAAACTGGCTCTTGCGCCATAAAACACCAAACTCAACTCAACTCAACATACCGCGAATATAACTAAAAATTAAAAAATGCAGCTTGAAAGTATAGGTGTTCGTTATACGCCTGATTTTACAGTAATTTAAAAAGTTCAAATTGTTTATGAATTCAGTGTTTATCTATTCCTTTATTAAACCTGCCGTTTTTCCATCTCAAGCGTTATCTAGTGCAGTTTCCACAACCTTTTTATCGCTGCGTACCGGTCAACATTTGATAAATTTACCGCAGTCCACTCAGGGTGGGACACGTTGATTGTTTCTATTTTAGATCGTTTTGATTTAACAATTTTAATTTAGTTACATTTAAATATGCCTTCAGAATAAAATATAGTTACACCAAAAATGAATAAAAGTGATTTAACGTGAAATATAAAGTGATTTCCGTGGAAAGTTGCGCAAATCCCAGATAAATGCACCACTTTAAATGAAATGGCAAAAGTTTAATGTTCTTTAGGCGGCCCGGCACCATTTGATCCACGAACCGGGGGTTGCGGATCACTGATCTAGTGGACGTGTTTTTTACGGGGGATTTTTATAAAACTCCTTGAGCGTATCTGGTTTGTAGTTCATGTACCAAATTTAGTGGCCATTCGTTCATCCGTTTAAGATACAGGAAGCTGTTTATAAAGGAAATTTAATTCTAACCATTCTGTAAAACATCATTTAATTATTGAAAAAACTATCTTTGCTAAGAGAGGCTTTTGGCACTGTTATTAAATGTTCATGTTTTTCAGTATATCATTCATTGGAAAGATATTATTGCCCACCGAATTGTGTTGGCGCTGTAGCCCATTTACAGGGGCAAAAGTGTTTGGCTCCCCACAAAGAGAGGTTCAATCTTGGTCCACCTACAAGAAAAGATACTTTTGATAGAAGACCAAAGAAACCTTTTTCAAAGTACTCAAGCTACATGCTCGATTACATACCACATGAAGTTGAACCAAGGTAAGAAGGAAATGTGAAATTTTATGACGAATTAAAATTTTTAGGTTTTGTTTCTGCATTTTTTTTTTCTTTTATTCCACTGAAGAGAAAATTTCATTTTATTTGCAAACATTTTTGTTAAAAAATATAAACTTTATTTCGTAAACCTGATTCCTTTTATTTTATTATTATTTTTTAACCCGTAAGTATGCGATGGATTTAGCATTAAATATTTTATTTATTTATTTATTTTTGTCCTTTCTGAAATTTAATTCCTAAAGTATCCACTGATAATAAGTATGAAAAGCTGATAAGTATTCAGTGAATTTGTTCATTAAAAACATTGCTTTGTACATTAGTTAGTTCTGAAAATTAATAATAATAAAAAAAGAACTGTGAATGTATGATTTAAAAAAAACACTTCTCTTTCTTCCTCTCTCTTTTTAATATACAGAGATTTTATAATGCAACCTTATATACGCAGCTCTTTAACACTGGCATAGCTAGTACTAAGTGGGCCTTGTATCAAAAATTTCTTAGAGAGGCCTTTTTTGAGCCCCTTAATATTTTTCGATTTTTTGCTTACACGTCCTGGGGTCCAACGCTAGTGTCATTGATACGCCACTGCTCTTTAACAAGATTTATCATAGCGAAAAATGTTCCAGACATAATCTGTTAATGAATTTTTTTCTGTAACTAAATATAAAGAACATAAGACATTTTTTTTTCTCATAACATGGAAAATATTTCGATATCAATGCTTTTCATATTTATATTTCAGTATTTTAGTGTTCGAAAAACAATTCTGTGTTTTAAAAATAAAGAAAATATATAACCATTTATACATATATAAACTTTGATCGATTTCTTTTTCGATCTTTTGAAACAAACGGAAAATAAAAGAATAAGGTCGATTATCGATTACATGCAACTGGAGTTCCTTTTTCCTTTTCGCTTCGAGAATCATTGGATTGATAGACCAAGATTTCTTTCTACTTTTGAATTTACTCACCAGAACTTTTTTTTGTCAGCCTAAAATGCGCTATACATCACGCTATAGATCCCTTATACTGAAAATTAAGATAGATTGAATGCAAAACCAATTCATATTTTTACCTTTTTTAAGTTATAGATTATTTTATATATTACAATGAAAAAAATATAGAAATTAATTGTTAACTAAAGCATTGTGAGGAACAAAAATATTTTTCGTGTTAGTAAATTTAGAACTTTTTAAGGGGTCCAGGGTGTTAAATTTTCTAGGGTCTAAAAATATAAAAAATTTTTCAAACAGATATTATTCTTTTAAATTTAAATTAAGAATTCGATTTTTTTTAAAAATTATTTATAAAGGAAGGGGGGCTTCAAAAAAAAGTATAAAATTTTTTAAAATATAATCATTTTTTTAAAATTTTTAAAACATATAAAAAATAAAAACTTTTTTTTTAACAAAATTTATTTTTTTACTCCGCTGCTATTTTCGAAAATAGTAGCTTTAATTACTACTATAAGTTGATTTATAAAGAAAAATGTTTTTTTCCCCAGCTACATTTTATAAAAGAGAATAATTTTTAAATATTTAAAAAATTTAAAAAAATACATTTTTAAAAGTATTTAAAAAAATTGCAATTTTTTACAAACATTTTAAATAAAAAAAATATATAAAATAAAAATTTGGGGTTTAAAAGTAGGATACATTTTAAGTATATAAAGTTTTATACATCAAGGCTACCCCATTATGAAAATGCGTCGCAACCAAAAAAACACTTTAAAATTTATTATAGAATTTTCTTGTAAGGGTTTTTTAAAATTATTATTATATTTTTAAACATTTTTTACTTTTCTGAAGCCCCATTCTTTTATAAATAATGTGTGAGACTCAATATTTAATTTAAATTTAAAAAAAATTATATTTTTGAAAATCGTTTATATTTCAACCCTAAGTTTTAAAACCCCCAATTTTTAAATGTACTAAAATACTATGACTTATTAATTACTACAATTCTTCTGTTTTTGTGGTTTGTTTATGTTTATTTTAAGAAATAAAATGTTTACAGTATTTCAGACAGTATTTGGTCAACTCTGCCATTTCATTATTTTGTCAGTGATCTGACCTTATGATTACAGTTGAGATGCGCTAGTAGCAGAAACTTTTTAAGGCTTGGGGCAACTGGGTACTGGGCCCCCACCTCAAGTAAGCCTCGTCTCTTTCTCGACTCGGTCTCATTAAAATCATGATACGAATAATTTTAATTGTCAAATGTTATTCCAGGACATATCCTAAAAAAAAAGAAATTTCAAACTGTATGCCAACTGGCAAGACAGTGGCAAGATTCCATTATTATATCACGCACATCGTCCTGTCTAGGCCTTGACCTACCACCGTATACTATCATGCTATATACCAGAGGTCAAAAGGTTCTACGAGAAAATTTTTGGGGCCCAAGAAAAAAATTTGGGAAAATACTTACTATCACGAATCACAGAAAAAATTACTGTGGCAAACGCGGGTTTGGGTTGAAGGGTTCAAAATTTTTAATTCTGATGAATACATGAAGGAAAAAAAGATGTTAACCAGCAAGTAGTAACCCTAGTTCAAAAACACAACACTTCAGAACTTTTTTCTCGTTATTACCCAAAAAAATTAAATCCCAGACATGGTATTATGTGGGTAATAGATCTATTACCATTTTTGTGTTTTCGCAAAAAATAATAATTTAAGCAGCTCTAAAAAAAATCTTTAACAACCTTTTCCTTTCCCTAAAAGGGAATACCTTTTTTTGTGAACGGGTAAAATTTGATTCACCCCCCACAACTTATTTATGTGAAAAGGCATTTTTTTCCCGTCACACATCAAAACACGTTTTCCCATCTCAGCTTGAAAATTGAATGCATTTCTTCGTTTCGTAAAACATTGGACCCAAATATCCATAATCTTTTTTAAATAACGGGAAAATCCACCCCAGGAATGTATAATGCTAAAGGTTTTATATACTTAAACCATTTTTAATTGTTTTGTTTTATAGTTATTATGGTTTATTAATAAAGCTTTCATAATTTAATTACAATTAATAATTCCATTTTATTAACTAGGTGCATTTTATGTGTTCTTAGGTCACATTTTTTTTTATAAATATATTTAACATTTAAAAAAATCCTATTAGTGGTCCGCGGGATTTAAATTATGAATTTATCGGTCGGTGAGGTTAAAAAGTTTGGCGACCGCTGCTGCATACTGTCTACTTTTAAGGGTCACAAGTGGAGCCTACTTTTTCATAGCTTCCTATGGCCTCGAGAAATCTTAAAATGTCACTGGCTGGTAGAGTATTACAACTCTCTGATAGGAATATGCCTTATATAAAATACAACACAAAGGACCCTCTAAATCAGGGGTACTCAACCCATTTCACTCGAAATTTGACCAGGAATCTAAATCTGTGTGTGTGGTCTCCGTTTCACAAAATTCCTGTAACTCTTTTTAAAAATGAAACACCTTCTTGAAAAAACCGGCCTATTTGGCTTCAAAGCCAACTTACCGTCCGATTTTAATCTTTTTTTCTGCTAGGCCGAATATATAAGACAGCTACTTCACTCGCGCCACAACATGATAAATGGGGGAAATGCTTTAAGACCAAGATAACATTGGAAATTTAAAATGTGGAAAATTTGTCAAATTATTATAACTTCTATTTTGCTTTTTTTTAAACTATTATTTTTTATTTTTGTCACTAACACTAAATTAGAAGCATTTAAGAAACACTCCTTCACAATCTCTGCATCAGTAAAATGATTACCAATAATACGAGCATAACGAACTTCGTGGGATGTCTTTGTTACCGCTGTGATATTACTACTGACAAAACACTTTGTTGCTGTTGCAAAGATCATTCAAGAAAGTCGATATATCACCTCTTAAAAGGTCTTCGGAAAAATTCATTGAATGATTCCTGTTTTGGTATTTTTAAATAAAAACACTTTATGAGAAATCAAACGATTAATGATCCATGTTTTTTTTCAGCAAAATGTCAACCTCCCAATTTTTAAACGATATATTTTCTTCGAATATTTTTCACTTGTAAGGTATGAAAGATAGTTAAAAACTAGTTCCATCCATAAAATTGTCGCTACTCCACTGTCGTCTGTTATCATTAACCGTAACCGTTCCTAATAGAATAAGAATATCAATTCGCACCCGTACGACACCGACAGCAAAATGCAAAATTGATGTATCTGATTTCTTGACAAAGAATTTTCTACCAAATTTCTAATACAATGTTCTTAAATGAGTGAATTTCTCAGAGCAATGGGTCATGACTGGGCTACTTAAAAAGGCTCGGAGGGCCGTATGGCGTGACGTGAGAATCTAATTATGATTTAACCCACGTCATAAAAATAGTAATAATTCATAATAAAAAAAGTTAAACATATTTTTAATTTACAAGTACATTATAGAACATTATAAAATTACTAACAAACTACTTAGGTTAAGCATACAATTTGAATAAAGGGAGGAGGCGTGCTGATGTCTCGTGCGAGTCGGGCAGAGAAGAAAGAGCGAATGTGTCCGGAGAAGACAGTGTGACGAAGCCGATCTCTTCCTCCTTTTTTCTAACAGATCCTTTGCCCCCTTTCCAAAGAATTGGAAAATTTTAGGCACTTCCCCAAATTTCTGGAAGGGAAATTTTGTAACTGGGTGGGCGAGTTTTGGGAAACCTTTTTTTCCCCGCTGACCGGGCGTCAAAAAGAGGCGCCTTAACATTATGTATTCATTTTCCCACAACTCGGTGACGACGGTGCGTCTGAGAACGTACAAAGGTGCACCCAGCCTCGGTGCCTCTTTGAACTAATGAACAGGAAACGAGACCAATTTGGCGCGGCAGAAGGGTAAGAGATCAAGGGAGCCGAGACTGGAAGGCGGCAGAAGAACAAGGATTGAGGCTGGCAAAGAGATCAGAGAGAGGATATAAGAAGGGCGAAAAAGTCCGGACAAAGAAAAAGACTGGATTTTGATGGGAGCCGTTTGGACGTCCCTTGAGCGTTAAAAAAAACAGCGATAACGAGCCCGCGAAGTACAGCGGTCTCCTGGCTTGGAAGATCAGGGAACGGGAGAGAGTGCGAAAGAGACTCGAAATCATTACGGACCCTTTTTGCTATTGGATTGTAAAGAATATACCTTTTTTTTTTTTTTGATGATTTTCATTCTGAAATAAATAGTTATCCAAGAGCTGTGGGAAATCATTAAAACAGGTTTTTTTAAGTGTGCAAAGACACTCCACAGGCCGCAGGTTATCGCTGCTCTAAATCCAAAAATTCATTCATCTCTAATTTTTAAGTACCAATATATTGCAGAATCAACAGATTCTCCACAATTATCAAATATTACGGAGCAACCTTTTATAATTTTCTTTAATTAGGAAAAAAGTAAATCCTATTATAATGTTCCAAGCCAAAAAAAAAAAAAAAACTGATTCTACTTTTCAATTCTTTCTCTTTATGTATGTATTGATTTTTCTATTTATGTTATTCTTTCGACTGGTGGTCATTGATAACATTAAATTTCATTTATTTTTTGCTATTAATTATTTAATAATTAAAAGTTTGCCTTAAGGTATCCGACTAGGTTCGGAACCGTGATGTTAAAAAAGAGCATAAATGGAAAATTTTCATGATATTTAGTGTCACTTAGATTAGACTACATGTATAAAATTGTTTTAAGGACATTTTGACAAAAAAAGAATTATTTAAATACAATATTTTGGCAAAAAATTAACTTAGAATAATCTGTTTTCAAAATGTTTCCTTTGTGAAAATGCTTCAGTATAATAATATTTTCCCTGTATATGCTCAAACCTCTCACAGAGGCTCAACTAAAATTTTTTGAAAAATTCACATTATTTTCAGAGTAACCACCAATTTAAATAATTATTGGCGTTTTTTTCTTAAAATTGCTCCCCTGTGTTGTCGTAAAATATGGATAAACCTACTTCTAAGTTATATATTTCAAAAATTCTAGCTGAGCCTCTGTACAGAGGTCTGAGCTATATACAGGCAAAATATTATTATAATAGAAGCATTTTTCATAATGAACTTTTGGGAAAAAAAAATTATTCTAAGTTAATATTTTGCTGAAATATTGTATTTAAATAAATTTTTTTTGTCAAAATGTCCTTAAAACAATTTTATACATGTATTCTAATCTAAGTGACACTAAATATGAAAATTTTCATTTATGCGCTTTTTTAAAATCACGATTCCGAACGTAGTCGGATACCTTAAATACTGCTATCCTTTACGCTGACAATATTTTATAATTTATTTCCATTTCAGCCCCAGTTCTAAAGAAAAAGGAAGGAAAAGTGGTCTAGGACAACCAGTTTCTCCAACAGCCTTCGATACGCTATACAAAAGAGAATATGTTTGGCCGCCAAAAATCAGTAATGCAGGTAAAGCTGAGAAACCAAAATCACCAACCCCCAAAGTCGGAAAGCGACAGCCCATGTCCACGGTGTCTAGTCACATGACAGATTACAAAGACCCCAAAGTGACAGAAAGAATGCCAATAAGACATCCCAAAGATCCTTTTGTTCCACCTACTTGTAGAATGGAATCAGAAACGACAAGTGGAAACTCGTTTCCCAGGTGGAAGGAATTGCCTCCTCAGGTACATATTTTTCAAAAATTTATGATAAAAGCTGAAAGAAAAGAGTTGATTTTTGAAACATCATTTTTAATTTAATTTTTCTCAATTATTTAAAAAAAAATGTAAGCTCTGTGGATGTAATTGTAAATTCTGAATACAAAAGTAAATGAAAAAAATTGAATAATGGCAATAAGTTACAGCACAAACTGGATGTTTTACAATTAAAATAATAATGGAAAAAAATGAGTAAGTCATTAAATTTTGAAATTCACACTCACAGCTAAATATGTATCTCCTTGCCTGCCTACAGTGAACTTCAGAAAATTTATATTGATTGCTGTGAAAATAATGTCTTAATATTTAATTTGAAAAAAAAAATTACTTTAAAATTATTTTCCTCCGAATGTAAAACTTTAATAACTTTAGTTTAAATTAATCAAGTGTTCTAATAAAAACACAAGCACAGATATTAAAGACATTGATATCTCTTTTCAAATTAGGTACATTGATGAAAATCTTACGTAAAATTAAACATGAAAGTGAAATGGTGCCCACACTTTAAAATATTTTCAAGAAAAAATTTTTTAATTTTAAAGCTCTTTTTTTTAAAAAACTTTAATCCATATTAATGTAGTGTCATTGACCGAAAGCCTAGCATAAGAAATTAGGAATCATTGGACTCAGATTTTTGCTCAGAGAAAGTATTTTCTTAAGTGTGACATTGTATAATATACTGATTAAAAATAACCAATGCGATTAATATACACTGCTGGCCACCCTAAATGCAACACCCTGAAGGAAGCATGCAAATAACATGAAATTTACAACATGCATTGGTGGAGATGATATATGCAAATGATTAGAATTTCAGCGCAGACACACATCACGCGCGCCTGTGGCGCCACCTCAAAGCGCTATTTAAGGCTTGGAGATTTCGACGATTTCAAGTTCCGCAATTGTTTTCTGGGGTTTTTTTCAAAGCATTAGTTATGTCTCGTAAAAAAACAGCAATCAGTTTTTGATCAAGTATCCGAGTTCGACAGAGGAAGGATAGTGGCCTACCAGATTGTGGATTATCTTTCAGGGAAATCGGTAGTCGTGTTGACGAAACCAAACAACTGTAATGCGGATATGTGATCTTTGGGATGCAGGAGAGTACGACGGACTGACGTGGTAGATCGCATCCACCTCATGCACCACTTCAGTGAGGACAGGCAAATTGTGCGCATGGCAGTGACGGATCGCTCAGTCACATCACGAACCATAGCACAGCACATTGAGTCTGTAACGCATCATCAGGTCTGCGTTCATTCGACGCCGTTTACAACAGAGGGGTTTCGGTCCGCAAGACGTCCATTGCTTTGTCACCCTTGACGCAAAACCACAGACGTTCCGCCGCCAAAGGTGCGATAAAAGAAGTGGATGTGGGCGGCAAAATTTGGGAATGAAGTTGTCTTTACTGACGAGTCAGCATCTGTTGCAACACCACGATGGTCGGATTCGAGTCTGGAGCCCACCGTGGAGAGGATGCTGAAGCTGCGTTATGCACCGCCACACTGGTCCTGCACCGAGTATTATGGTTATGGGGTGGTATTGATATCACCTCGCACTCCTCTAGTACGCATTGCCGGTACTTTAAGCAGCCAGCACTACATCTCCAAGGTGTTGGCCAGCTGTCCTTCCAAAATCTTTGGTTTGCCACAGCCATATTTCAACAGGATAATGCGCGACCACACGTGGCAACGAATTGTCCAAAGGTTCTTCGTTAATCACCAGATTGAATTGCTTCTCTGGCCGGCTCGCTCTTCTGATCTTTTTTCCGATGGAAAACATGTGGTCCATGGTTCCAACGATTGACCCAGATTTCACCCCAGCGCCACACCAGATCAACTTTGGCAACGTGTGGAAGCTGCTTGTCTGTGTAGCCCGCTGAACACATGCAAAGTCTCTTTGAATCAATGCCGAGACGTGTGGCAGCGGTGATCTCCAACAATGGCGTCTACTATGGCTACTGATTCTGGCAGGAACCATACTTTACAGAAGTCTATAAATTTAATCATTTGATACTTGGTCATTATGTTATCTACGAAGTAAATTTTGTCGTGCTATCTCTTGTCTTTCTTGTGTTGCATTTACGGTGGCCAGCAGTGTAAATATAAATTAGGCTTAATAATTGCAATCAATTATTTATTAATTAGAAGAATGCTTGATGAGTTAGGCTTTGTGGAAAGAAAGTAAATAAATCTAATGAAATAATTTATATTATGTAATGATTTATTTCAAAAATTAAATCGAGAGTTAAATTCATGAACTGCACAAAAGTACGGTTCATGAAATAAATTAGAGTCTAACGATTGTTAATTACTTTTGCTGACCACACACACTGAGGCGTTTATTTTTAAAGAGTTGTAAAATCTTAAAGAAACGGTTCGCAAGGAAATTAAAAAGGCTGCACTGTTCTATTTTAAGTTTTATATATTTAGTTTCCTATCAATTTAAAAAAACATTGATGACCTGAATGTTTAAGATTATTCTATTGCAGAAATGAATTCGACTATTTATATTTTAATACTCTGCCATTATTATATGAAATGTATAATTTGTCCAAAAATTATAAGATTTCTTGTATGCGAGAAATCTTAGCTTAAGTAATTCGCATAAATGATTTCAAATCGAATTATAGATCTGAAGAATTCCAAACTTTAAATTTATTAAATTAAATGTAAGGACACATTTTATAAAATGTTCGATATACTGATGAAATCAATAAAATACGTTGTATTAAATTTAAGCTAATTATAAAATTTATATATAAAAAACAAAACGAATATTCAATAACTTTGTAAAAGGACAAAAATTAAAAATTCCCGGAAAGTCAATTTAATTTACTCTAACTTTATTTAAAAATGACCAGTTTGTATTAAGTATTTTCATACTTTATTAATACATCACTCATAGTGTTTTTTTTTTTAGTGTTTTCTTTTAATATTTTAACTACCCAAGATCAAGTAAGGTAGAAATGACGAAATGGAAAAAAATTCACATAATGATTTATATTCAAGCACGTATTCAAATATAGTTAGAAATAAATTACAAATGTGAATTGTAACGAAATAAAATTTAATGAAAAATAAACTGCATTGTAATGAATTGCAGGAAAGTCCAATATCACGTTAAAAAATTACTAATGATTCAAATTTTTCTACCACATTTTTTCCCTTGTTTTTAATTTAAAACATTATTTAAACATGTTCATCTCAAAATCACTGAACTCGAAATCGTTTGGTGGAAATTAAAAAAAGTAAGCAATTCCTTTTAAAAAAAATAAACTTAAAATAAATCAAAAGTAGTAAAAGTTACTGTACCGTAACAGAGAAATTAATCTTTTCATAAAATTATTTCCCCTTTTTTGTGTACGATAGAATTATATTTAAGTATATTTTTTGCTAGTGCAAATAATTTTTCATAAAAATACTGTTTAATATGAGATTTTAAAATCTGACGAATTGACGAAAATAATCTGAATTTTAAAGCCACCATTTTTTTAAAAGGAATATTTTTCTTGTTTGGATGTTGCGAGTCTTTTTAATACGCTTTTTTTTATTATTATTATTTATAAGTTTCATTTGTATGCAACGGAATCTTTGAATTCAATTTTTACCCACTTTAAGAGTTCAGATTAATTTGAAATTTTGCACACTTGTTAAGGACCGATGGCAATATAATAATTTCATATTTTTGTTTTATTGTCCTGATCAGGATAGTCAGGAATAAGGAATTTGAGATTTGGCGACTAATTCATTATATCGTTTCCTGATTTGGCGGCTAATCCCATATTCCATTTCCAGATTTGGCGACTAATTCCAGATCCCATTTGATTTGACTACTAAAAGATTGCTACAACCCTATAATAGCGAAAACGTTTGCGTCAGCCATTTCTTACCATAATATAAACAATTTTCCAGTTTTTCTGAGAATGGAAATAAAAAAACAAGTCTCGTGCAAGTGAAAGAAAAAATATTTATGTTTTTAACCCAGTGTTTCTCAAACTGTGTGTGTAGGGGGCGAGCATATCGAAAAGTTCAAAATAAAAGATGTAAAATAATTATTAATTTACTGAAAGGAAGCAAAACCAAATACATTCTGACATGATAAAAAATTAAATACCATATCCACACTGATATATTATACTTATAAATGTGTAAGTGCGGCAAGTATTTAATAATTGATTTAGTAATATTAAATTAAAAGCAAGTTTAGTAATTACTAGTGACTTCCATGGACTTGTCATATACAAAATATAATACATATGCTGATAATATGTGCAGTTTATAATATTAGTCACATTGTAGCTTTAACGTCGAAGTATATTATTATTGCATTCAATAACATTGTTATTGTATGAGGAGGCGATGAAAATTATGACTGAAAATTGAGTCGCAAATATGGAAAGTTTGATAAGCACTGTTCTAATCGCTAAACTCAGACAGAGTCTATTTTTCTAAATTTTCTTGTCTGATCTGTGTAATCAAACATCATATATTGCTTCATTTTACCAAAACAGCTGAGAATTGATTGAGAAGTTATCGGATAAAATAGTTTATTACAAACTCTTCGATTCAAAAAGTGTACTTTTGCGTCTAATACTGATGCAAGTTTCAGAGAGAATATTGAACTCTTTTTAGTGAAAAATATCATTGACTTAACACCTTTTTTTGCATGAAATATTTGAAGCTTAGCTTTTCCAGATTTCTTTCAGTTGGCTGATCCTACATTTTGCAAACCAGGCCTTTTCGACGCACTGATAGTATGCCAATGGGTATTCCAGATTCTAAAAAATGACGCATTTATAATTAATTCATCAATAAATAAATGATAGTTTAAAAAACTAAAAATGCATGCTTTTATTGTAGATCGAACTAAAAAATGAAAAAATAAATTATAGTTTAAAAAACTAAAAAACACGCTTTTATGTTTAGTCGAATTAAAACGTAAAAAAAATAATTCTTAATATAAGAAAAAAGTGATTAACGCGAAAATTGATGTCACTGGGGTAAAATCGTGGGGTGCTCTATATTAATTGTTTTATAATTTCTTACTAGTTCTATTCCGAAATGCTGAGTTAGTGTAAAAATGTAGTTCAAAGCACCCCACGCTTTTACCACAATGATATTAATTTTCTCGTTAATCATTTTATTCTTATTAAGAATTAATTTTTTTACTTTTTAGTTCGGTTAAACATAAAAGCGTGTTTTAGGTTTTTTTAGACTATAGTTTATTACTTTTAATTTTGCAATACTCCGAAATATATCCGATTGACTCTTTTTTCTAAAATTGTAAAGGTAGCGGAGTTAGTTCTTACAATTCTCACCAAAAATCTCATAAGTTAACAAAATTAATTCAATGCCTTAAGATTTCCTGTTTTTTGACATTGATTTCGGGTTTCCAGAACACTGTATGAAACTTTTGGTGACAAAAAATTATTATTTTAAAAGAACAATAATAACTAAAAAGGAGAGTGGTGATTTTTTTTTTAAGAAAAAATTTAACTGAAAATAAATTTTGGAAATGTTTTTCTAGCCAAAAGAAGTATTTATATTAGACTTTATTTTAATGTATATTCGGCCGATTTCAATAATAATTTTAAAACTTGTTAATATTCTTAGAATGATATCGTGTATTATGCAAAATTAGATTAAAGAATTACTGCATCAAATATTATAAATATCAAATTTCCGAGTTCTTGGCATTTTACGTCTCATGTTATTCTAAAAAATTGACTTTTAACATCATCCTTTCAGGAGGTTGCAAAGCCAATAAAAGATATCAAACATGATGTTGGGAAAAGTGATGAAAGACTTTTAGTAAGCACCTACCAAGAGGATTTCCATGGCTTACGAGCAGCTTTGTGTCCAGCAAAAACAATTGAACATTACGGTCGCTTGGCAAAAGAGCCAAAATATCAATATGTATGCTCTGATTATCAACATGAGCATTATGAACATCGTCCATTAACAAATAACAAGACATGATTTAATTAATGTTGAAACACAATTTTTTTCTAATTTTCGAATATTTTCACGGCTGTTAGTAAAACTTGCAGTGCTGATTTAAGTGTGTTTTGTACAATGATTAATAATTATTATATATATATCAGAACTGTAATATTAAAGAACGCCAAAGAACAGTATTTGTGTTTTATTGGTTGGTCCTTCATTGTTTAAGAATGGAAAAATGGCATAAATATCAATAAATCACTTTTTATTTGTTTTGCTTAATTGCCGCTTTAATATAAAAACATTTCAAGATAACTAGCATCAATATTCAGACTGTTCCAAATTGGCAAAGCAAAAAAGAGTTACATTTTTTTTCTTCAGATTTATAGGCATAGTTTTAAATATTAGCAAATATAATTTTAAAATAATTTAACGAAAATGTTTAAAATTATAAAAAAAATAAATACTGTTAACATAAAATACAAAGTAGTAAGATATATAAATGTCTATACATAAAAAAATTCAATAATCAGATAAATCTTATATATATATATATATATATATATGACATGGAACAACGGAAAGAATTTAGGTAAATTCCCTAAAAGTTAGGAATTACTTTTAATTGAATTGCCATGATTATAATTGTGTTGCACCCTTTTGTATTTATATCTTATATGAGAGAAAAATTATGGCAAATTCGGCTTTTTTGATGGTCAGGGTACGGAGGGCCCCTTGAGTTTGAGGGCCCCGGTGCACAGTACTGCCTAGCAGCCCATTGGTAGCTACGCCACTGAGCTTAATTGCCGCTTTAATAAAAACGTTTCAAGCATCAATATTCGGACTGTTCAAACTGGCAAAGCAAAAAAGTTACAATTTTTTTTCCCTTCAGATTTACAAGTATAATGGGTAGAATGATCATTGGGGCACATGATCTCCGAAGAGGTCTTAATCCCCTATCTTCAAAAATAGGGGTTGATATTTACAGATAGAGCTTGCCATGATAAGTTTATAGTAGTAAAAATTGGAATAAGAAATAACTATTAAAATTAAAATTAGAAATGATTGCTCTCTCTGAAACTTAAAGAAAAATTGCTGGAGCCTTTATTGAATGAAAATGAAAATAAAATATAAAATAAGAATATAATTTACAAGTATAGTTTTAAATATTAGCAAATATAATTTTTAAAGTTAACAACGAAAATAATATTTAAAATTATAAAAATATTTTAAAAAATAAATAATAAAGTTAACATACAATACAAAATAGCAAATTATAAATGTCTATACGAAAAAAAAAGTTATTAATAAAAATGAATCTTATAAGATGACTTAATACAGTCATTATATATTAATTACTAAGATTATAAATACTTTATTGAAAATATTACATACGTATATTCAGCAGCTGCTATTATTTATTTTTTGTTTTTGAAAAATGGAAAGTCCAGACTCTTAATTGGCAACCTACCTTTCGCCTTCTGCTGTATTAGAGATCGAAGGAATTGAAACCAACTCCTTTTTTAAACTGTTACCCTTTTAACTTAAAATTACGCTTTTCTTTAGACAACTTGGTAATTGAAATAGTTTTCCATTCTGCAAATTTTTTTCCTAAGATTAATTTGTTTTACTATTTTTCAAAAGTTCTTTAGATTCATTTAAAACTGGCTGAATTGTTTTGAAATATATTTATTTTCCTTGTTCCCTGTGTAACGAATCTGATGTTGTGTACGCTTAAGTGGAATAATTCATTGTTTTTCTTTTTTTTATTCACTTTTCTTTTGAAAACAGATCGGGAAATACTCAGAAAAAAAACTTAGAACATTAATTTTTTGTAGAAAAACTGACTGTGATGTCGGATTTTAGATTAATCTATGATTCATTCTTTTAAAACTACAACTTTTAACTGAAAACTATATGACCGGATATGCCAATATGATCATCCTCCTTTCATCTTATGTGAGATTTTTTCGTTGTTTTTTACTATCATAACAAAAATGGTTGTTTTTCTGTACCTTTGTTATTGGCTGTTTTATTCACAAAGTGGCAGTAGTTGAATCGCATGCAATCCATTCAAAATTCTGTATATTTATCATCATTACGATAATCTTGGCAACACAACTGTATAAAGGTAAGATATATCACTGGTGTAATTTTCCATTATTCATAAAAATTTTTTATTTATTTTATATAAAATTATCCTTTTTAGGATAATTTTATTAGGTGTTATTTTTAGCTTATAATATAACAATTCCTTTTTTTTCTAAGATTTTGGTGTTTGAAAAAATTTTTTTTTAATTCGTTGATATCAATTTGTTTTTCCCAAGAAAAATCAAATGTTTCTGTTGCAAGCAGTACTTGTGAGGAGCAGAAAGAGCAAAATGACAATTTTAAAAAATGCACGAAATTCGATATAGGTGTTAATCCTTTATCAATTAAGAATAAAAAAATTTCCATAAAAATTGACAGAGTATTTTTATATTCATTAGGCTTAACTGCTGGTATAGTAAAAACATAATGTCAATATTCGAACTGTTGCCAATCTGGCAAAGCCAAAAAGTCACAAAGAAATTGCTTCCAGATTTACAAGTATTATTTTTTAAATATTAACAATTATAATCTTAAAAGTTAACAATAAAACAATATTTACAATTATGAAAAATATTCAAAAAATAAAACAGTTGAACATAAAATAAAAATAGTAAATTATTAATGCCTAAATATAAAATTATGAAATTCATCTTTTAAAATTAATAATAACTATTTTCAACAAAATAATATGTTCTATATATTTATTGTTTCATTTACTATGCGTCTATACTTTTTTTATTAAACTGAGTTTTATTCTGACTCGGCTTTGCAGCCGGGTTTGGGTTTTCGTAGAAGGAACAATTATTGTCCAAACACAGGTATTTGTGTACTGAAATCTTCCAATATTCAAATGTCTTCGATTTTTTCAATTGAGTACTTATTATTTCGAGAGATAAAAATATTTAAAGAATGGAAACGAAAAGGAGTACTATTTTCTCAGAGATGAAAAAATTAATGTTAAACAAAAAATTATAAAAATCGTTTGCCCTCTTTTTTCTGAATAAATTGTTGTAAATTAACGGGAAAACTTTTATTGGTGCTTTCTGTAGTTTTACTTTGATGGAAGGATAATTTAAGTATTAAATTTGTTTTTTTTACCTACAAAAATGCCAATTAGAAGATTTTTTAAAACTGGTTGTAGTTTAAAATTATCTAAGGAAATTTTTTACTATGTGTTAAGATAAGCTTTTAAAGATTATGTTATGATTTTTTTTTTATATTAGTATCTGGATTTATTCTAGATGTATTTTAATTATTATGCGTTTATATTTATTGTATTCTTTTTTTTTTTTTTCGTTGTATTTTCCTTTTTTATTCCAACTTTTGAATATTTGTTTTATATGTGTATACTATTTTAAATATAGTTAATTACCTATATGTTCCAATATTTATGTATGTAATATTTATGATGGTTGTAAGATCCTAAGAAGTGCTTAAAAATGTTTCTAAAAACTAGATTATTTTTACTTTCCAATTATTGTACACTTATTTTTCCGTTATAGAGTAGAACTGTCAAGACGAAATATAAATCACCATTTTCGTTTTAAAAACGGATTGAGGTGGGGGGGAGAGGAATAGTTCTTTTTGTTTTGTTATTTTTATTAGTCATCAAATATCGCTTGTGATTTATCTGGAGTAATTAATGAAATAAAATGGTTTCTTAAGTGAATTGATGAAATATCTCTTGCGCAAAAAATCCAATGATTCTCATGAGAAAGTTCTATTTGCTGGCTGTCATTCCGTATACCCTATATTTTCGTGTACAAGCTAAGAATTTTTGCAACTTTTTTTCAAAGTTAAAATTAAGAAGCTGGCTAAACTTGGGGAAAAAAATTTGTTTGTTTTTTAAAAAAAACCCGTCTTTTTTAATTTTTTAAATTTTTTATTTGATATGTACAAGAAATCTTTTTGTTTTGACGTCTTGGGTATTTTAAAAAGAGCTTTTATTTTAAAAGGTAAAAGAAAGCCAGAAAAATCCTTCAAAATTCGAGTTTGCTAATAGTTTATCAATTTAGCATTCACTCAGTAGGATATCTGAATTTACAGTGGCCCTCAAAAGTGTTCGTACATTTGGAATTTTTTATAAAATTTAATATTTTCGACTAATAAAAATTAATATATCGGAATTGTAATTTCTTATATTATCTGCAACTTGTTCTTATTGAAATAAAATAATCAATTTTTGAAACATAGTATTAGTATTATTCCGAAAAATTAATAATAAAAAAAAAACTACCAAAAAATTTGCACCACAAAAGTGTATACACTTTAAGAAAATCTTTTATTATTGTATTTCTTTCTGAATTTAGTAAGTAGGATATCTCTTTGAGCATCCACAGCAACTTTTAAACGTCTTGGCATAGATTTCATCAGTTTTTTGTAATTTCTGCATCGATGTTCCTCCATTTTTCTGTGATTATTGTTTTTACTTCATATTTTGTTTTTATATGTCATGTTTTCTTACTTTTAATTCTAGCACTCACCAAAAATGATCTATTAGGCTTAAATCAGGTGATTTAGGAGGTTTTTCAGAATTTGGGAACAGTTATAGGGACACCAGTGGCGTCCGTTGAGAGCAGTGCCCTTGGAGTCCTTATCTTGTTAAGGGGATGGTGGACCTTCACAATGTCAGATTTCGGTCAAAACTGCGATTTTGATTTTTATACTACTATTATTTCTTATATTTTATAGAATAATTATGTCACAAACTTCTGTCATTTTGATTAATAATTACTGAATTATTTTCTAAATTTAATTCAAATAAATGCTTAAAATGTGCTTTTCTTAGCTCGCAAATTTTCCCTTTTCATTGTTACGTAAAATGCTCCTTGCGTATCAAATTACGTCATATGTCTTCGAAATTTTCACAACTTATAAAAGAGGATATAATTCACAAAAATGTGTGCATTAGTTTTCTATAAAAATTAACGAATCATATTTTGTTCTGTTTTGAATTCCTTGAATGTGTGATAATTGGTGAAATGTTTCATATAGTATAGAAAATTTATCTTTTTTCCATCAAATTTTATTCGGAATTTAAAATCCATGCACAGATATATTTTACTGTAGTTCATAAATATATAAAACAAAAATTATGTACATGTCTTTTTTAAAATAATGGCAAGGAGCATTTTTAAAAATTAATTCAAAAAATTTAACTTTTTAAAAAAAATCTGCTTATAGTAATTTTTTAAAAAATATATATTTAAATTATGAAATGTAATAATCAATTATTGCATTGATTCCATTTTCAGCTAATTAAGCAAATAATTTAAGAAATTAGATTTAATGTCCACCGTTCCCCTTAAAGAAGGAAATCGGCTCCAATTCCCCAATTTTGGGGATAACTTCAAATTGTTCTTTGAAATATTCAAAAAAGCTCATGGGTTCTCAATACCATAAAAATACCAATTTACTTTAAACCCCCGAATCCTATTTACAAACCCCCCCACACAAAGAACACCTCCATCCCATCTGTATATGATCATCAGGTGGCGAATTTTTCTTCCAGAGCATGAAACATAAGGCTGCGATGCCATCCCCGTGCCTTTTATTTTTTATTTGGCATCTCCTTTAATTTGTAAGTATTTTCATCCTCTAAGGGCTTGTTTTTCAATTGGAAATGAACACCGAGAAAACCATACTGTTATTAATATTTTCAACAAACTCGATCGCATGTAATTTGAAATTTTCAAACATAAATGGCGCTGAAAGCAGTGGGAAAAGGGGGGTTTTTTTTTTTTTTTTTTTTTTTTTTTAAAAAACCAAAAAAAAAATTTTTTAAAAAAAAATTTACAAAAAAAAAAAAAAAATTAAAACCCCAAAAAAAAGGGGGGGTTTTAAAAAAAAAAAAAAACCCCCAAAAATTTGGAAAAAAAATTTTTAAATTTTTAAAAAAAAAAAAACCAAAAAAAAAAAAAAAAAAAAATTTTTTTCCCCAAAAAAAAAAATTTTTTTTAAAAAAAACCCCCCCCCGGGCCTTTTTTAAAAAAAAAAAAAAAAGGGAAAACCCCCCCAAAAAAGGGGGGTTTTTTAAAAAAAAAAAAATTTTTAATAAAAATTTTTAAAATTTTGGGAAATTTTTTTTTAAAAAAAATTTTTTTAAAAAAAAAATTTTTTTTTTTTTTAAACCCCCCCAAAAAAACAAAAAAAAAAATGGGGGTTTTTTAAAAAAATTTTTTTGGAAAAAAAAATTTTTTTTGGGGGGTCCCCAAAATTTTTTTTAAAAAAAAAAAATTAACCCCAAATTTTGGGGGAAAAAATTTTTTTTTTTGGGAAAAAAAAATTTTTTAAAAAAAAAAAAAAAACCCCCCAAATTTTTCCCCCCTTTTTAAAAAAACCCAAAAAATTTTCCTTTTTAAAAATTCGGGAAAAAAAAGGGAAAAAAAAGGGGGGGGAAAGGGGGTTTTTTTTTTTTTTTTAAAAAAAACCCCTATTTTTTTTTTAAAAAAAAAAAATTTTTTTTTTTAAAAAAAATTTTGGGATGAAATTTTTTTTTTTAAAATTTAAAATTTTTAAAAAAAAAAAAAATTTTTCCCCCCCCCTTTTAATTTTTTTTTTTTAAAAAAAAAAAAATTTTTTTTTAAAAATTTTTTTCCCCCAAAATTTTTTTTTTTTTAAAAAAAAAAATTTTTTAAAAAATTTTTTTAAAAATTTTTAAAAAATTTTAAAAAAATTTTTTTAAAAAATTTTTTTAAAAATTTAAAAAAAAAAAAATTTTTTTTTTTTTTTTTTAACCTAAAAATGGCACCGTGTTATATTTATGTAATATATTCCATAAATAAAAAAATAATCGTTAGATTTGATTGAGGTCTCCCCAACCATTTTATTTTTTACCCCGAAATTTGAAAACACTTATAAGAAAAAAACCCCCTGTTAAAAAAACGACTTTTTTATTATAAAAAGTGGTGTTATTCACAAGTAAATGTACAGCCTCGAGATATCATAAAAAAAGAACAATATAAGGCATATTCCCAAGTTCAATATATAAGATTGGAGTATCCGTGCAACACTTTCCCCCTACCAAGGGGAAAGGGGTTTGCAAAAAGAACCTTTTGATTTGGAAAAAAAAACTTCTAACAACAAAATTTATTTAAGATTGTCTTAAAACGTTTGACCCTATGAACTGTTGGGAAAATTCCAAAGCCAAGACAAAAGATTTTACTGTCACAAATAGTCAAGAAAAGTTCACAAAAGGGTGTGCTACGTAGCCTGTAAAACCAACGGGAGGGTGAATTATAAAAAGGGAGGTTTGACAGCTCACTATCTTTGGAAAAAATTTAAGAAAAAGAGGCATTGAATGACTTCATACAAAGTGCGGATAGTACAAAAAACTCACGGACCTTGATAAGCCAAAAAAGATTAGGAAACTGTTGTTTTTGCAAAAGTACCCCCCGTTTTGAAAATGAAGATGTGACCGATTAATTAAGTTATCCCCGATGAACTACATTTCAAAATCATTTGTAAGGTAAACAAAAAAAATGTTTGGTTTAGGGGGGGGCCTAAAAACTCAAATTTTTTGTTTAATACTTGCGAATTCTTAAAAAGTAAACATTCCCGTGATATGGCCATAAAAAAATGTGCATCCCTCCTTTTTTTACGAAAATATTTTCGGGGGAAAGTTAATCTTTTTTTGTAATATGAAGCATAACTTTATTCTCCAATTGGATGATAATACCCCTATATTGGCTGGGAAAGTATGAATTTATTTTGATTTAAAATTTTGCTCGCCGATGGATTGGACGAATCGCCGACTATAACATACCACTGGGCTCAATGGCTTCCCCCGAACCCCGACTTAATACCCACTTTTTATTTACTTTTTGGGGTTTACGTTAAGGATACCAGGTTTTAATTCTAATCTTCTTTTTGAACTAAAAAAGTTGAAGTAGCATATCATTTCCCCTTTTTTAAATATGTCTCGGAAGTATTGGATAGTTTTAATCAACATATGCACTATAATCCATTTAATATTAGTAGCATTAAACTAAAAAGTAACCTTTATTATTAGAAAATAAATTTAAAGCGCTCATTATTTCACTGTTTTAATATTGTTTTTATCATTCAAACATTACTTTAAAAAATGTTATAAATTTTATATTTTTTTATCAAAACGAAAATCTAAATTTTCTAAAAAGAAATATTCACACAAAAAGGTTTGAAATTTTAGATTTCATTTTCATAGTATATAGTATTTTCACAGTTTTTATCCACTCAAAAACAATTTATTCGTTATTCTGCGGTTATAAATGTAAGAACTTGAACTGTGTGTTTTTTATGCAACATTTATATAAAAAATTCTGCAATTGCGTAGTTTTAATATTAACATCTGCGTCTTAAGATTTCTAGAGAAGTTTCGAAATCTACCTCCTACGATTTTCTGCTAATTAATTTCAGATTGAAACTCTGAAAGCCGCATTAAAAAGAATGCGGGGAAAAAATGTGTGATCGAGAAGAATCTGTTTAATAAATTACTTCCTCAAAAAACAGTTTTCAATCATGTCCGAAAAGGATAGATACAAATTTTCTTCCAATGTTTTTAGCTTTCCAATCTTGTTTCTTATCGGTAATTACATTTTTCACGATTGTTGTTAAATTCTCTTTCAATACACTTCAAAAGCATTTTACATTTAAAAAAAATGGACTTTGTTAGAAAATATTTTTTAATTAAATTTTTAACTGATTTTGAGTGTTTATAAAACTTTAATTAATTATCTTAGATAAGAATTCAAAAACAGAAGTAATTAAAAAAAATTGAAATTGTGTTATTTTGTAATAAATATTTATTAGTGTAATCTCGATAAACCTATCAGTAAAGTACAGTCAAACCTCTATATAACGAACCTCTATATTGCGAATTTTTCTATATAGCGAACTTTTTCCTGGAACCTTGAACATTTCACGATTTTTTTCTTAAAATAACCTCTCTATAGCGAAATGCATTTTCTATATAACGAACTTTTTCTTTTGTGATTCAACTTTTTTTTCATCCTATTTTTAAAAAGTATTTCTGAACATTTCAAGTTATTTTTTCTTTTTAACACAATGGTGGTCAAAAAATCTTGAACTGGTTTTATTAGACCCAAAACTCCCCAGAGAAAATAGAGTTTTTGGACTTTTTCACCCAAGGGTGAAACCCTTTTAAAACCCCCTTTTCCCCCGGTTTACTAGAAACATCTTCGATATCCTTTTTTCCCCCAAAATTGAAGTTGCCCCTTTTCTAATTAAAAAAGTAATATATTTTTAATATTACTTTTATGTTTAAATTAAAAAGTCCTTAAAATTCATTAATTTTAGTATAAAATATTTTTCTTGATATTGAAATTACAGTGAATTTTTCAACATTCTTTTTTCTTGTTTTCTTTGCAGTTTTTCTTTTTGATGGGTATGATACATAAAAAAACATATATTAATTAACAAAAATATATGAATAATTATTTTTTTTTAAAATATAGTGTTTATGAATTTAAAATTTGTTTTATGGGGTTTGTAAAGTATATTAAAAGATGAACCTCTATATAACGAATTTTTCCATAAAACGAACTTTTTCCGGGATTTAGTGACTTCGTTATATAGAGGTCCGACTTTACGTCTATGTTTTGGAAAAGAACCAATCGGAATGAAAATTTCTTTCATTACAAAGAATTAGAATGAAAGAGATATTCTTAAAAATCTATTTGCTTCGCATAATCCTTTATAAAGACCGTGGAAAGCAGTGACGTAACGTTACACCCCCACATCGTGGGGAGCAGAGTTCTAGGGGGCCCGAAGAGTGACTGCCTACCCTTTGTACCTACCCTTTGTAAAATACAACTTTAGGGGCCCAAAACCTGACTTTGCAGGGTGGCCCAAATATTCTCCGCTATGCCACTGGTGGAAAGTGTACTTCCCACAAACTTCATTAATTTTTAAATGTCGGTGGGAAGCTATTTTCCCATTTATGATTCGTGCTGCATGACTTCGGCTAGCTAGATAACTATTTCTGGATTTTCAAGTCATAAATGTAAAGGACGATCTGTAAATTTTCCAAACATGTTTTGTCTAAATCCTGGAAAATGCTACATAGTGTTCAAGTATTATCTTCCTTTTGAATACACTTGATTTTACGATGAAATAAGAAAGTATTATGTTTATACTAAAAGCTTATGATTTGAGAAAGGTTAATTTAAATTGTGTGTGTGATTCATCTCTCTATGTAACAGTATCCTAATTTACCAAAGTGCCACTAAAATCATCAAATTTCATGCCCCCCTCAATCTTACACAATATTACATCAAGTTTTCAATACTAAGCGTTATCTAACCTTTAATAAGAACATGGGAAGGATACTTCCCACAAATTTCATTAATTTTGAAATGTCGATGGTAAACTATTTTTCCCCCTATGATTTGTGCTGCACGACTTCAGCAAGCATGACAACTGATTTCTGGTTTTACAAGTCGTAAGAGCAAAGGACGTCCTGGAAGTATTTTGAGCAGCAAGAAAACTGTTCAAGATGGCGTACAATTGATTAAAGTTGGTGACCATACATGCGAACTTTGCGAAAAAAAAAACATATACACGTTTCTGTTTGTGCTCAACAAAGTACTTGAGAAGAGAACAAAATACGTTTGTACAGCTTGCAATGTCCCTATTTTCTGAAATTTCAAAGAAAATAATATGCATAAATTCTTAAATTTTGTAATGCTAAACATATCTAATTTATAATTTTTTTTTTGTATATTTTAGTGCTAGCAAATTATATTTCTTAAATATCATGTGAGATATAAAAAGAAATGCGAAACATAAAATGTCCTACCTTTGAATAGCTTCTAGGGACGTTGGAAACATAAATCAAATTAATTTTAAGTAGTAAGCTAAATGAATTTTCTTTTTATAAATCAATCTAAGAATCCCAATAATATTTGAACATAACATTACTTAGAAAAAAATGGCTCTATAAGTGTAACTTTCAGGCATTAAATTTTCTATTTTTACTAAACTTTTTATCCTCTATACAAATTGTAAAGCTGTCACAGACACTTCAAATTTCAATACTAGAGATAAGACCTTCCCCTTTATTAAACGAGTATTCTCCTTTCCTGAAATCATGAAATTTGGAAGGATGGAATTTTTAGAAACGGGGAACTTTATCCTTGACCCTTAAAAAATCACTGTAAAAGGCGTGCTGTACTCATTTGGGGCCTAAAATATAAAACCCCCGTTAAATAAAAAATTTAAAAGGGAATTTTTTTTACTTTGGGGGTTGAAAATTTTGGGTTGGGGATATCTGCGGTTTAATTCAAAATTGAATTAAAAATAATAAAAAAAGTAAAAATTTTAAAGTAATTCTACTTTTTAAAAAAAGAATTGGGATTTTTTAGCTAATTATAACTACGACAGAAATAAGCGGGGAAAAAAATTTAAATTTAAAAAATAAAATTTAATCAATGAATTAATATTTGAAAAAACTGTATTAACATCAAGTATCATTCATTACAAGTTTTAAAAAATGTATTTGAACTTGAATGGATGAAAAGAAAGTATTTTATTAGCGATTAAAAATTTGAACAAGATAAATATATAAATAAATATAGAGAGAGAATAAACTAATAGTAGGAATTGAAAAATAAATTAACGAGAAAGCTTAATCTCAGCTTTAAAACAGTCGCTTTCAACTTTTATCTTGGATCGAGCCTGTCTGGCAGATTTATTATTTATTACCTGCTTATTTGGGACATAGTATGAGATCTTTAAGTTATTGGGTCAGGCTGATAATTTTTAAAAATATTACCCTTTGTTTGAAAAATCTGAATTTGCTAAATTAAATTTTTTATTCTAATTTTTATTTCAATGTAAAAACTTTAATCAAAGATGTTGAATACTTATTGTTTTATTTTATTTCATGTTAATTTTTCTGGTAATTTTTATTTAGCATATCAAGGAAAATTCTTATTTTGTTAAAATTATCACTTAAGGCATAAAAATTTTTGGAAAATTGAATTTTTTTTTAATGAAGGCAAAATTTATATGGGACAAAATAATACTAAAAATATGGATAAATATCAAAAATCAGAAATTTAAAAATGTAAAAAATGCCCACTTCACTCAATGTTTTTAAAAAGGAAAACCAAAATTTAAGAATTTATTTTTTGAATTAAACATATCCTTGATTGAACTCGTATTCTTGAAATTTTAGTGTTTATTGAATCAAATTAAGATTGTCTGTGATAAAATTAGTAAAAGGTTTTACTTAGTTTATACTTATGTATAAGTAAATAATAAATGTATTATTTTTGTTTTTTAACATTTTGTAAAACTTTTAATGCCTGCTTTCAAAATTAAAAACTGCGTAACTCGAGATCCAAATGAAATAGTTGCAAAAATCAAAACACTTTTACAGAAATAGCTTTGGAAGAAATTCCAACTTTAAATTTCGGTTTTTCCCCTCCATTTTTTTATAAATGCAAATTGATTTTAAATATTTTATAATTTTTATCAGTATGTGTAACATTGAAACTTTTAAACACGTAATACTTAATGTAATTTTTTACATCTTCTATATTTAATTTTCTCTTCTTTAATATTTATTATCATTTCCTTCCGCTAAAATTATCATTCATTTTATGAACATACTCGTATATGAAATTAAATTAGGAACACAAATTAATGTTATCGCTTAAAGAAAGTGCTTGTTTAGGTTTCACTTAAGGTCTTATCAACCATTCACTTTTGGTTTGGGTAAAGTTAAATGCTTTTTTTTTTGTTGATAAAAGATAAAACTGTTACCTATTTTTCACCCACTCCATGTGGAAAGAAAAAGAAGCAACTACAGTGAAAATCGTTTAACACGAAATTGAAGGGACTGAATTTTGTCGTGTTAAAAGAATTTCTGCGTTTAATGATATACAAAAAAAAACATATATTCAACAAAATTAAGCTTATTAGAGTACATGTATATATGCATGTATTTAATGAAAATCAATGAAACTAAAACTTAGCAACCTTAATACAAAATTTTCAAGTTTTTTTTAAAAACAAAACATTTAGTGAGTTTTTGGAAAATAATCTGATATTCTTCATTGTATTGCCTTTTTTAGCATCAAATAGTTAACAAATTGTTCGATGTCGTCCATTTTGTTATTCATTTCACCATTGAAATGTGCGTCTAAGTAACTGAACATACCTTACATGATATTCCCCATTTAGGATGACATGGGAACAGAATTTGCATTGTTCATTTCATTTTCGTCTTCGGAATCTGCATCAATGATATTTTTTGAGCTTTGAACAAACTCCAAAATGTCTTCGTCTTGCCAATTGGCGCGGTACGCAGATTATCATCATCTACTGCAACAAATTCTTCCGATGATGCAGTAGGATAGTATAATAATACAGAAATTTTCTCAAAACATTTCTAAAGTACCGGTTCAGTTTCAATACCCTCCCTCTCCCAGAAGGGAAATCTTTTCGTGTTAAACCATATTCGTTTCAAGTTAAGAAGTTAGTTCAAGTTTCAAAATAAATAGTAGTTTGTTGGGATCGTTGTATTATTTCGTGTTAACCATTATTTCGTCTTAAGCGTTTTTCGCGTTAAACATATTTCACTGTATTACTATGATCCCATAAAAATAGGTCCTGTCATTTTTTAATGGTTATGCAATGCATCTGCAACCATCAAAAACATTCAAATAATGCTAAGGAATTTTTGAACTGATAACTTTTTTAGCGCGTTTTGCTGGAGAGTGAACTTGAATGATGCGTTTTAAAAACCAAGCATTGTTACGCTTGGGTTTGTAACCCTCTTAACAGTGATAGAAACACTACTGAATCATTTCGGTTTAATGAGTCATGTATCGAAGAAATTTGTGCAGTGAAATGTAGAGCAGAAAATGGACAAACAATTCTAATGGTTTTATTTTATATTTCACCAATTCATAATTTAATGGTTATTATTTTGATTTTCCTACCCATGAAGGACACCGTAGTTGCTATACATGAAACCAGGGACAAACTCCTCATGAGCAAAGATGCCTTTAAATTGTCGAGAGCTGAAACGTCTCCGTTGAGTGTGTGTGGTGTAAAGTTAGAGAGGGTGCCAAACTCAGGTGTCGTCCAGTCACTTTGACCAGGTTCAAAATTACGTGGTCCGTTGCCAAAAGCCCTCATGCAGCTGAACAGTGCGACGTTAATATTCAATCAATCAATCACCAACTCAAAGTGTAAAGAAAATTATCGAATTCATTCACAAAAATTTAGTTGCATACACTGAAGTCGCGTCAGCTCTTCTGAACAAATTGCCTATTATTTTAAGTAGGGATTTTAATGTAGATTTTTCAAAAGATAAATCTCAAAGCCTTTAGTAGATTTTTAAAATCAAAATTCATGATCCAAATGAAAGCACGACAAAGTACGGAACCACGCTTGACGGAGTTTTTTTTAGATATTTAAATAATTTTGAATCTAAAATATTTATAACCTATTTCAGGTACCGTAAACCTATTGTTTCCTTCTTAGAATACAATTTATTCACAAATTTGATTGTATATTTCACAAAAAATATTACTGTATGAGTACAGACACGTGAATAAATAATTTTATAGAACAATACTAATACCACCTTGTTTTTTATTCACCTAATGCCTGAAATAACACTACAAATTTTGAAGTTATCACTTCTATCGTGTGGACACACACTCTTTTTTTAAAAAAAGTTTTTAAAGGATGGTTTTCTTCCAATATATGTTGACAGTGTATTATTATTTCTGTTGATCAGACTTGATAGTAATCAGTTTTTATATTAATAGAAAGTCTTTTTTCCCGCCTAAGTTCTGAATTATTTCATTTAACTTTAATTATTAATATAGCACATATATTTTTTATTAATTTCAAAAAGTATTTCTTACTTATTTTAAAACTACTCTTTTATATTTATTATATCTAAGTATCTTATTTCAAAACGAGCAAAAGAAAGCATTTCACAGTCACTCTAATTCTCAAGGATAGAGATTTGGGGTTCAAAAGAACAGAGTGCTCCTTACCCATACAGTACTAATAACAGTAGCGTAATGAAGAATATTAGGCCCCTCCTGCAAGTCAGATTATGGGGCCTAAGTCGGATCTTACAAAGGGTGTCAGTCAGGCTTTGGACCCCTTAGAATCTCCCCCGCGAAGCAGGGGTGTACGTTACGCCACTGACTAATACCAATTTCCCAAGTCACAGAAACAATTCCTTTCATTTTTTTAGATAACCTTGGATAGTTAATGTCGTTTTAAACAGCACATGGAATATCAGTTGCGGATTTCGTAATTTCTAGCAGCATTTTGATGACAAGAAAGACATCAGTGTCGATGACTCGTAATTTATTCCTTTCTAAGGCCGTGATAATAAAAAAAAATGGTGGGGAATTACTAAGAATGAGAGGCTGACCGACACCGAAATTATTTCTTAAGTTTTCCCCGTGGGACCCACGTATTTTTTTTGTGATATATTGTATGATAATTTTTTGCGCACCAGATATTTTTGTGGTCATGCAAATTCCATATAGAACATGAATCTGTTTTGGAAATATATTTATGTTTTTGAATTTTTCTTTTGACTCGTGAAACCCTTGGGCATGCTTTGTGAACCTCAAGGATTCCGTGAAACACAGTGTGAAGATCGCTCGCTGCTGTCGAGTAATAAAAATAAAATTAGTTTGTATTTAGTTCACTTATTTGAATTTATCCTTTCAAATTAATCCTTGATTTTGCATAGATTTCCCCCTTCACACACACACAATGAAAAATATATAAACATCAGAACATCCATTTAGGAATAAAACGTAATAATTCACAACAAATACTGAGATTCTTTCCCATCTTGGTTATAATTATAAGTAAACTTTAGGGTTGAAGGAATTGTGTTGAGTATTATAAAAGAACTGTTCCTAGCTTGTTTTTGTTTTTTATTATTATTATTATATTCATACAGGAAAATTATGGCTGAAGACCCTGGCAAACAACAGACAATCGAATTGCACCATCTGAAGATGATATTGATGATTATTCTGCAGGACCCTCTTTTAGAACGACTCAGCTCACTTTTAAAAATCCAGACTTAAGTGAGCCTGCAGATGAAGATAGTCTTTTGCCTAAATTACAAAGTATTAACTTTTACTATATTAATTTATATTTTTAACACGAGCACAATTTCATACTAAAATACTGACGTTTGTTCCATTTTTCTAGTGTATCCGTGGATATTATTATCAAGGCTTTTTTTTTACTGCGTACAGTACATTTTTGTAATCATTTGCAATGAATATTTATATTAATTTTTAATTTATTTATGTATTCCAAAAATATTATAGCCTCAATTATTACTATTAAAATATAAAAAAGTAAATTCCGAACCGATTCTGTAAACCCCCTGGGCTAGCCTCTTTCACGCCCCAAATAATTTCTGATTAGCGAGCGTCGCGTGTCTGCACCCGACTCCCTCTGCCTTGGTCCCAACTCCATTAGTTCTCTCGTGAGAAAAGGCTGTGGCGACTGAGATTATCTGTGTCGCCATACCTCGCAAACCATATAGAGGGTCTATCAGTCGACCTGTCCCCCTACCAAAGAATACTGTTTGACAGAACCAATTTGATCCTGAAAAATCACTTTCATTTTTATACCCAAATTATGTGTCATGAGAAGTCGTTAACAAAGACTGCACAGTAGTTGTTTGGAATATTTAATTAGATTCTGACTATTTAACAAAAACGAAAATGAAGAAAGCGTGTTTGTTTATTTAATGTGATGTTAGAGAGTTAATGAAAGATGTACGAGGTTTGATACACAAAGAAAAAAGGAGACTGGTACAATAAATCATTGTACATACAGAATCAGCTCTTCGTGACATTATCACCTTCAAATTAGTCCCTTCAGCATTCACACACTTCTGCATTCGGTGTTGTCATTGCTTGCAACAGTTCTGGAATGAGGTTTTTGGAAAGCCTTTCGGGAGATTTTCCGTTTTTGCCTGGACCACTTCAACTGAAGTAAAATGGGTTCCCTTTAAGCAAAATTTAACTGTAAAAATTTTAAAAAAAGTCGCATGGAGCCAAATCAAGTGAATAAGAAGGATGTCCCATCACAGTAATGTTTTTGCGGGTCAGAAACTGCTTGACAGATAAGTGTGAGCGAGGGAATTGTCCTGGTGCAACAGGCATTTATCGCTCCCCACTTGTGGCCTTTTTTCCCCAATTTTTTCCCGAAGTCATTTAGTGCATCAATGTAGTAGTGTTGATTAACAGTCTAACCACTGGGAACCCATTAAATTCCACTACAATTCCATTAATGTCGAAGAAGACAATTAACATTGCCTTGAATTTTGATTTTGACAGGCGTGCTTTTTTGGAGATCCTAGAGACTATCACTGCGATTACTTTCTGGGTTATAGGTAAAAAATCCATGTTACAACAGATTCCAATAAATTTGGCTCATTTGCAAAGTGTTGTAACGTGTCCACACTCACATTCTTATGGCTCGTTTTGGTCATCGGATAGAACTTTTGGAACAACTTTTGCACAAATCTTCCTCGTGTGTAATTAGTCAGTTAAAATGCGTTGAACAGCTTCCCTGTCCACCTTGACCAACTCTGCCACTGCTCGACACTTAATCTTCGGTCACCCCGAATCACACTACCAACTTTAACAATGTTTAAGTCTGTAATTGCTGACCATGTACACCCAGTACCAGGGGCGTAGCTCCTGCCGTATCAGCCGTTTTAGTGATACGGGGCCCCCAAGCTCTGGGGGCCCCAAAACACGAAAGCAAAAAATCGCAAAATGTTAAGGGGACACTAGCAAGGGCCACCAAGAAACTTTGATACAGGGTCCACTCAAGACTAGCTACGCCACTGCACAGCACGTTCATCATCTTCCACACTGTCCTTTTCCCTTGCCCCACTTATGCCATTCAAACACTTTTACACGAGACAAAGTTTCATCTCCATAAGCCTCGGTTAACATTTGAAATGTTTCAGGGGAAAATTTCTTAAGTTTCACAAGAAACTTGGTGTTGATTCCTGTTTGGATTTTATATCAGACATTTTTCCGGCAAAAGTTGTTGTATGTGTTCACTCAACGACGCAGTACTCCCAACTGGAGTGATCGTTTAAGTCAAAACTTGTCGCATGGAAAGAGAAGGTGTCCGATGACATCACCAAAACAGTTGTTGCCAACTCCACTCTTTTTTGGTCTCGTTTTTTATTGTGTGTAACTTCTCGTATATTTTGAAGTAAAATTAGACACAAAAAAAATTATGAGTTATTTCTAAAAATTTTGAGAAAAACAGGAGGATATAACTTCAAAATCCTAATGAAACTGATACAACTATTCGATTGCAAGAGAGCTTACGGATTACCTCTCATTTTTTGAAATATCAGCTGTGAGCTATTTTCCTGAAAATTTTGTACGCTGAGGGAAGATTCATTTGAGAGATTTTACCTGTATATCAAATTCACAAATGAAAGAATAAGTAATACAGAATTATCAATACTATTTTTAAAATCAAAAACCTTTATCCAAGTCTTATAATTTTCAATTGGTAAAATTTGTCGATTAGTATAGTTTTAAATGGTAAGTATGTGACGGTCTCACGCGTCTTTTCTTTAACATAACCTCTGGGTTCTTTGGGGGTCAAGAATAATGGCAACTCTTTTCCAACCAATACCCAAGAAGCCAAAGGTGAAAAAAAATGCAATTAAGATAGCTTTTAAATAACAGAAGTTTCAGTAAGTGAAATGGCAATTTTGGGGAATGGTATGTGTGAAAGAGACTAGTGGGAATTGACAGTCAATCATGAAGTTACCTGGAAAACAAGCTATTAAAACAAGGTGCATACCATTGCACACGCGCCCAGACGTTTCCACATAAAGATTGAATCTAAGTTTAAATTAAGGTAGGAATGATTATTTGATATTAGGATTGTAATATTATTAAGTGAGAGTAAGCGGATTAAATAATTATAACTTAGAGAAAGTGGTCTAAATTAAACGATTCGGTTGAACTAGTACTGTGTGTTTGTTCATTATAGATTCTCCCTTAATTAAATTTATCTAAATTGTTAGACATTTAAGTTCTATTCTTAATAAAGTCTTATTAAGAATCAAAAATGTCTATTCTTTTTGCAAACCCTACACCTCTAGCTCACGCTGACAATCAAAGATACGGTCACCAAAGGGGGTGGTATCACAGGTATTGCCTTAGAGAAAGAAAGTTGATTTGTGATTTTTTTATTAATATCACACACACTAAGAAACTGCAGGAGGTTTATCTAGAAGGAGAGAGAAAGTTACAATTAAGATTCCTCTCCTACGCAATTTGAGAGCTCATAAATTCAATGTCAAATTTCATCATCCTCTTCATTAAAACTTTGTCGAAAGCCTTGATTGACTCATTAAATGCGAGCTATGTGGTGTATTTATACATATAAGGCATCCTTGAAAACTTCACGGTTTACCGATTAAAAATAGAAACATAAAGATATTTTTAATCATATGTATTATACACACATAGTTTGCTAAATGTTTATTTATATTTTAGAATAACTTGAATAAATATTTTTTTAGTTTCTTTTTTCGTTACACACACACACTTTCTTAGTTTTTACTTTAAATAAATAATATTTTTCATGTAATTCTGTTTTTTATTTGTCATCATTTGAAGCTTTAGTTTATATTCATACGTCTTGGTTAAAAGTAAAATAAAAATCTACCAAAATTTACCTACCTTATTGTTTTGATCATTTGCATGAAATAATTTTTTTTAGCATTTAAATTATTATACAGGGTGTTGCCGAATTCGACTGATAAATACAAAGGAGTGATAGTAGCAACTAGCTTGGGGATGGCAAATCACCATAGAACATGAGGTCGCAAACCACGTTTAGTTGGGCGTAATTCGAAAAAATAGCTAAGAAGTGTGTGATGTCGAGTGGAATGAAAAAGGGTACTGAGAGGTGAGAAATACATTTATTAGACGTAAAGCGTGCTTCCAATACAAACAATGCATCACAGCTCGACATCGGTTATGCAATTTCATGTGATTGTCACAGGAGTTGTTCGAATTTATGGCTACATAGGTCATAACACAGCCGATACCGACGGTCGAAGGACTATCGGATGCGTTCAAAGTATCCTGTATGCTGGCGATGTCAGCTAAAGCAACGATGATCGGTGCCGTGAGATTCCTCACTGTAGTCACCGGCGTCTCATAAACAAGCAATTCCAGGGGCCTCAGAAAAAGAATTCCAACGGATTAAGTTTCGGGAAGCGTGAAGGACATGCATCAAGTTCAGGCATGCGCTTTTTATCTATCTTCCGGGATAAATTTACCGAAGGTGTTATCTCGCCCCCAATCGAAAAATGTGCTGGGGCATCATCATACATGAACCACACGTTTTGGTGCGCAGTGGGCGATACTCCCGCAGTAACACCGTCAGAAGGGGAGATTTGCATGCGTGTAAGTTTCTTCAACCCTACCATAGTGCCCGAAATCCCCGCATTCGTCTGGCCACTCTTCCTCTCTGGATCATCGTCAGGTAAGTATTAGCGTAAATAAGTAAGTATTGCGATAATATTACTTTCTGTTGTATTAATTTAACGCTAAAGTTGTAATATTCGCAAGCAACGCTTTTTCTTATATTATAATGGCAGTTCATTGGAAACTTGGAGAAATGTGGGCGATAGAGTCAAGTTGGCCTTATTTTGGCAACCATGTTGGTGGACATATGATTGCTTTTGGAAATTATTGGAGAAAAAAGTATTGGAGCAAGTGTATCTTTCGAGAAAAATCCGTGTAAACTATAAATAGCAACCGCTCGCTGAAGATGAGACAGTATTATTTTGACCGTTGAAGAGTTGACCAGCGATTAGTTACTACTTCGGCTGTAGAATAGGACGAGCGATTGCTGGTAAATAAATTTTAACATACTTATATTTTAGACACTGATAGTTGTGTCTGAGTGCTATGAAAGGTCTGAAAACCTACTGGTGAAGTTTCGTGCTGTATCCTGTATTTCAAGGATTGTCTTTCTACAATAAATTTTCATCACTCCTGAAGAACTGTCTTGCTCTTTGAGACTAATAGCATAAAATCCTCGGACCCTTATCTACGTAACACTATCAATACGCTCGCGGATTAAAAATGGTGCTTTGATTAAACTCTTAATATACAATAAAATAATTATTTTTATTTCATTTCAGATATATCACATGGTGTCCCTAGAACTATTACTCATTCTGTGTCAGTGAGAAGAGCCCAACTTCACGAAAGATTTCTTAAATGTGGATTTTATTTGGCGAAAATGTATATAACTATTTGTTTATTTCTCATCATTGTGGTTGTCCTGATATTGTATTTCTTCATTATGATGGATAAATTCAAAGCACCGGAACAAAACATCACAGAGGAAGCATTGTCTTCGACTGAATTTAACAATATTAATTAATAACTGACAAGTGAGATTAGTTTTAAGTGGATTAAACATATAAAAGCAGTACTTTCATCAGTAACTAAGGTTGTAATTCTTTTAAAAATATGTGATTAAAAAAATAATTGTACTTTGAAGTAGTGGTTTCTTTTAAATAAAATCATTTGAACAAAAAATATGAATTGTATAAACCAGCGATACTCAACCTGCGGCCCACCGAGTCTTTTTAAGTGGCTCGGTCATGACCCATTTCTCCGAGAAATTCATTTATTTAGGAACATTGTATTAAAAATTTGGTGGGAAATTCTTTATCAAGACATCAAATATATCAATTTTGTATTTTGCTGTCGGTGTCGCACGGGTACGAATTGATATTCTTTTTCTGTTTGAAATGGTTATGGTTAGTGATAACAGACAATAGTGTTGTAGCGACAATTTTATGGGTGGAACTAATTTTTAACTACCTTTAAGCGAAAAATATTCGAAGAAAATACATCGTTTCAGGACGATTGGAAAGGTTGACTATTTTGTACTGAAAAACAAACATGGATCAATAATTGTTTGATTTGTCAGGAAAGTGCATTATTTAAAAAATATCAATAAACAAGAATCATTCAATGACACTTTTCCTCGAAGATCTCTTTCAAGAGGTGATAAATAGGTTTTCTTGAATAATCTTTGCAACAGAAACAAAGTGTTTTGTCAGTGGTAATATCACAGCGGTATAACAAAGACATCCTACGAAGTTTGTCATACTCGTATTACTGGTAATCATATGAAACCGTTTACTAAAAGAGATGCAGAGATTGGAAAGGAGTGTTTCTTAAACGCTTGTGTGTGTAATTTAGTGTTAGTGACAAAAAAAATATATATATATATATATAAAAGATAATAATTAAAAAAAGCAAAACAGGAGTTATAATAATTTGATCAATTTTCCACGTTTTAAATTTCTAATGTTATCTTAGTCTTAAAGTATTTCCCCCATTTATCCTCACGTGAAGTAACTAACGTATGTATGCGGCCCGCATAAAATAGCTGGCACATGGATGCGGCCCAGCAGAAAAAAAGGTTGAGTACCCCTGGTATAAACCCCAAATTTCCAGCATATTAAACTGGACGATTTATCTAGCTACTTATGGGTGTGGTAGCCGAATGATTATGGTCACGAACTCGTAGCCGACGTGTAGCAAGTTCAAGTCTCAGTGTCACTGAAGGTTTACTATGTTCAAGCAGCTTAAGTACATTAATCGAACTCAAAGTTCACCAATTGTTACAATATATATATATGATTTTTGTTATGAACAAGATCACATTCTGAAGAAATATGGTGTTAAAAACAATTTTATAAAAAATTGTCTCGCGGTATACTATGATAAAAAATTCGTTAGTATGATTCTAAGTTTCAATTAAAAATAAATGCAATTTCTTACATATTTTCTCTCCCGTTGATGTTGCTTACTTTTCAAAAAAAAAAGAAGTTTTCATGCATTTTCGTATATTTTTTGCATAATTAGTTATCTCTTTTAAAAGAAAATTGTTTGATTTGTGGTAGCAATTCTGTCTAATTGTGTACGGATCGAAATAAAGATGGAAAAATAAAACAGGGGTTTTAGTATTCGTCCTTTCTAAAAATTCGAATACTTGAATTAAAAATATTTATAATTATTAATTATTTTCAATACAACTATTCTTTATATAATATGTTTGTTTTATAAATTTCATCAACGAGTTCATATGTTAAGGTGTCAAGATAACCAAGCTTTCCCCGAACACATAATGTGTTGCATGGATCTCACAAGCAAAGATATCCACACTGATCCCCTTCTTGTGCTCGACCTTTTGAAAGTCAGCGATTTAATTAATCTTGTCAGACCCTGGAAAAATGTACCAAAGACTGGACAACTTCCCAGCCTAAAACGAGTTCTTGGGGTCATTTGCTGTATACGGACGAACGTTGCCGTACAACAATATCATTTTGTGCTTTCCTCGGCTCGTAAATGGTCTTTTTTTCTCCAGAACACATCACTTAATTTAATCAGTTGGGAAATTCGACTTTAACAGTCTGACCAGGATCCAGAAGCTCACAGTAAATGACTCCTTTCCAATCCCAGCAGACACACAGTAATATTCGCTTTTGGAACTGTTTTTTCTAGCTGGCTTTAATCAACCCATGCTTTTCTGTAATTAGGATAGTCAAACAAAATCCATTTTTCATCCACTATAATGATTTTTTTTTGCAAAAAATTTCTTCATTTGTACCTAGAAAGCAAATTCATGTAAATGTCAACGATTTGGGTTTTGTTTTCTTCTGTCGAAGTAGTAGCTCAGGGGCCGCTCTAGGGCCCGACAAACCGGACCCCAGTCCGGGGCGGCACATTTTAAGGGCGGCATTTGGATATTTTTTTAATGTTACAAAAAATTTAATATATTTTCTGAAATATTGGGTGTGAATTTGATATTTCATTTAATGTATCTTATTTCCTTATTTTGTACACTGTACGTTTAATGGCAATTTTTTTTAGATGTTGAAACTTGAAGGGTTCGAAGCGGGAGTATACGTTAAATCATAAAATGTGATATGTTTACCCATCTTCCACTAGTAACTTTCTCCCCATCCAGGAATGAGGTCATAACGAACATTTCTTTCACCCATGCGATATCCGGTATTAGTTATTCAAAAGGGGACAGAGGTAATAAGAGTTTTTAGCAGATAGAGAGCCACAGGAGATGTTTTACTTTAGTCTTGAGTTAGCTTACTATAAGTTGAAATAAACACTTGTGATTCCCACCATCAGTAGACTCTTTCGAAATTGGCCTGCTGAAATAAGCTATTTCTTCTCTTACATTTTACTCGTTTGAAATAATAACAGGTAATAATGTTAATTTTGAATTATTTTGCATTTTTTTAGACTTAATAAAAGCATAACAATATATATATATATAGTTATTCTGCCTTCTTGGTTGCTAGAATTCAAGTTTTATAGGTGTGTATCTATGTGAACAATTTATCTTTTTTAATCATAACTTTTTGCTTTGGAGAGAGGGGCGGCATTTTCCATTTTTGTCCGGGGCGGCAAAACTGCTAGAGCCAGCCCTGAGTAGCTCTAACTAGCAGACAACTAATACAGAAGGAATCTATTTTCCTTCTTTCTGTATTTATTTTTTCTGCTAATTAGAGCTATTAATTCTATTTTACATTGACATCACTACTTATTCAAATAAGGATTATCTAATCAATAATCATCCTAAATTTTGATTTTGTATGAAATACTGTACAACGTATTCAAAGGAACAATTTCTACTGAGTTAAATCTATTGAATTTTCCAATGACAACTAAAATAACCTTATTCGTTGGATTAAAATCTTTTTTGTATCTGAAACATTTTCGATAAATTCCCTTGAATCTAGCTATCTTTGGCCGGATACAAAGCGGTGCATTTCATTTATTAACTTTAGTTATATCATTTTTGCAATATCAATTTTATGTTGAATTTTGCTAGCGTCAACAGAATGATACTTTATATTTTAAATAAGTTCTTTAGATTTAACACGCAAAATTAACTATTATATTAGATTAAATATTCTTTCAAATTGCTTTCAAAGTAACTTTATCATATTTCGTTAAAAAAGTAAAGTCACTACGGCTCAATACTTAGGAACATCAATTTCAGGAACATTGCGTTAGGTGGCCTACTCATGTACAGCCATTGTGAGTACTTGTTAAAGTTGGTGCAGTGGTTCTCAAACTGTGGGGCACGCCCCCCTAGGGGGGCGCTAGCACATTGAAAAGTCGACATTGACATTAATATTATTTTTAAAAAATTATTAATTTACTGAAAGTAAACAAACAAAATACATTCTGACGTAATAAAATACACACATTTGCACTGATATAAAAAAAAAATTTATAAATGTATCAGTACTGCACAATGTATTTTAAAATTAATTTAACAATACTATACAAACAAGTTTAATAATTATTAGTGACCCCTTGGGCTTGTCATATATAAAATTATGTACAAAAATTAACAAATGTCTTGATAATTTGTAAGGTTTATAATTAATCCCTTAAAAATGCCGATAAAAAAGTTACTCGATTCGCTCCCCGATGCCACCGTTTTGAGGGGGAAGAAAAGGAATAAATAAGCAAAAATCCTCTGAAAAAAGTAAATACTTCACAAATACTGTCAAGGTCCTTTTATTTCAATTCGAAATAATTTTATGGATAGCAATGCATAGAAGCGAGCGTACTTTGAAAAGACGTATATGTATGTATGGGGCAATTATCGCTTTGGGTGAGCGAGGCGTTTATATACGTCGGTGGCACTAAATAGGTTAAAGTCGTATTGTAGCTTTAGCGTCAAAGTATAGTATTAATGAATTCAATATCTTGTTATTGTAAGAAAGGGGGGCGCGATGAAAATTATAATTGAATTTTGGGCCGCAAATATTGAAAGTTTGAGAAGCACTGAGTTAGTTTATTAATGGTATATTGACAAGTCTACTAGTGGTTTGCCGGGTATGGAACATTTATCAAGAGAAGCGTGAAGACTGTTACGCCTTTTTCGCCATGACTGGCTGATTGCAGCGGCCGATATTACTAGAAGCTACAACAGAAGTTACCCAAATGGTGTGTATCCAAATTTAGTGCATCCTATACTGATACGCATGATCCAGCGCCCGAATCACGCTTCTGTGCTTAAAGCATAGCATTGCCAACACCACATGAAATGGGCCATGAAACATCGGTACTGGACCATATAAGAATGGAAAAATTACCTGATCCAATGAATCATGTTTTCGTGTTAATCACATTGACATGTCGGTGCAAATATGTCGATTTACAACGAAAACCCTAGTCCTCAGGTGCTCAGTTGACTAGATATAAGGCCGTATTACAGTATAGACGACGTTTCCATGGAACACGTTAGGACCCATCATCCCCAAAGTACAATTCCTGGAACCTGTTTGTTATGGGAACATCATTGCAGACCATTTGCAACCGTTCTGTGTTCTCAGTGGGTTATGGCGTTTACTAACAAGGTAACGCATTAGGCCATAATGGCCGAGTGGTTAGAGGAACATTCTGGTGAATTTCAAGTCATGTCTTGGCCTCTAAATTCGTTCTACATGAATCCAGTTTAACATTTTAAGTTCTACTTGAAAAAAAAATTCTTGCCTCCAACGAAACCACTGACTGCGACAGCCGAGTGATCCTGGTTACCATGGTGAACAGGGCGGCTGCTTTGGTGCAAGCTGATTCGAACTGCCCATGTTCGGGTTCGAAAACTTGTGCTTTTACAATGCGTTGTACAAAGCAATGAATGAATGCCTCTACAATAATAGGATATTTAAATGCTGCTACATCAGAAAAATAACAGATTACCTCTTGAAAGTGTTTTTCGTTTTCATGAATGAAATTTTTTTTATTTCGCGATAGTAGGACTGTTTTAATGCGGAATAATTTTCATGGTACTGGCTAATTAGCTGTACTATTATTTGTGAGCTGCAGAAAATAAGCATTTTCATGAAAATATTTTATTTTTTACAGCCAAGATTTCAGCTACTTTATAAAAACTCACATATTTCTTATTAGAAAGCAGTGATACCTCGGATCATTCAACACTATCGTAAAGACAATCAAAAATATATTTCCTATTTATTAAAGGTAGAAATGTAAAACTTAATTAAATTACGAAATAATGCTAATGCTTAAGAAGAATGTGTGTGATAAATTCCTTGCATGAAAAATAAATATTTTGAGTTGGGTTTTAACTTTTTCCTGATTCTTATACTTAAAACTTTTTATGTAAAACAATAGCATTTTGATATTGGTAAGTTTAACTGTTGTAAAAACAAGTAATATAAAAAAAATGTAAGTCAATTCTTACTTAGATCAACAAAGAAAAAATTTATTTTAGCTACTTCTTATTAAATAGTTACAATTAATATACATATGACAGAAGCACAATATAAATTGGTAATTAATTTTTATTAATTATCATTAAAGTATTGTATTGTCATCCAAAGCAATCGTGTATATAAAATTTCAGTTCAACTAAATGCTTTAAAACTTGAGGAAAAAAAACATTTTAACGTTTTGTCTCAAGTCGCCAAAAGGGTGGCATGTCACCAAAAGTGATGCCAATGTGGCTGTATTTGTAATTCTTTAAATAATTAGTATTAATCAATTAATTTTTATTAATTATAATTAAATTATTGTATTGTCTTCCAAAATAATCATGTATATAAAATTTCAGCTCAATTTAACGCTTTAAAATGTATTTTATTAACTATTGAAAATTCCACCAAGATAAATAAATATATAGAATGTGAGCTAATAGTAGGAATTCAAAAAATCGACAAAAATTAGCGAAATTTCTTTATTTTTCAATACTTAAAGTGCATTGCATGCGTGAAAAATATTTTGTGTTAATTGGAAAGACAAAATAAATAAATAATATTTTTACTTAAGTAAGCAAGAGGCAAATTTTCTGGGCAACGGAATTCGGGAGAAAAAATGTTCTTTTTGTTTTATCTTACAAGGGTTGGCAACTAGTGGCCTTTCAAAGAGTTTTTATGCGGCCCTCCAAGACAGTCAGAAAATTCGCTTTGAACCGAGATTTCTTTCCCGTGCGGGATCGAAGATTCATCTTTTATTTCCCATTATTTGGAAAACGAAGTATCTGAAAGTGTTTTTAGAAAGAGATCATAGGCAGAGTTTGGAGGAAGAGGTCATGAAAATATTTTAAGAAAATTGAGCCTAAATTCAATTTGCTCTCTTATTCCATTACTGCTGATATTGATACAGCACTTGAGGAGCTACCGCTAGAACTTACTGACTTGATGTCAAATCAAAGTGTGAAGAAAATGTTTAATGCTATGGCATTGATTTTTACAAATTTTTGTCATTAGAAAAAATTCCATGTATGAAGAAATAGCTGGGAAATTATTCTTTATATTTTAGTCGACTTATATTTGTGAGCTAAGTTTTTCTTACATAAAGATCATCAACAGTAAATGTAGATGCAAATTGGCTTACATAAACTTGCAGCCTGTGATGAGAATTTCAACAAGTGATCACTTTTCACTCTGATTTAAAAGAAAATTGTAGAAAAGTATAATAGAGTACATTTGTCTCATTAAACTTATTCTAAAATTAACTGTGCTTTCTGCTATAGACAATATGAGACTAGCGCAATAAATAAATAGAATAAAAAACTGCCATTATTTTATTTAACTTATATTTGCAATTTTTTTTCTAATGAATGCATTCATTAAAAAAGAAGTCCTCTGGTGTTCTTCGCTCCTACAATGTGGCAGAGCTCAAACGTCCTTCCATTGGTGTGGTGTAGAAGTTAGGAGAGAGGGTGCCAGCTCAGGTGTCGTTCGCGTTTATTGACCATGATTCAAAATTACGAAGTCCGTCTCCAAAAGCCCTCGTGTAGCTGAACAGTGTAACGTTAATATTCACTCACTCATCCACAATGTGGCCCACAAGCCAAAAAAGTTGTTCACCTCTGCCTTACGTTATATAACCGTTCCACACCAACACGAAGTTTTTTGATTCGTAATACGTTTGGCAAACGTCACCATATGTTTAATGAATATTTGCTTTATTAGAATTATTTCTCTTTCTTTCTGGCTCTTTTTGAATGAAGTGTAGTTTTAAACTTTTTATTGGAGGAAAAATTGCTTTGAATATCAAACACGGCAAATTTGTTTTCATGATTTTTGAAAGGGCTATAAGATGGACTTAAGGGCAATTCAGTTGAATTAGACAAAATTAAGGATTATTTGATTTTAAGTGATATTCTTCATTTTTATTTTACAATAAAATAAAAGAAATAAAAAAAGACTTTTTTAAAAATCATTCTGCATATGTTTATGTATATTTAAATGTACGGCGTCATTTTTTTAGTATGAAAGTTCCTTTTGTTTCTCTTAACTGCGATTCGTGTGTTATGTATTTGTTTTGATTCAGTTACTTCAATGTTTTACTTCATATGCTTACATCATAACTTGTAGATCAGTAGATGGTAGCGCTTGTATAGAATATTATACGTAAAGCTTTTATTCTTCATATTAACATATCATATTTCACCCACCTTTCATTTTTTAAATATTTGTTTCACTTCCTTGTCCATCAAGTCTCATTATTAACAGGTATTTTATATCCGTATTTATAAAAAAATTGTCTGAATATTTTGCTAAATTCAAATATTATTGTTTTTTTAATTATATCTAAATTTTGGTTTGTATTTATGGGTTTTAGATTCATTGCTGAAACACTGCATATGGTTGCTTAAAATGTCCTGCGAAGGCTGCAGTTTACGTTTTACAATTCTCAAACGAAAGGTATGTTTACTTTTTTTTATATGAATACAACTGATTTCTTGAGTTTGAAATTAATAATATGAAATTTAAAAAAATCAGTTACTAATAATTAAACAAAGCATTTTCTTCAAGTACTTTATCATACTTTATGTTGTAAAGTGATGATTAATAAACAATATTTCGATAGCTTTCGTTAATCGTCAGGGAAAAGAGAAAGCTTAAATAATAGAAATGTGATGAAATTCTTTCAGTTTGTACTATTGTATTAATAATATAGGATTAAAGTGACCCTTTCCAGAGCTATGCAAGGAAATTAAAACCAACTGCAGTCAACAAAAATCTTGTTTTAAATTATTAGCTAAACACTTTCCTCTAAATCCGTGCAAAAATTTACATTGTATAACTGTAATTTTATCATATGTTATTTGTAATTATTTTATAAATCAGAAGTTTTGTTTTAAAATATTTACAAATTTTAATGTAAAAATCCGTATATTTTCAGTTTTAATTGTTGTAACATATGATTAGTTATATTACGTATTTTATACTTTTTCAATGCTATCAGCAGTAGTTAAATGAATACCTCACTAGGAAAATATTTGGCCAATTATTTAAATTGTTATACAAAACTTTAATCTGAACTGTAATGATGTATTGATTAGAAATATTGTTATATGCTGAGTTTTTTTATAAATATATTTGTGCATTAAGTATTTTGCTCTGTCCATTGTTAAAGTTAAACTAATTTATATTATGTGTACTAGACAAACAGTTATATAAATTAGATTAAATTTTATGTATTCAAAAGTCAATTATATGTTATTTTTTTTTAATGTGTTTGCTGTTAACTTATGTATTTTAAATTGCTGTCTTTTAGTGAGGAAACTGATTTGTTCTTTTCTTATTGCAAATTCTAATGTGTATACTTTATTTTTCATGCAGAATAATTTGAATTATATAATTAGAGCTAGTAGTTTTTGATTAAAAGTAAATGTTTGTAATTTTAGCTCTTGATGTAAATGTTAATCCAAATTCAAATTTAAGTTATTAATTTCAAGTCTAAAAAATATAAGACAAGATATCAACCATGCATGGCACTTAGGTGCATAGTTTTAAGTAGTGCTCCATTGACCAAAACTGAGTAAATTATTTTTTCATTCGGGAATTTTCAGGAAGATTGGTATTTTTCAAAATTAGTACATCAGCAGTTACCGTAGTGTCAATTCTCGCCTTTGATATTACAACTGTTTGCTGTTAATCTTTTTGCAGCATTCTTACAACCAATATCAATTAATTTTGACTGGATACTTTTATACACAGATTTTTTATCAAACTGAAAATTTGAGACTTGCCTTTAACACAGTATTGCTTTTCTGAGCGAAGATAATTTTGTGTACTCTTCTGCAACTTTTCTGAGTCAAAGTTATGCTTGGTCTATTTCTGAATGACTGCATTTGATAGGATTTACATGTGACAATAAGGGGGAGCAGAACATTTGTGTTTTCTTTTTTTGGATGAAACTTTATATTATTTTAGCATCTTATTTTTAGAGATAATTTGATTTATTTTATGCTTTAGCCCATAACATAAATAAATAAATAAATAATATTTGTAAGTTATTAAAAATTTTGTATAATATTTTTATTTTGTAGTAAATGTTTTAAAGGATTTGTAATACTGTAGATCTAAGATATTTTCGATTTAGTAGCAATTCATTGTTCTGATTTTTATCATTTTTTAAAAATTTTATCATTGAAATTAAAGTTATACGTTTGCCATAGGTGGGGAATAAATTACGTAAAACTAAAACTATACATATGATAAAAATTTTGTTTAGTAATTTAAATATTTTAAATGTACTCTTTAGTTTAAACATGATTAAAAATACATTTATCATTTTATGAATACTATTTAAGTCAGGTTTTTAAAAGTGCAATCATAGTCTTAGTAACACTTAAATATTCCTAAAAATCAATATTTATAACCAACTTGAATCATTTTCAAAACAATTACATTGAATACTATTGTGGGTACTCTTAATTTTTGCTGTAACTTTAACTGCTAAAACCAGCATTTAATTCAGGAATGGGTAAACTCGCACTTGACTTTCTTTCACGCTCAATAAATTTCATTTATAAATAACTATTTTGTTTGCAAAAATATCTTTAATCTTGATAACTTTAATTTTAACATTTATTGTATGATAGAGAAAATATACATTTTTTAAATAATTGAAGAATTATGTATATATTAGCTGGAAGTTGTTGTTCAGTTAGTTAAAACATAAAAAATATTTATGTTTTAACTAACAGCTGTTTGAAAATTTTGAATATTTCAAAAAGTTTATTTTTGTTCTAAATAAGTATAGAATTTACAAACAAAAATGGTGTGAAATTAAAACAGACAGGTGTAGTATGAACAAAATCCTGGTTTTATTTTTTCTAATCCAACTTCTTCACTGTCTAGCTGGTCAATTTTTCCTTTTTTATTGAAGTTGCTTGAATCTAAAATTTGGTATATAAATGAGATTTCATTAGGTCTAAACTGCCATTTGCTTTTGGAATAACTTTTGTTCTTCTGAATTTAGTCTGCAAAGCTTATCATTAATGTCGTAGTCAGTGTTTGTGACATTAAAGGAAGTTATGTAACTCAGCTAGAGAAAGCAGCACTTACCTATCATTTTGGTAAAAAACTTTTGCAATTTTTTTAAAGTATGATAAAAAGTCTCATAGTGCAAGTTCTGGATTACGGAAAACTTGTCAATGTTCATGATCTTCCCCACTCAATCTGTTTTGTTTGATAATCATGAATATGTATTTTAAAAATGTAAATATAATATCAATTGCTCCTTTGCAACTTCTGTTGTATTAGAATCTATCCTACCCTTTATATTTAACTGTTGAAAAGGGAAATGAATCATTTCTTGCAGATAAAATATGTACGTTAGTCAGCATTTTTTGTAGACCTTACTATTTACTAGACTATCACTTCTGCTTTTGTTATTTTATCCAACACAGATAAATTTGGATAAAGTAGAGAGAAAAAGTGCACAGAGTGCATGTTATCTCAATTTTTTTCCCCTTTCTCTTTTACTTTATGTAACCTTTTATTAGTAAATGAGTTGATTGAAATTTTTGCTTTTAATTTGTTATATACTGTGTGTAGTTCACAGAAATTGTCATATTTGCAGCTCTTTTTTTTATTTTCTGTTCTTACTTTTTATGATTACATTTTTTAAAAAATAATTAATTGTTGATGTTATAAATTTAAATGTTTTTTTATTTCTTAGTGATAATCACAGTTCTAGTCGCATACCCAAAAGTTAATTTGTGAAGGTGCTAATCATCAATGCCTTGAAAAAAGCAATTTCTTTGTTTTTGAATTACCACTTGATAAAACCTTAAGAATCAATTTATATTAGTGTTATTTCTCCCTTTTAAAGCTATTCAAGAACTGATACTATTTTTATCAAGTTATAAAAAGTACAAAATTAAAAATCATTCAAGAAAATAATAAACTTATCATGTGAACAAATATTTCTGCCTAAGAGATTGGGAGAAATCTGACATCCTTGAAAAATTGATAAACAAAACATTTAATGGTTGAAAAAACAATCACAGTTTAAAAAATGATTTACAAGCAGAATGAAATGAAAAATTCTATATATGTATTAGTTCTGTTCTATTTATATTAGTTTATATCTCTATTTTTGCAAAATATTTCAGAATCTTCACATACAGATATTTTTGTATATGAATAACAGAGTTAATTAAAATGCATTTCAGATGTACTGCAGCTTAAGTAGTTTTTAAATATTTCATAATTGATTATGATCTATCATTAGTACATGCTATTATAGGCTAGGTGCAGGGGCGGCTCTAGGCCCAGACAAACCGGACCCCTGCTCGGGGCGGCAAATTTTAAGGGCGGCATTTGGATCAAATTTGAAAAAAAAATTTTTTTTGTTACAAAAAATTTGATGTATTTTCTGAAATATTATTGGGTGGGAATTTGGTATTTCATTTAATGTATCTTATTTTTTTATTTTGTACTTTGTATATTTAATGACAGTTTTATTTTATGCTGAAACTTGAAGAGTTCGAGGTGGGAGTATATGTCAAAGCATGAAATTTAATGTGTACGCATCTTTCATTAGTAACTTTCTCCTCATTCCGGAGTGAGGTTACAACGGACATTCCTTTCACCCTTACGATGTCCAGTGTCAGCTATCCAAAAGGGGACAAGGGTAATAAGAGGTTTTGGTAGATTGAGAGCCACTGAGGAGATGTTTTATTTTAGTTTTGAGTGTAGTTATTATAAGTTAAAACAAACGCTTGTAATCCCCACCATCAGTAGACTATTTTTCGAAGAAATTGGCTTGCTTAAATGGACGATTCCTTCTCTTACATTTCACTTTTTAAATAATAACAAGTAATTATGTCCTTAATTTCGAATTCTTTTGAATTTTTTAAAGTCTTTAACTAATATTTATAAATTGAGAGAGAGAGAGGGGCGGCATTTTCCATTTTTGTCTGGGGCGGCAAAACTTCTAGAGCCGGTCCTGCTAGGTGACTAACATTTTTTAAAGCGTATGGATGTTTGGGATATCTCTGTAAACCATGTTCTATATCTGTTTCGTTAAATAAAAATTACTTCTTGATGCTTTAAATTTAATGTTTAATTTCTTGTTGATGATCAAAGTTCCAGTGATATATCGAGACATTAATTTTAGAGTGTGCATATTTTCAGTTAAGAAATAGACACAATAGAAGTGACTATTCTACAGCAATATTTTTTAGTAATTAATCTAATCCAGCGATACTCAACCTGCGGCCCACCGAGCCTTTTTAAGTGGCCCGGTCATGGACCATTGCTCTGAGAAATTTACTTATTTAAGAACATTGTATTAAAAATTAGGTGGGAAATTCTTTGTCAAGAAATCCAATATATCTTATAATATATTTTTGCTGTCGGTGTTGTACGGGTATGAATTAATATTCTTTTTCTATTTGGCACGGTTACGGTTAGTGATAACAGACAACAGTGGAATAGATGGAACTAATTTTTAACTATCTTTCATATCTTTCGAGCGAAAAATATTCGAAAATATATCGTTTCAAGACGATTGGAAGGTTGACTATTTTGTAGTGAAAGCAAACATGAATCTGTATTTGTTTGATTTGTCACGAAAGTGCTGCATTTAAAAAACACCAATAAACAGGAATCATTCAGTGACACTTTTCCTCGAAGAAGAGGAAAGGTGATAATAGGCTGTTTCAAGAGGTGATAAATAGGCTTTCTTGAATATTCTTTACAACAGCAACAAAGTGTTTTGTCAGTGGTAATGTCACAGTGGTAACATAGAAACCCTATGAAGTTTGTTGTATTATTGGTAATCATATGAAACCGTTTACTGATGCATAAATTGTAAAGGAGTGTTTCTTAAATGCTTCTAATTTAGTGGAAGTGACAAAAATAAAAAAATATACAAAATAATAATTAAAAAAAGCAAAATAAAAATTATAATATTTGATCAGTTTTCCACATTTTAAATTTCCAATGTTATCTTGGTCTTAAAGCATTTCTACCCCCCTCCTCTTCCATTTACCTCATGTTGCAGCCCTCGTGAAATAACTAACATATGAATGTGGTCCGCGTGAAATAACTGACATATGAATACGGCCCGCATGAAATAGCTGACATATGTATGCGACCTAGCAGTAAAAAAGGTTGAGTACCCCTGATCTAGTCTGTTGTGCCGCTAATTCCTTTTTCCATATAGCCTATATTCTACATTCAAAATACTAAAACTATTATCTAATAAATTAGAAGGTTTCTTTTGGTATTTCTAATGCATTTCAATGCAGATAAGAGCAGGGACCTCTTGAGGCTCGGGCCCAGAGAAGATTTTTTGTGGCCCTGGGCCCCTATGCAAAAGTAGGCCCTACCTGTGATCTTTAAAAGTAGACAGTATATAGCATGCATTGTCAAATATTGGTATAAATGGTAATTCCGATTCGACCGATGGCCGCATTTCAACTAAATGAGTAGAATGATTGTTTATGGTATTAGGCCTAGGCATGGACAATGGTCTTCACATAATAATACAGTCTGGTCACTTTTGTCAGCTGACATGAAGTTTGAAATTCCCCGTTTTCGGAGAATATGTACGTGAATAATATTTGACCATTAAAATTATCCGTATATCAATCTTATAAAGATTGAGTAGAGAACGAAACGAGGACTGAGCCCAGTTGGCCCATACCTTAAGACGTCCCTGGATAAGAGGTAATTCTTTGGTGTGATTAAAATATTTAAAAAGCTCACAATTGCTTTGTGTTTTGCAATTTGATGTGAAATTATAGCATCCAAAAATTGATAGAAAATTATTATTCCAAAATAAGATTCAGGTAATATGTTTAATTCGGCATGTGTCTGAAATACCCGAATGTAGATGAAAAGCGCAATGTAGAATCTAGTTTTTCAACTAGTAAGGATTAGTTTTATGCACTTCTTGCATACCTCATACATAAATGTATTTTATCAACAAAAAACAAAACTAGTTACATGCACTATTAGTCAAAACATTTTCTTTAATACACTTTTCCAATCAATTTATGAAAATGCATGTATAATTTCATTTTGTATTTTACGTGATATATATCTGACGGCATTCCAAACGAGCAATACTCTTCTGGCTCTTAGCAAACATTTATTTTTGGATACACATAACTAAAAAACAGTAATCATTTTAAATTAGGCTGAATTATTAGAGCAACCAACCTTTCAGTTATAAATTACAACTGTACTTCATTGTAGCTCACCTGCCACTGAGCTCACACACATAAAAAAATTTTTAATTATGACATTACAGAGCAACGACCTCTAGACGACGCTTTTCAAACAATATATACCATAGGTTCTTGAACTGTGGTCCGTGGGCTCTAGGGCCGGACAAACCGGACCCCTGCCCGGGACGGCAAATTTTAAAGGCGGCATTTTGGATCAAATTTGAAAAATATATTTTTTGTTACAAAAGATTTGATATATTTTCTGAAATATTATTGAGTGTGAATTTGGTATTTCATTTCGTCGGATACCTATCCGACTACTTTCGGAACCGTGATTTTAAAAAAGCGCATAAATAAATAATTTTCATGATATTTAGTGTCACTTAGATTAGACTACATGTATAAAACTTGTTTTAAGGACATATTGACAAAAAAATTATTTAAATACAATATTTTGGCAAAAAATTAACTTAGAATAATCTTTTTCAAAATGTTCTCCTTTTGTGACAAATGCTTCTATTATAATAATTATTTTGCCTGTATATAGCTCAGACCTCTGTACAGACGCTCAACTATGATTTTTGAAAAATTCACATTATTTTCAGAGTTACATTGAAATAATTATCGGCGTTTTCTTAAAATTGCTCCCCTCTGTTATCGTAAAATACGAATAAACCCATTTCTAAGTTATATATTTCAAAAATTCTAGTTGAGCCTCTGTAGAGAGGTCTCAGCTATATGCAAGTAAAATATTATTATAATAGAAGCATTTTTCACAAAAGGAGAATATTTTGAAAATGGGTCGTTCTATGTTCATTTTTTGTCAAAATATTGTACTTAAATAATTTTTTATTGCAATACTATTCTTAAAACAATTTTATATACATTTTCTAATCTAAAAGACACTAAATATTATCCATTTATGCGATTTTCCAAAATCACGTCTCCGAACGTAGTCGGATACCTTAACATATCTTAGTTTTTTTAATTTTGTACTCTGTATATTTAATGACAGTTTTCTTTTATGTTGAAACCTGAAAAGTTCGAGGCTGAAATATATGTTAAAGCATGAAATTTAATGTTTACACATCTTTCACTAGTAACTTTTTCCCCATCCCGGGCGAGTGAGTGAATGTTAACGTCGCACGAGGGCTTTTGGCGACGGACCTCGTAATTTTCAACCATGGTCAAGTGACGAAGATGATAATTGACCTGGCACCCCCTTTCCTAACTACCACACCACACCAACGGGAGGGTGGCCGCGGTAGCCGAGTGGTATAGGTATTGGACCATGGCTTGCCTTGTCACGAGTTCGAGCCCAGTACCACTAAAGACCCGCCGTGTAGGGCAACGATGCACGTTAAATCTGTCGAGAGCTGAAACATCCTCCCGTTGGTGTGGTGTGGTAGTTAGGAGAGGGGGTGCCAGCTCAGGTGTCGTCCACGTCACTTGACCATGGTTCAAAATTACGTGGTCCGTCGCCAAAAGCCCTAGTGTAGCTAAACAGTGCGACCTTAATAATCAATGAATCAATCAACACCAACGGGAGGACGTTTGAACTGTCGACAGATTTAACGTGCATCGCTCCCTTACACGACGGGTCTTTTGTGGTACTGGGCTCGAACTCGTGACATGCCAGCCACTATCCGATACCTTGACCACTAGGCTACCGCAGCCACTCTGCCCATCCCGAAGTGAGGTCACAACGGACATTCCTTTCACCTTTACGATGTCCGGTTTCAGCTATCCAAAAGGGGCAAGGGTAATAAGAGGTTTTGGTAGATAGAAGCATAAGATGTTTTATTTTAACCTTGAGTTTAGTTACTATAAGTTAAAACAAACTCTTGTGATCCGCGCCATTAGTAGAATATTTTTCGAAGGCCTGCTTAAATAGACGATTCCTTCTCTTTCATTTCACTCTTTTGAAAAAAAATAACAAGTAATTATGTTCTTAATTTCGAATTTTTCTAAGACTTAAAATAGTGTGTATATATATAAGAGAGGGGGCAGTATTTTCCATTTTTGTCCAGTGCGGCAAAACTGCTGGAGCCGGTCCTGCCCGGGGGTCCTCAGCGCCTTTCCAGGGGTCCGCGGAGGGGTGTCATTTAATGTTAAGATTTCTCTCTTTTACAGATTCTGAAAGCCTAGAGAAAAAAACTGAAAGAATGTGCCATCTTAGAATAGATCACTAAATTGCTCCCAATGAAAAAACTACTAGAACACTTTTTTCGATCAAGAATATTCAGTTTTTTTTTTTTTTTTGCAACTACATGCCATTTCTACAACGTAATATTTCTTAATTGGATGTTTACGGTTTTTCTCTTAAAGGAAAAAAGTATTAATAAAGTCTGTATAAGTAGCACAGGCAGTCGTAATATTATTGAGAAACCTTTACATCACTTAGCCATGTGTTGGGAGTCAGAAAGGTGTGTTCAATTTCTTGGTTGTCCGCGATCTCAGGCTGACACACAACGGGCGCGGAGCGGCGATCGAAAGCTTAAGAATCGCCGATATATACGATGCGTTATTAGGATATGATCTCAATTGTTCTTCCACATTTAACCTATTGCATTGTTTATTATGTTTGTTTTCTACGAGAGTATTCGCAGACGTGGTAGGTCTAATTACGAGATGAGGTTTTCAAAAGTAGTTCATTCAGGATCAAAAACATTTTCTATCTATTGTAGTAAACTTAAAAATATACTTCAAATTTAAAAGCATTTAAAAAAAAATCATTCGGACCCGATTTCGTGGATACGCGTATCACTCGAACACAAAAACATCTATATATCCCCCCTCCCGCTTCGTCATCTGCAGTTGTATTTTTATGACACGTCCTCATTTGCATTTAAGGTGTTGCCAACTACAGATGACTAAACGTCCACGAGTCGGATTCGAGACTCAAATCTGAGATCACAGCATGGAAATTGGAAAATCATTAACTAGTTTTTATAAACTATCTAACATTGTTAAATTGCACTGCATTGCAATTTATGTTAATGAGAACAAATAGCTGAAGCGGAAGAAAATACTGAATGTGAAAAATACAAACAGTGCTGATAATATCCCTTTTTTTGTCACAATAATTTGATTAGACGTAAAGAAAATTTATTTTCCTTGAGAATTTATTTTTGTAGTTCTGGAATGCATTATTTAAAAATCTTTATTGATAAAAAAAAAATTTTTTTTTCAAATTTTATTTTAACTTTTGCAATTGTTTATCGATCACATCATTTTAAAAAAAATTTTACAACTGAATTATTCTTATTTTGAAAAATTTTATTTATTTCAGAATTTACTTTTTTTCCCCCATGCATAATGAAATTAGATGACAGCAAAAAATATTAATATAAAGCGAGAACTCAAAAGGTTCTATTAATGTAATAAACAAAAATTTAATTAAATAATTTATAGGGAAGTTTGAAAAATATGGGAAAGGAACTATGATTTTATATTTATTCATTAGCAAAACGATAGAAATTAACCAGACGGCTTTTAGCGAACATTATAAAGAGGAAAAAAAAAACGTGGAAAGCCACGCGCCTTGGAATTCGAACTTCATTTATTGTATGAAAATATTTTTATTCAATTTTCTGCATCATCATTTTCCAAGAAAGATACAATAGGTATGTTGTAACTAAAGTAGGATATAAAAATCCTCGATTGTAATCAAAGAAACGTGAGAAAATTGCATCAATCGTGGTTCCGTATCTTGTTCTTCCTTCTCTAGAATCAGTATTCATCGACAAATTCAGTGTCCGTTTCAAGAATTCAATGAGTGGCTTTGCTTCTTCTGAAGAAAAATTAACATTTGAAGTCTCCAGTTAAGATAATCGGCTTTTAATTATCATCGGATCCAATGATGGCAGCAACCTCTGGTGTGTACAGCACTAAAACTTTATGGATGAAGGTGATAACAGCTGCAACAGGACTACCTGGTGATATATTGGCTTTCTCGACTGGACTTGCTGCTACTTTTCTTTTTTTTTCTTTCACGAAACTCTTTTCTTCTTTTTTGCATTTGCCCTAGGAATTCAGACTAGAATTAATAATAATTCAACGGAAATCACAAAATTAGCAACATATATAAGAAACTTAATGCATCACTGTGTTTTTTTTACAAGACGCTATCCGTATTGATTCTGGCGCAAATCAACAGAGAACATGTATTCAAATTTGCATTAGATGTGTATTTAAATTTTTGCATCAATTTTATCAGAAATTTGTTGAATTTTATAAAAAATAAATATTTAAGGTAGGTCTGAGCTATATACTGGCAAAATATTAATACAATAGAAGCATTTTTTACGAAAGGAGAACATTTGGAAAAAAGGTTATTCTAAGTTAATTTTTTGCCAAAATATTGTAATTAAATAATTTTTTTTTCGTCATAATGTCCTTAAAACATTTTATACATGTATTCTAATCTAAGTGACGCTAAATATCATAAATATTATCCATTTACACGCTTTTGCAAAATCACGGTTCCGAACGTAGTCGGATACCTTAAATGGATTTTTTTTTTATTAAGGATTTTTAATTTAAATATCGCACGAAGGCATTCGTAATATTACGAGCTATAATCCATTTCAACATTTGCCAGCATATATGTGGGAATCCAACCAAAATCTTCCAAAAAGATTGGATTCTTCAGATGGCGGGGTTTTTATGGCATGGTGTCTAGGGGTTTTTAGGGTGTATTAGTTATTTTCGAAATAAAACAGACAACATAGTTTAAGAAAGAAACTGGTTGAAAACTAAATAATTTATTAAGAATTATAGGGGAGTATTTACATGGGGAATATTTCAAAAGAATAGGAAAGTTATATAGATAAGCATATTTCGGAAGAATAGGAAAGTTAGATCACATTACTTTAAGGGAGGCAATTGAGATTAAATAGAATTCATTATGGTGCTATTAAGATTTACCGCCTGGCGCGGACGAAAGTGCGCTGACGCGCGAAACACGACTTCTCTCGACGAATGTTAGTGGGCCTCTGGCGAAAAAGGTTCATGTCGGCGTTTTTAAAAAGGACGCTAGATGGCGTTGATGTGGAATACTGTTTTGATTAGAATTGCCGACCTCGGTAAATGATATGATCTAACTTTTTACAAATGGGATATCCTACATATATAAAGTCATTAACATGAGATAAATTTTTTACTACATCAGAACCTATGTTGCATTTATAAAAAAAAACCCCATTTTATATTGGTATGTACGTGCTGTCTACGGCTCATATCGTCGTTAATAAAGCTGACAGCTCCATTGGTGAAATTTCTGTTTATTTTTTTTACATGGTACAAGAGGTATATATTTACTTTTCTGCGTCCCATATTAATGGTATTTACCAAAAAAAAAAAAACGCGTAAAAGTCTAAAACCGTTAAGGGAAACAAGGAATGAAGGTCATATCAATGCTATTAGACCTCTTAAACAAGAGCTAAAAATATAACTGCATTAAATGCCTTTATTGAAGATACCGTTAGACACAGGGAAAAAAATTTAAACATTTAAATTTTTGTATTCAGTTTTAATTTGGCATGATTTGTTATCATGAATTGATGTATTCAGTAAAATGATCCTAAATTAAACATCGTGTGGAATGCATTGAAGGCTTAAATAATCTTAAAAAATATTCAGTTTCCCAAAGATCTTATGATAACTTTAAGATATCTGTCGATTCAGTAACAACATTTGCTAGAGATTTAAGTATTGATCCCGAATTTCCCATCTCGAAGCTCAGGAAAAAGATCTATTTATTTGTATATGAAAGGACTGATGAACCAGCTTCATATTCCTTCCAACAATTCGCGATCTCTTCAGCTAATGGGCGACTTACCTTATTACCGTAAAATCCGGCGTATAGCGCGCACCGGCGTATAACGCGCACCCCGATTTTTACGAAAGAACGAGAAATGTGGGTGTACATTGCCGGTGTGTTTTTAAGCCATTTATTCGAGGTATTATTCCAGAATTTTGAAAAATAGTTTATTTTTAGAATCAGAATCCTTTAATTTCATTAGGTATGTTGTTTCTTTCAAATAAACAATAATCCGATCTATGTAGAAGTCTAATTTTTCTTATACTTATCTCTTTATATTTTTTTTTTTTTGAAACTATCATTTTTTATACCCGGCGTATAACGCGCACCCCTTAATTTCGACTTCATTTTTTGTGTTAAAAGTGCGCGTTATACGTCGCATTTTATGGTATCTGATATCTATTCAATAATCTGCTTTCTGTATGAGTTTCACAACATTTTTGATGATGATGTCATGAAAGCCTGAAATGGACTTGACTATATTAAGTAACAGGTAAAGGAGGAAGGAGGCATTGTGAAAGACATAGACGGCATACGACCCTTTAATGAAATGACTTCGTTCAAAGATATTTTTCCAGGTAAAAACAGCCCATTGAGGTATTCGAAATTATAGTCAAGTATGATCTCTTCGAAATTATAGTCAAGCTCAAGCAATAAGAATATTTAACCTCACCTGTTTCTCTAACTTCAGGGGAAAGAAGTTTCAGTAAATAAAAAATTATTAAAAGTTACTCAAGAAATAATATGACACAAGAAAGGCTTTCATATTTAGCCATCATCTCTAATGAATCCGAAATCTCAGAAAAAGTGGATTTCACCGAAACTATTGACAAATTTGCTTCTCAGAAAGCCAGAAAAATTATTTTATAGTTAATTATTAGGTAGTCTTTTTCAATTCCTACTATTAACTCACACTCTCTATTTATTTATTTATTTGTTTGTTTATTTATTTTTTTATCTTGGTGGAATTTTCAATCGTTAATAAAATACATTTTAAAGTGTTCAATTGAGCTGAAATTTAATATACATGATTCTTTTGGATGACAGTACAATAATTTAACTATAATTAATAAAAATTAATTGATTAAAACTAACTATTTAAAGAATTACAAATACAGCCACGTTGGCAATTTAGCGACCATTTTGGCAACTTGTGTCAAAACTTGAAAAGGTTTTCTTTTTCTCGCGTTTTAAAGCATTCAGTTGAACTGAAATTTTAAATACCCGATTGTTTTGGATGACAATACGGTACTTTAATGATAATTAATAAAAATTAATTACCACTTATAATGTTGTGATTCTGTCATGTGAAAATACATATTTATATTAATTGTAACTATTTAATAAAAAGTAGGTGAAATTAAATTTTACTTTGTTGATCTAAGTAGGAATTGACTGAAAAAATTGTTTTTAATATTACTTATTTTTATAGGACTGGTTAATATACTTTTCGGTTCACGAGATTTGTGCTTTAGTACTTTTTTTTTTTATTATTGGATTATATTTTCTGAGTAAATACAGTTATTTGGTTTTTCTAATTATAAAATATTTATTTTTATTTTATAGGTAGTCATTTTTTTATTGTTTAAAGTATTTTGTCGCTATTGTGATATATTAGCTGGTAAAAAAAAGGGTTCTGCACTTAGAATTATGTTTACATTTTATTAATATTTTACTTTTTACTTTAATACAGGCAGATGAATTTATAGCGTCAACTTTAAGTATTAGTCAAAATATGAAGATGGGATGGGATGGGATGGGATGGGCAAAACATGGGATGCGCATTAGGTCTTTGCACGCGGACGGCCGACACCTTAGGATCGACCCTGAATTTGTCGGCAATTGCGGACGGAGTATACAAGATGCGAAATTAATGCGACCGCTGCTGTTTCTAACAGCTCTAACCCGGTTAGTGATCGAGTCGAACTGAGCGTATTTTCTTCAAATCTATGTCACACTTTATCAATCGCAGTAGTTGGAGAGCGGTGGTGGTACATTCTCTCAGCAAACCATGACCAAATGTTTTCTATGGGTGTGAAATCTGGAGAATGTACAAGCCAGGACAACAGTCGAACACCCTGTATGTCAATGCAGGTTAGGAAACAAACGGTCAACGTGCAGTCCGAGATTATCTTGTTTAAAGAAGAAGCCCCGTGAATATAGGGCACAGCTATCGGCCTTAAGGCCCGAGAAACTTAACACTGGCTGTTCAGATTACAACGAAGCGAACAGGAAGTTTGTTTCGTGTATTCAATGGCAGGAAAGACGATACTAGGATATACTGTATGATACTGGGAAAAGACGACGGTTGCCACTCCTGTATTTAGCTTTCCCGTTGCATGTCTTTATGCTACAGTGTTAAGGGTAGCCGCATTAATGGTCGGCGTGCAGACATTCCATGCTGCTCAGAAGGCTGTCCCGGAAACACCGGTCATTTCGAAATTCCGCTGTCCACACACTGCTGATCACCATCTATTCAAACCTAGTCGAGATGCTCTTTTTCCCCTTTGGTTAACTCTATCATTAATAATCGCACTATCCATAAAAAATTAATTGTATGCTTAATTATTTCCAAATCTATATGTAATAGGTTATTTTAGTTTGTTTTTTTTTCTGTTGTTCTTGTGACCTGGACATCTTGCTTCTGTTAACTTTATTTTTTAAGAAAAAAAACTTTATTTTTGGTTTTTTGTTGGTCTCCTCCTATTTTCTGTTCAGTGTCGGCCTTCTTTCCCGCCTTCGCTTTTCGTTGGCTTTCTCCTTCTTTTATTGTTCGCATTCCTTTCGAAGTGGATACGAGTAATCTGTGGACATATGAGCTGCAACATAGTCCTCAATCCCACACCCGAGTCTTTAGATGTTGCAGTGGCGAAAGTGGAGTTTATCATGCTGTGAGTGGCTTCATGACGATTGGCTGAGACGACGAGATCCGGTGGAGGCGTGCCCTAAAAGTTAGATTTTATTTCAAATTTTTTCGTTGTTTCTGCATGGTAGAGAGGCTGCTTTCGGATTGGTCGACAGTGGGTAAAAAATTGACTCTCGTTGGTTGACCAGAAGGTTTCAAAGAGTTGCATAAGGTTTTGTGGGTGGAGCTTGCCCAGTAGGGCAGAAATTTTAAGAAAAATTAAATATTTAGCAATGCATTAATTTTAAATTACAGGAATATAAAATTATGGGGGGTTATATGAGTTGAGAAGTATAGAGAAGTATACTTCTCGGCCTTTTAGTTTTACTATTTGGATCGTAATTTTGTAGATTTAACATTAGAATTTTCAATATGGGGGAAGTGACCTGAAGAAATTCTTAGGAATGTTATGAATATGGCTAAGCAAGTAATTTTAAGATATTTTCAGATGTCCTCATTTCTCTCATATATCTGGTTGCTTTGACGATTATTCGAATAGTAGAATTTTAAATTCTAAATTTTTAATATTAGAATTAGCGGCATATGACCCCATAATGAGCAATCACAGACTATTATGAGGCGCATAATGACTGTACGGAGAAGCACTTTGTTTCTATACTTATGTGAATTCCAGGAAATTAGTAGAAAAAGTTTAAAACCATTATGCTCCGGAATTTCTCGCGGGCTTGTGTCATGTATGATTTCCATGTTAGGTGCTTATCAAAAATTACTCCACGATATTTAGTTTCTAAAGATCATGGGAAACATAGGATTGGTATTTTTGTATATTGGTGAATCTTGCGATTCATCTGTTAAAATTGGCTGCGGTTAATTTCGGACTATTGTTCCCCGTTCTCTTTCTTTAACATGGGATGCGAAGAATGTGAAGGAGAGGTGAATGTGCTCTTGTGGTGGCAAATCCCCTTTCGTCGCCCCTATTTTTTCATATTTCACTGGCGCGTCTTTCCTGTTTGTTTTGGGGTGGCCGTGGTAGCCTAGTGGTCAAAGTCTTGGACTCGTGGCTGGCGTGTCATTAGTTCGAGCCTAGTACCGTTGAAGACCCGCCTTGCAGAGGGGGCTGATGCACGTTAAATATGTCGAGGCTCAAACGTCCTCCCTTAGGTGTGTTGTGAAAGTTAGGAGAAGGTGGGGGTGTCTCTCTCGTCAACTGACCATGATTTAAAATTACGACGTCCGTCGCTAGTAGCCCTCGTGCAGCTTTATAGTTCGACGTTAATATAACTCTCACTCACTCATCCTGTTTTTTGTCTCTGTGTTCCTCATGCCTCTGTGAGCCTCTACGCTCCCAGTTGCTCCAATGTTTATTTTTGTATCTGTGTAGTCTGTCTTTCTTGCTCTTTTTTCAAAAATATAATAGAAAAAAGAATATAGATTTCCATTTTGTTCAATCTGTTGGACTTTTTGCAAACTTTTCCTCTTGTTTTTTTTTTGTCTTTCCTTTTAAATGTGGTACCTACCCATTGGTATTTTAATGCTTATCCAAGAACTCTTCTTTCTCTTCAGTAAGACAACATCTCGGTTTTTTTGTTCTTGTTTTTTTTAAAGTATACTTTTATTTACTTATTACTTTTTTTTTCTATACCGAATGGTGGGAGGGAGGCACTTTGTATAATACTTATCTCTTATTGTATTTTATATACTTTACTCTCAAGAATTTTGTGGGAAGGTCCCAAATGAGAGACCATTTTCTGTTTGTAATTTCGTTTTGTGTATCAATAAATTGTCTTCTCGGAGGGCCGGTTTGTAGCTTGAAACCCTTTAGGTAATCTCGGTACTCCCGAGTTTACAAGATACGCATGCTTGTCATCCTACAAATCACCCACTAGCTGACACAAGGTCCGTAATATGGCTGTGCAATCCTGTAAAGCCAATGTTTTTAACATGTCTATCTTTTCGGGCAGTCGTTACGGGAGACCGTTAAGATTCTCTACTGCATTCATTCATTATGACCCTTCGAAACCCATCGATTCCATACTCGCTTGACAGTCCTTGGATTCCGCCCAATACGTATAACTGTATTGCGAAACGATAAACCGCTCTCGTTTGACCAAGACCGAATTTCGAGTCGTGCAGATTTTTCTCCTTTTATACAAGATGTAGCATGAATTTAGAAATAACCAACATTAAAATGCAATTTCCAAATGAGCAATCCACCGAGCAACTTTCTTTTTATACAGGGATGTCTATCCTTGCGTCGCTCAATTGTGCTTAAATGGTAATCATTCGCATACCCTGCATCTTTTTTCATGCGAATTCTACGTTTGTATTATTCCCTCCTATATGGTGTTGCAATTTCAATGGCACAGTGTAAATTAACGAATTCATTTATAATCGACAATACGAGTAATTTACGCTTTTAATTTCATTAATCACATTTCAATTTCAATCGAATCGTTTTGTTTCCGTGTCATATTTTCGTTAGATTTAGTAATAAATCTGTTTAATTTCTATTTTTTAAATATCTGGACACGGTTGGACCTGGAAAATACGCGATTAACTGAATCGCGAGTTTTTTTATTACACGATTTTACCATGGCTCCCTTGATTAGCAATCTTCATAAGTTCTTTTGATATCATTCTAGACCAGAGATGGCGAAACAGTGGCGGCACGCGACACAATATTTTTGGCACGCCGGTGATCAAAATGGTTTGTATTTTATTTCAAAATTTCAAAGTTCACTATGAATTATTATGAACAAATGCGAGTGATCGGTGTTGGGAGCACACTCTTTTGTTATTGTCTTAGTTACGTCGTAGACTACAATTGCTTATGATGTAAAGCTTGCTACACATATAGCATAGTCAATTTCATTGACAGAACTGTATTTTATCAGTTTATCTGTGTTATATTTACGTTTTTTAACTGTTATGTAACATGCAAAAGAACAAAAAGCGTAAGATAGTAAGTGTAACGGAGAATTTCAAGTTTGGAGGACCGAGAAACATGGCATTATTAGTAAATGCGACAAAGAGAGGTTTGTGTTTTATGTTCTGGAATAGTGGTATACAGAACATCGTCTGTAAAACGGTATTCTGAAACAAATCACAAATCCTCTTCTCAAAAAAAGTGAAACACAGCAAAAATGATTAACTGCTTAGAAACCGTTTGGCAGATGACTCCAATTCAGCTACAAAAAGTAACATCTTACAATCCTAATATAAGTTATTTGTCATCAAATCTGCAACAACAGAAGTCCCACTAATGTTACTTTAATTTGAATTTTACATGTATAACTAACATATTTATAACTATACAGTACAAAATGCATTTTTTCGTAGTAAATAGAGTTTTGTGTTAGTTCTTAGTTTTATTATTTTCCCAATAATTACAAGTCAAAGTTATTTGATGGAATGTCTTTACCTCATTAAACCCTTTAGAAAAAAATGACACGTTGATCTATAAAAAAAGTTCGCCACCCCTGTTCTAGACATTGTGACGCCATAACTCTTATTTATTTTGTGAATCAAGGTTAATCTTTTTAGATAACCGAATCCACAGATGACTTAATCCACTTACAGGAGATCAAAGTTTCTGTGAAGGCTTAAAGCTACTGAAGGTTTACTGATGAGAATTTTGAGAAAAGCCAAAACAAAACAGATGTTACATGATTTGGTTAAAGTATTGTCAACAATTGATAAGAATCAGTCACAGTAGTGGGGACAAGAAAATAGGGAAATGATGCAGGAAGTGTACCTAAACATGTTCTCATTCTGTGTCCCTCAAAGCAGCAATCTTAAATTCTGGCACAGTGAATAAAATCTGCCTTACAAGAAATTATGAAGAAACAGAATACGATTAGAAACAATGTTCTGTAGAAAATTGGTTAATAAAACAATACACATGATTTTCTTTAAATATTTTAAGTTTTAACGTAAAAGTATTACTTAATTTTTCTTTCCAACAAACAGAAGTTACACACAAAATAGGAACTTTTATTATTGCTCAACTTATATTGATACAGAAACTCATTAACTATGATTACTCTATTAACTCTGATCTCTATGCATTTATGGAATGAGTCTATTATTTTCAAGGTTTATTTACTTTATAAAAATCATTTTTCTTTTGTGATTCAGTTTTTATTTTGAAAACTGTGTATTTGAGTGTAAACATTTTTTACAAATTGCAACAAAAACAAAAAAAATTTAAAACTAATCCAAAATAGTCTTTTTGAGTTCACAATAAAAATGTTTGTTTTTCAGTTTTCTTATTTTGTGTGAAATTAATTAAGACATCCTTTTATTTCTCCAGAAAAAATGTGAAGATTGTGGATATGTGTTTTGCTCTGAATGCACAACCTCAAAAGGCAAGCTTTATCAATGTTACCGATGCAAAGTACTTACATGTGTGCCTTTAAATGGGTGCGATGTCGCCAACCTTAAACTCAGAGACTTACAATGGTTTTTGGACAAAAAAGGCATAGATGTGCCCTCAAATGATCGCAGAGAAAAACCAGTCTTAGTTGACTGGGTTATGAATTATTCACGTCAGACATCAGCTCAACAGACTTTATCTCCAAACTGTCAACCAAATTATCCATCCCTCCACACAGAAGAAAGAAGAGTTGGAGGGCTATTTGGAACTGAAGCAGCATCTACTGCTGTAAGTTTAATAATGATATTTTATATATATAAAAAAATTGTATACATTAAAATTGGTGCTTTAGTACCAAGAGTACTATTAATGATATTGTTGTGTAACAGATTAAATAGTATTTATTATGTAAGTATATACATAGAAAAAAAACATCTTTTGTGCAATTGCATTGAAAAAACATGTTTTAAAATATGTGATCAATATTAAATTTGCCGTCAAGTATGCGTTAAACATATCTTTGAGGAAGTAAAATTTGAATAATATCAATTAGTTCCAGACATTTTTACATAGGGCGCATAACATATGATTTAAAAATATTCTCATATTAATGTGAATAAACTGTGAAGTATTTGGAGTGCAGTATCTAGAATTGAGAATATTATTGTTTTTATTCTGTTATAATTTCAAAGGCTCCTTTGAAATAAAAAAATGATCACCTTAGATGGATTATTTCTGGAATTTGTCAAAATAATTATTCTATATTATGTTTGCAGAGTAGTGGAATCAGGGTATGCCCTTAGTTCATATTGTGCAATAGTTACATTATGCTTCCAAAATGTAAACTTGAATGGCATATTTACTACTATTTTTTAAATTATGTTATGCATTTAAGTGAGAAGAAGTTATATTTAATTAATACTTTATCAATCTTCACATATGGCAATCCATGCAGGACAGCAAAGTTTGCCAATCATATTGTAACCACATGTTCTGAGAAATTTTTTTGCCTAGCATTTTCTTTTTTATTCTAGTTAATTTTTTGGTGCTTTTTAAAAAATCTTTCAAAAGAAAGGGAATGTAATGCTATATAACAAGTTGTAACTATAATTTTAAAGAGCTGCGATTTAAAGTAAATGTCTTTAGTTCATATTTATGCTTTTATTATTAACACTTTTCCCATAACACTGTCAATTAAAAACAAAAACAATTATTCTGATTAACATGCCTCATAATTTTGATATTTCAGTTTTTATAGCATTTTTTAGAGTAAACCAACTAATGTAATGGTTTACACATTTTGGTAATTACCAAATAATAAATTTGCCATCAAATTATTTTGAGATGAAGGAATTGTTCATAAGACTTTGTTCTCCAAATCCTTAGTGATGTTGAAATTTGATATGAATTTTGGTTGTATTATCGGAAAACTTGGTCTCTTACACAATACTAAGTTTTCATTCACCCTTTGCTGTGTGATGTAGCAGAACTGTATGAAAGGATTACATGTGCTGTCAATGATGTTGATAGTCCAATTCCTGCCACAAACATGGTACTATTACATTGATGTATGCTGTGTAACCAAGGTTTACACATGGAACACCTATAAAGCATGCAAGTGAAACTTGAACTGTTTATGTATTCTTTCAAATTTTCTTTTTTGCTGTATTTTTCTTAGTTTTTTACTATAGTGCTATGAAACCCCAAAGGAAACTATGGATAACCCTGTATGTAAATGTATCTGTTTGTATAATAATGAATCAAAGGAACAATGGAAATATGTATATATGTGTATAAATATGTATATATGTGTATAAATATGAATGAATATATATGAGTGTATGTATTTGTAAATGTATGTACATATACACTGGTTTCTAAAAGTTAATGTATGACATGTTTTGAAGCTCACCATTAATAAAAATAGAAGCAAATGGTAAAATTCATAGTTTATATGAATGATAGTAGTGGACTTTACAGGAACATGTAAAAAAAAAAAAATAAAGCTACTACTTTTATTTTAAAGAAATAGATATTTATACAGGAGTGGGACAAGAGATGTACAAAAATCAAACTTTTCCAACTTCATACATACATTTTGTGCATAATTCTTGATCTTTAAAAGTTGCTAGGAATTTTGTCAATATTCCAGAGAGTCTAACAGTGTTTGAGAGAAGTCTTTTACCCAGGTTCAATCAGATGGATGGATGAAAAAGGGTTGTCATAAGTTGATGCTGCTAGAGATCTCAATATGTGTCACAATGTGATTCACCTGCAATCAGTTTAAATCTAAACATTCTTTACCTATGAGACATGTTCCAGGTCAACCACAATTTACAACATGGCAGAAGATCATTTTCTAGTTCCTTTGGTGCCCAGAGGAGAGGAACTACTGTGCCTCAACTCATTTCAGATCATTTTGTTGCATCTGGAACAAGTATCTACATTACTACAGTGTAAAAGTTCCTTCATAATGTAGATATCTATGCAAGATGACTAGTTTTTTATCCCCCTGAACCAATGGCAGAGATGTGCCTAATTTATGTTGAATAGAGAACATGTTTCCTGAACCAAACAGCATTGGACTTCATGTTCCCATTGGAGGACATCTGCTGCTCGCGAGATACAAACAATCCAACATTGTTGAAAGACACAGTTGCAGAGGTGCTGAAGTTATGGTTTGGGCAAGGATCTCTATTGGTGGTCACACTGACCTGCATGTGTTCTGTAGAGGTACTTTTAAGACTATTTTGATTGACATGTCTGCTTTAAGTCCTTCTCTAAGGTCATATTAGCTGGAACAAGGATTATTCTATCTGGACTTTGCTTTCATATTGGTGTCTGATTATTTAATTGGCATTATCGAAAATCGATACCATCAATGTATGGCAATTAGGGCTGAGCATATTCTTTATTAGAACCTATTTTTGTGATGTTTCTGCAACATTTTTCCCACATAAAACTGATGTACTGCTTTCTTTTCTCCCACAATAGACTTTTCTGGCAAGGATGCTTTTTTTTTTGTTGTAAATCATATTTTTGTTAAACACTTATGAGATTTTTTTATCACATTCAATGACAAATTGCAGTGCACATTTAACCCAGATATCTTATTTCTGTGTTCATTCATTTTCAAATTGGACATAATAACAGGTTGTACCATAGTTTTTGGAAGCCAGTGTGTATGTATATGTATGTGTGTATATATATATTTGTGTATATATACAATAAATTATCTGTTATTAAGTACAAATGGGAAATTCTGAATAACAAAATTCCTGGTTAAGCCAGTGCTGATCTTTTTTTACCTTGTGAATGGTAATTTAATAAATTCCATGTCTGTCATTTAGCCTAGATAGTTGTAGGCAGAAGAAGCATTTTGATAATTTTAGATTATCATGAAATTTGTTTATTTAACCTGAAAACAATTGCTTTTTATCTTGTTCATTAAATGTTAAGGTTTTCCCATTGTTTTTCTTTTAAAAATATCTTCACTTTCATTGCTCAATACTCTAGCAAATTCACCTACCTTTTTTTTCCCTCCTTATTAATAGTGTCACATACAGTTCGGTCTCCTACATTATATTTATTTGACTATTTCAGTTTTGATTTTTTGAAGGAACAAATATTTTTTTCTCTTTAACATTATAATCACAGCAATTTTTATTGGGCAATGTAGGATGATCATTTTCTCAAATCTTAATCCAGAAACACACATTCATGTCAAAGGTTTTATCTTTCAGAAAAGTACATCTTTGATATGATATGAAATCATAGGTTTAGTTCTAATTAATTTTTTTTACTGGGAAATTTTTAAAAAATTTTCATGATTTCTGAGATAATCTGCTTTTTATTTAATCAATTTCTGAATAATCAGAAGTCTACTGTATTGGAGTATATATATATTATTCCATTTAATAAAGTACTAGTTTAAGATGTATTTCTGTTTATTTATTTATTTTTTTGTTTTGTTAAGACTGTTCCTCCGGCAGAAGGTGTCAAAGATCAGAATGAAAGAACAAACAATGAAGTAAAGGAAAATAAACCAAAAATCTATAATGGAGGCAATGTAAGTTTTGGAATTTCAAAGGAATTATTAAAATGCTTAGCTTTTTATCAAAAGCTGCATTCCCATAATTAAGCTAATTTTATGATTTCCCTATATTTTTTTTCCTTCTTAAAACAATGATTTGATGTTTTTTAAATCTACAATTTTTCACTTGACTTACTTATAGGATTTTATTTCCTTAAAAATAGGAAACAATAGTTACAAAATATATTTTAAACATATCCAATTCTACCTATCCTAGGGTGGAGTAAAATATCAGGACTTTTTCATTTATGATTCTTCTTATTATGTTTTTTAATAAAGTAGTTTCATCAAATTGATTTTTCTATGCATACTTCAAAACATGCCAAAATCGCTATCGGAGCCAACAAATTTCGTTTATGGTATTTGAAAGAAGAATCATGTTATACATGTTATATTTAACATATTTGCATGTGAAGTAGAGTAGCTGTGACAGAAAAGAGAAAAGAATTATTGTAATGTTTAAGAAATATAATTATAATACTTACAGTGTGAATGAATAATTTTCATGAAACTAATATGAAATTAATCAAGCACTCAATCTCTGTAGTTTTAAATTTGTAAAATATACATTTTTTTCATGAAGGATTTCATGTAAATATATAAATCTTATTATTCATATTTTAGTAGTCATGATATATTTATCTGGTTATAGAAGTTAAATAATATGAAATATTATGGTAATATCAAGGCATATTACATAAACATGTTAAAATATTAATAAAATTTCACCTGAATATGGTAGTGTTATATTTTCTGAAATTCTCTTTAATATATACTGTTTTTTTTATTGATGTTTACTGTAGTTTAAAATTTTTTTTAAATGTTTCAGAAACATCAGATTATTGATTTAAATTCAGTTGATAGCAGAAATCAAATATTTTCATTATCTGCAATGGAACTGAAACTTCTGCTGACTCGAAATTTTATTTCATTTCGTGGCTGCTGTGAAAAATCAGAATTACAAGAAAAAGTTTGTTGGCTGTGGGATTTGAAAGAAGCTGCTAAGAACAAAAGTAATGATTATAAAATATTTTATACTCTTAATTTATTTTAATTTATATTTAATGAACAAATTTTTTATGTTTAATTGTGAGCATTTCAGAAAGAATAAAGTGCTTATTATTAATAAGTTTGAAAATGTGTTGTGTATTTTTGGCCATCCTTTTGTTTATCTTCTCTAAAATTTATAATATCAAGAAAAAAGGGAATGGGTTTTTTTTCTTTAGTTGTAAGTTAATTCTTATGTTAACATATTGTAAGAAACAACTGCAAAAGAAAACTTTTTTGATGGAATAAAGTAAAATGATAATTAAATATAGATAATAAAAATATTTTTTATAATAAAATGAAAAATAAAAGAAAAATATTTAAATTTTATTTTTGGTATGAATATTTTTTTAATAAAGTATTTGAAATATTTGTAAAATTTAACCATTATTATGTGGTTGATATCATAAAGCTCATATTAAATTAAAAACTTACAAGGAAAGAACAATTCTTGTAAAAGTTATGATAATTATATGCAGAGAGATGTCAACTCTGCAATTAATGAATTTTTTGTAGATTTTCCCTGTTTTTGATATTTTGTTTTAACTTAAACTGTCATTAATCAAACTTCATCCCATTAGTTTTGTAAATTCAGATCTTTTCTAAAATGTTTTGATTGGTATTTATATTCTTCACCTACATGTATAATTTTCTTTCATATAAACTTAACCAGTTTGAAGCTTGGCATGGTGTGGATGTTTGCAGGTGAGGATCTAGCCCAGGTGTTGCTCTTGTGACTTGACCATGATTCAAAATTACGAAATACATCACTAAAAGCTCTTGTAGAATAGGAATTCAAAATTTTAATTGGCATTATAATTTTCAATGTTGAATATTATGATATTTTGATTAATATGTACCATTATAAAGCCTTGACTAATTCAATATTTTTTGAAAATGCATGTGTTGAATTTAATATACTGTATTTACTCGGATCTAAGCTGCCCTATTTTCCAGTGTTAATGCTGCTTAGAATCAAAGGTAAAAGGGTGCAGCTTAGAATCAAAGGTAAAACATTTATTGAATGGTGGAAATTGAGTTTCCATCCCTTTCAAAAGGAAAAATGTAACCATCCATTTTGGCCACTGCATCAATGATTTATCCCATTCCACAGTTTATCTCCAGTATTCAGTTTATCCTAAATATCGTTGTCTGCTTGTATTTAGGAAATTTTTTTGTATATGCTTTCTCTTTTTATCGCCTAAACATCAAAGATATCGGCAATACCATCAAGACAAGTTCACTATGGTGCAAGTATGAAAAGGGAGGCAATTTTATAATCAGAAAGAAAAAAAAAACAGAAATGCAGCAGCCACTGAATTTTGAGGCAGATGAAACAAATATACGTCAATGGTATAAACAAAATGATATAATTTTTGCTTGTAAATGTTCAACAGTCTTTAATAATTCTTTTATATTCTTCTATAGTACATTCTTTTAAAAAAAATTCATAACAAATGCATTGGATGGCACGGAAAATGACACTGTGGGGAAAAATGGAGATGCTGCATCTATTCCAAAGTCAATTGTGTTATTAGGAGTGATGAATCATTTTCGAAACATGATATTGATGGCTAGAATAATTATAGGTTCATGTATGTATTTGAAAGTTTTTAATACTGGTAAAATAAATTAATTAGTAACTTCTGATTATTTCTCAAAGATTTAAAAAATTTTTTTCTTAAGTATCGGATATTGATGAATTTTTTACACAATTTTCTTATTTCTTGTCAAAAATGTGTAAAGAATTGGGTATGTGGCTTAGAATTGTAAACAAAAACATTGTGAGAATTTGGTGTGCAGCTTGGATTTGAGTAAGTATGGAATATAAAATATTCAAAAGAGCAATCAAGTATTATCCTGTCTAAATTAGAGGATAGGTATGAAATTATAGTGAAAGCATCATTTTTTAATGTCTGTTAGATTAATGTAGTGTTGTCATATCTATCTATATGTATTATCTGTTATTGCAATTTCATTTTATTTATTTTCAGATGTTATACCAGATGAGAATTTGTGCAAGATTTGTATGGAAGCTAACATTGATTCACTTTTCTTAGACTGTGGGCATATGGTGACCTGTCATAAGTGTGGAAAACTGTTACATGACTGTCCTATATGTCGTCAAATTATTTTACGTGTTGTACGTGCATTCAAATCATAAAAATAAACCAAATCTGTCAAATAATTAACCAAAGAATCATATGTGCTGTGCTTTCTTAAGTTAAAATGAATATTGACATTATGATGTGTATGTAAATATATATGAATTAAATACTTCCGTATTTTGTTAAATAAATATTCATGTTTGTACACTTCAAAATTTTGACTCGTTATTTTTATTAAGTTTTGAAGAATTAGATTATTTAAAAATTGTATAGCTAGTTGAAATTTTAATATTTAAAATTAAAGTTGCTAACATCTTTGTATAAAATGTGTTTGTATTATGCTAATTATTTTTGTTAATGTTAGTTTTGTATAGTCTGTTAAACTGACAGCTATTTTTATATGATACATTCAAAGAAAATGATTGTGTATACCTTAAATGTTGGTGTAGATAGTCACTGACATAATCATTCAATGTTGGAATTAATTCAAGCTGAATGTGTTTTTCTAGGTTATGATATAAAATTGTGAGCTTTTTCCCAATATATTAGATTAAGGAATCGCTTTTTCATAATTAAAATTTGAAATATGTCATGTTTTGAGGAAGCCCTGAGAAAGTTTTATTCTTTCATTCAAATATTTCTTTTTCATGTGTTATCTCATAATTGTTTTAATGTAATATGTCTGAGAGATTTCGTATAATACTAAGTCTTTCTCTCTCTTGCATGATTTATCAAATTCTGTTATATTTTTAACTATTTTTTCTTATATAGAACAATCAAGTTATTTATAAATTCTAATGAAGGAATGCAGTTTACATGAAAATCTTTGGAAATCATTTTAAAGTTAATAATGAAAACTATCTTTCTTCAGCCTCAAGTTAAAAAATTAAAGGGTGGAACCAAAGTGAAGATATATATATATTTCAGTTTGAACCACTGAAAAAAAAACATCATTCTTTTCCCATTTACATTAGTTGAGTGTGCATTAGAGAGAGAGAGTGTGTATGTATATTTATGTTGAAAAGAAATTAATATGACTGAAAGTGCTTATAAGACTTTTTGGAAATAAAAATGCATTTGTGGAAATATTTTATAATCCTTTGTCATAATACATATCATTATCTTCCTATTTTTGCAAAAACTAGTTCAATCTAGATTTCACAATGTTATGTACAAAATTAATTAAAATTTCTTGTGTCTAATTTAATGAAGATCTTGAGTTAAGAGAATAATCTAATCAATAAGAATGTTGAGGAGAATTATATTTATATGAAAGAGTATTTTCTTTGTGGATAAAATCAGTGATTCATTGAAAATTAAAATTTGCTTTTGCTGTCTTTATATGTATAATTGATGGTCTTACAGAAAATGACTGTATTTTTATTTTCTACAATTCAGTATTTTGTGTGTGTGTGTATTTTTTTTTAAAAATTATAACTATATTTTGATATTGTTTGAGAATAATATTACTATAGAAAAAGATGATAAATACCTTATGTCTGATTGTTTCAAGAAAATAATTGTATAGATTTATTAAAATTTCAAGCAGCATGCATTAACTAAGCAGCAAAACATGGTTTCATTAAGTTTTGTACCTGATATCTTTTATATGTGACAATATTATTTATGTAAAGTTGATAAAGGTTGGTCGTTGTTTTTTTTAAAGAATAAAATTATTGGAAAGGGTTTTCTTTAAAAAATTTAAGGACAAGAATTTAAAAAATTATTTGATTTGTCATATTAAGACTGGTAGGATTTAACCCTTTACATTTTTATGTTATGCTGGAGATGACAATACAAAATCATATGTCATGCTGATGATGAAAAAACTAATTTACTCAGAAGCACATTGTAGATCAGCAGTACTCAACCTTTTTTTCAGCCGGGCCACTGACATATCACAACTATTTCACACAGGCTGCAACGTGAGGATTAATGGGGAATGGGTTGAACACTATAAGATCAAATATATTTAAAATGCAGTAATTGATCAAAATAATAATTTTGGATTTTATTTAAAACTATATTATACTACTTTAAAACTCCATCACAAACTTGCTCATTTTAAAACTATAATGCTCCATCACAAACACAAGACTCGCACACACGAAAAAAGGGTTTAATGCATTTTTGTACCCTGTTATGGGGTAATTTCGACTTCCTTTCATCAATGATCCCATTGCACCACCTCCAAATATTTTGTTGCTGAAAAAAAAAAAGGCATTGAAAGATTTGTGCTTAGTGGTAATAGTGACGAGCAAAATTATATATTTTAAATATAGCATTTTCACAAATTAACCAAGTTGTTGATCCATGTTTGTTTTTTTCTACAAAATAGTCAAGATCCCAATCGTCTTGAAATAACAAATATTCTTTAGATATTTTTAGCTTGGAAGACACGAGGGTTAGTTAATTAAAAATTAGTTTCACCTACAAAATTTTTGCTATTCTTCTGTTATCACTAACCATTACAATTACAAAACGAAAAAAGTTATCCCACAATTCCCACCAGCACCACATCGATAGCAAAATCGATATAAGGGATTGCTTTGACTGATAGAATTTCTCACTAAATTTTTAATACATTGTTCTTAACCTTTTACACCACATCGATATAAGGGATTGCTTTGACTGATAGAATTTCTCACTAAATTTTTAATACATTGTTCTTAACCTTTTAACTGTCATGCCCGGGTTAATCTCGGGCACAGCACTGGTGTTCGAAAATGTCGCGCCTGAGTATTACTCGGGGTAATTTTTTTTGAGTGCATCGAATTGTTTTACCTGAATATATATCGGGAGACGCGTTTATTTCGGCTTCATCTCTTTGTCAAACCTGACTGATTCTCGGGAAAAGTTAATGTGCGCTCAATTCAATAGATGGCAGTATTTTACTGAAGACTTCAAAGGTTAGAGGTTCTTTGGTTCAAAAAAATTTGACGATTTGTACCCAAATCATCAAAATAACTTGACAGTTAAAGGGTTAAATAATTTAATTTGTTAGTGCAACCGGATCACTTAGAAAGGTCCGGTGGGCCACATGCAGCCCCCAAGTTGAGCATCACTGCTGTAGATGGTTATATAAATTAACTATAAAACAATATGGGACATTTGTGTTGTGGGTACAAGCCATGCTGGGCATTTTTTCTCATCTAATGCAGTAAATGCATACACTAATTTCCTGATCAAATATAGATTATAAAAACCTGCAGGATAGTGACAGTAAATTTACTAATGTGTGTGAAATGTCATGATAGTGTGGTACCATTAATCATCTGTTTTAAAAGTAAATAAGTTATTTTCTTTGTGGAGGGTTCAGACCAGCAGAAAAGAGATGTGTTGATTATCAACATCAGATTTAGAAAATCAACCTGATGGGAAAATTACACATTTTAGTACCTTATCCTGAAAAAGTTTCTACGGTCTGTTCAAACTGAATAGCTTGGGGTGGAAGGAAAACAAGTTTATTTTTGCAAAATTTGGGGAAAACATCCTTTCCTGCATGTTGGAAATTATTTTGAGAGGATTGTAAAAGTTTAATATTTTATCATTACAATACATAAAATAAATCTAAAATATGTAACTCTATTGTTATAAATTACTCTCATTTAACTAAAAACACAAATTTTTTGCCCAACAACATTTGAAAATAAATCAAGTGTAAAGGGTTAAATAATTTGTCACATATTTTCAAAATCTACTTAAAATATTATGTTCATATTTAAAGGAATTTTTTTGTCTTGACATGTGTTGATTTCATACTGTTTAAATATGAATTTGTAATGTTAATCTTGTGTTTTATTACAATTCTTAAGTTGTAACTTTTGTATTATCTGGAACAGTAAGACATTGATGCATGTTAAATAGTTGTTTTTGAAAAACATATGGTATATATTCAGTGAAATAACTTTGCAGAACATTCTTTATTAATTTTAAATAATCAGGGGAATTTTATATTAAACTGAGTAATTTTTCATTTCTTACTGTCAATATTATAAATCTTTTGAGAAATATTATTTAATTTTGTGTGAAATTAAATGAATTTTAATTTAAAAAAATAGTGTGTTTCATAGTAATCTTATTTTTTTTTTTCAAAAGAAATTTCTAGCTTTAAATTTATAAATTTTGAAAACAAAAATATATTATTTTTCTTCGCTAATTTAATATTCTCTGTAAAAACAAAATAATAAAATATCTTTAAATATAGTTTCCATGATTTGTTTTAAAAAGAAATTTTTCAGAACCACAAAGTTAAAACATGTATCACAGGAATTAAATAATTTTGTAAAAGTAAAAAATTTTTTTACTTGAATTCAAGCAATATCTGTGTGCGTATGCCTATGTAAATATATATTGGTGATTTTGATGCACACAGAAAATTGTAAGTTTTGATTTGAATTTCTTATTGATCAAGTTTTGTCTTTCTCAAATGTAGAAATTTTTTAAAAAAACAGCTTCATGTCATGTAAATTTTGCATATTTGTATTGTATGTTATTTAAGAAATAGATTATGGTTTAGAAAGAAATTGTTGTATCTTTTGTTTTAATAAAATATATACGTATTTTAAACTGCATATGTAATTTATTCAACAAATAAATCTGTTAATGTATTTATTCTCAAGCTGTTTATTTTTTTAATTCTAGACAGTTATGCATTAAAATATACCAGATGTAAAATCAAGATTTTTCATTTTTTTTAATTTATAAAACTAATACTTAATCCAGCTTATCAGCTTTTTATAATACTTATAAACAATTATTGTATTTCAGAATAACCCACATAATAATTTAATGATATAATTTATCTATTTCATGTGAAATAGTGTTTAAAAAATTACCTTCCTATTTTCAAGTATCATTAATTGTACTATTTTGAAATTCCATTTTGTAAAAGGTTTTTAAAAGCTTTAATATTTAACTTTTTAGAACCAGATCATTAACTTGATTGAGAATCCCCATTAGCAGTTTACTAGGTATGGAATTAATTTATTTCAAATGATAAGAAATTATATTGATAAGGCATTAAGTTTTCAATGTACATTACAAGACTCTTCTCTCAAAGTTGTATGTTTACCAAGTTGATTTTGATGTATGTAAATTTAACCTCTGTAACTTGGTTAGTTTAGTTTTCTATGCCTCGAAGAGAATAGAGGTAATTAATTTTGCTTCTTATATATATTACTTTATTTCTACAACTTCTTTAGTAGTACGTAGTTATTTTCATATATTGGATTTACAATGCATTTTCTATCCCAATATAAAGGATTTATTTAAATTGTAAAGCTGGTCTATACTGTTGAAAATCTGGAAGTTTTGAAGAATGAAAATGAAATAGCTTAAAAATTATCCGTCCTGATAAAAAGCTCAAACTTCAATAAAATTCATCTAATATGAAAGTAATTTACTTTGAAAAAATTTCCAGATATATTAAGACGGATGTTCTTTTTTCTCCGATCCATTTGGAAATAAAAACTAATTTTAATGAGCTTCATATTTTTAAATAAAGTGAATTAAACCATAAAAAATATATTAATTTTTTGAATTATATGAGATACACTAGAGATTTTACAATGTTCACACACCATTCAAAATTGAAATATTCTGAATAATATTGGACTAATTTTAAATTACATGATTTTATATATTCATTGAATTTATATAGGTAAGAATGTAAAAAAAATGCTTCAATGTAGTAGTCAAGTCCTATACATTTACCAGCTTTCTGAGATGTTAAACTTATAGATTCCATTGTATTTACCTTTGTTTAATATGGTTATATTTCACAGGAAGCCGACACTTAAAAGCTATGCTTATTGTAGTGAAAAATGTGTCCAAATGGATTGTAATATACATGCACTCAAAAGGTTCACTCCTTTTATAGTTTGATTCATATCAATTTCTGAAGTTAATTATTTTACATATATTCATGTAAGCGATTTAATTTTATTTTTGTGGTATGAAATGAAAGGATTTATTTTGAATTTTTGATTCATTAAGATGTCAAAACAATGATCTTGCTTAAAAATGAAATAGATTTGCTCATAAAACTATTTATAAATTTTTGAAACATGATTTTACAACAATTGAAGTGATAAGTCAAATATTTCTGTCCTGTCAACAGCATAATGGGTATGTGATTTTGCAAACAACTTTTATAGAATAAAAGGTGTTACACAAATATTGATTATTTAAAACCTTCTTAAATGACAGGAAAAATGAATGTTTCTGCCATCAAACCAGAATTTAAACTTTTATAGTATTTTCTTTTTCATACAGAAATGTTATAAGAATATATTAGAGTACAAATTCAAAATGACTATTTATTTTCTTAAACCTGGTAATATGTTAATTCAATTTAATACTTGCCCCAGTACTAACGTATTATTGCCACAATCACCAAAATATATAAATAACTCACCAAGTTACCAACCCCGATTTCTATTCATTGTATAAGTTGAATTGGCAACAAGGTGCTTTGTTTCATATAATGTTGCCAATAGGTTGCAATAATACTTAAGTACCCTTGTCCCTATTTAAAAAAATATAAAATAAAGCATTCTATTATGGCTTTTAATCAAAGCAATTTTGATAGAGTTTATGAAAATATTGAATTTGATAAATCTCTGTAATTATTATACTTATTAAGATGTACCAAAAAAAAAATTATAAACTATTTTATCATATACTGAATTCAGTAAATTTGCCTTTAAATTTTTGCACACGTGAGAAGTTAAAATTTTAAAAAATAATTTATAAATGATCCAGGGGATATAATGGAACATATATGAGAAAAAATTATGACTTATTCTGGCTTTAATAATTGATCAAAACTAAAATAAATCTTCAAAATGTAAAGAAATAGCAAATAATTTATCAGCTAAAAGTTTTTTTCAACAAATATAATAAATACAATTATCAATCTTTACAGAAATCTTGAACTAATGGCTATGATTTTTGCAAATTCAGGCCGACCTCTTAACGCTGATGGAATAGGTACTAGAACTCTATTTCCCAAAGGATTTCCATGATCATCCAATAGCACTATGTTATTCGAGTCAAACCGTGGCAACATAGGAACTGCTTTCTTTCCTTTGACGCCGACAATTAAGGCCTTTTTCTTCACTCCCTTAATGGCAACTAGAACTCTGTCACCTACAGTACCAACACCAACTTTATTATATACATGAATACATCGAGGAGGTTTTCCATCAAGCATAGCTTGTTTACCAAGATTACTGTTATCAACTACTCTTAGTCTTGTTAACTTCATGACGTGATGAAGATTTGCTGAGAGACTAAAAGACCTGGATCCATTAAATGATATAAATTGTTGAACAGGCTGTATTATTTTTGATAAAAGTGTACCATTCATATTTTAAGCGAATGTAAACAAATACTGAACAAAAACAAAAGGTATATGCTGTTGCCACTTGAAAAAATTATTTAAGAAAGTATCCTTAAATTGAAACTAATTACTTATTTATATACTCTCTTAATCGATTAAAAGCAATGTAAGACTGCTTTTGTACCAAAAATTATTTTTATGGTTTTAATGGTCTTACTGTTTTTATCTTTTGAATCAAAGCTTGTAAGTCTTCAAATCCTCATTGTGTGGAAATACTGAAGTGAAGTGAATTAAAAACCAAAATTGTTTTGAAATGAAAATTGCTTTTTATTTAAGTTGCTGCATTTAAACGAAAGTTATTGCTATAGGTTTGTAAAGTAATTGCTTTCAACATTTAAACAATATACGCGATATTAAGTTATTCATAATTTATCAGAAAACTTAGGCGTTTCCTGACATTTGTAATATTCTTTTTAAATATTTTGAAAATGTTCCTCGTTTAGAATTACTATTAATTTCGGAATTGTAGAAAATCATTCGATTTCCTTCCTCTTATTAAATAAATGTAACGCATTATTCTTGAGAATTGATTTTTAAATGAGCAGTATTATATATTATGCTGTTATTTGATAAGATTAAAGGAATTGGAAATAAATGCAATTTTTCGGGGAATCGTCCCCTCCGTCGAATTGTGAAATTCTTTCTCTGTCCTTGAATTCTCGTATAAATTACTATTATTACATGAAAAATTTGTTGTAAAATATGCGAAGAACTTCTAGTAAGTGAAAATTGTGCATTTGCTATGTCTGGATTGCATGGAAATAGTTTAGAGAGGGCAGAGAGTAATACAATTTGGGGTGAGGGTAAGCAGGCATAAATAAAAAGCATTCAACTAAATGTTTAATTGAAGTTAGGATAAAAAAGCGTTTTACATGTTATGGAGAAGTTAAAAGTGTATAGTAATCTTTAACTGTTAAAACTAGTATGAAACAATGGAAGATTAGAATTACTTATATTTCATATCAACAACTCTATCACCTATGAAGATACTGAAGCAGCACACATTAACATTATCAAAAGAATCAAGAATATAATTAAATGAGATTTCAAATATAGGGGGGCACGATGATTTATCAGGATCGATTTGATTCTTACCTAGCAGATTATATCTGAGAAAAATTTTGTGAAATTGGATTTAACCCTCCAAGCGGTCTGCATGTAAAATCCTGTCATTCCAGAGATGCTTTTTCTGCCTTCAAGCAAGATTCCCAAAAGCGGCCGAGCCGCATTCTTAAAAATACGGCTCAACCGCTTTTGAGAACCCCACCTGACAGCAAAAAAATACGTACGGTGCATTTTCGAAGCATCTCCAGAATGGCAAGACTTTACGTGCAGACCGCTTAGAGGGTTAAAATCATATTCATTTCTCTTCCTACAGAAAATGTAAGATTATTCAAAAAATTAAGAAGGATGGTATCCTGCACAAAAGAATATTCACAGCATTGTATCAAAAACCCTGTGTTAATGTACTCACATATCTAATTAATTTATTTAATAAATGTATTATCCAGATAATTGAACAAATGCAACATTATCTTTCCTAAACCAAATTAAAACCATTTTAATAATTACTATCCCATAAGTCTTAAGTTTCTGAACAATCTTCCTAAATCAGATTTTAGAGTGTGAATGCTAATATTTTTCCTGATTTACAATTTTACTTTCATCACAAACATAATGCTGTTGAATAATATCTTTGCAAGAAGGAATGCCAGTACTGAAAGAATTAAACCAAAACTAGTTTTAACCTTCCTAGATATTTGAAAAGCCTTCCATCAATTGCTGTACAATAGATTCATTTGTAAATAAATTTCATTGAAGTTTTCTCCTCATGTGATACTTATTAATAATTATTTCAAAAGAATATTTTTGAAATCAAACTTGGCAATGAACGTTTTGTACTTGCATATTACACCATTGATCAATTTCTCAAATGAAAAGGTCGTGATATGCAGGCAATAATGGAAAGCTGTTCACACACATACTCAAACACAATCTAATTTACTCATACAATGACAGTATTTGATGAGATTTTTTGACTAGGCAAAATTGGACAACAGTGAAGTACTGAATTTTCTTATACTGTTTACTAACAGGTATTCTTGATGGCAATGTTATGTGTCCCATGTTTTACACTTAATTAATTTATTCATGAGTAAATGCCTTTTTGCTGGTGTTAAAAGCAGCTTACCAGACTCAAATATATACCATAAATTCTGGTGTATAAGGGGCACTTTTAATTTAAAGAAATTATAGATTGAAATTTCTATGTACACATTAAATGCTGGATATAAAAAAAAATGATAGATTTAAAAATAAAAAGATCAGCTTGAAAAATAAAATAGATTTTCATGTGTATGCTTAGTTTTTGTTTATTTAAAAGAGATGTCATACTTTATTAACTTTTGTTTTTTTCATTTAGAATTAGTTTATTCGATGCCATATATCAGTTGTGGCAATTCAAAGTTGCTTTGAAGTCTTTGCAAACTTTATACCCATGTTAAAGCAAATAAGCATGCATTGTTTCTTATTACAATTAATTTATTCTGGCAATTTTCTGTGACCTGGTTGGCAACACATTTTTCTAGGATATGGGGTTTGTATTTCTCTTACGTAATGAATGTATTGTATTTAGATAATGGTTATGCAGAATTGTGGGTTTTATTTTTTTAAAAATATTAATGCAGTTATTAATTGTTATACTTATGCAATGTGTCATTGTTCTTAAATTATCAAGTAGATTGAGATTTTGACTTCTGGTGACTTTTAAAATCAATAATATTTTAATATGATTGTGAATGGAAAGAAATTAGGGTATATATATATATAACTGTTGTGTATATAATAAAAAAAGATATAAGTATTTTTAGAGCAGGGGATTAATATTAAAGTAGCATAACTGTTTAAAAATGCTTATTACTCTTGCATCTATTGTTTATAAGCCTGTTATTTAATTTATTTAGAGATTCAACTATGTCATCTTTGAAATGGGAATCTGTCCCTCATACTTATGATCCTCTGAAAGCTGGTAGTATTGATGGAACAGACACTATTCCTCATGACCATGGAATCGTCCGAGCAATGCAAGTATGTTGTCATTATTTGATAAAAGTCTTATACGGCCATTATATTCCATGATATATAAGATAAAACTACTTTTAAATTTAAAAAAAGCACATTGTCAATGTAACATAAATTATTTTGTATTATAATTGAGTTTAGAATTTCTCAATCCTGAATGTACCAATGTAATTCAAATTGAATATATTATGATTTTCTGTTTGTTGCAAATTTTTCTGTAGAAATATTGATTCAGTTTTACTTTTAAATGTATTAATGCCTTAAAGTGAATTTAAATTTATTTTTTTATAATAAAGTTAAATTATTAAATATAAATTTTCACCTATTAAACTGTCATATATTAATGAATATCTCTTCTGAAATGAATAATCTTTTAATATTCTAATTAATTACATAATATATCAATTTTAAAGAAGTTGAAATGATAAAATTTAATTTTTTTTTTAAACCTGGCACAATTACAAAGCAAGGTTTAAAAATAGACTTTAATTACATATGTCTCCTATTTCTCTCAGGGAAGTAAACCTTAGATCTAGGAAGTAAATATGATGAGTTATAGTGAAAGATGATAGTAAATCTTGTAATATAAATCAATGTAAAACTGTACTTGCAATGCTTACTTAAGATTAAATATGCACTTTCGCTTTATACATTAATTCTAAAATTTCTGCTCTTTCGAAAACTCAATATGATTCATTGTTAATTTTTGCTGAAATTTCTTTCACAAGTTTGAAAATTCTTTCTAATATAGCTTATACATATATTTGAGTTTCCTTTTTTACATAGATTTTCAAACTGATTAAAATATTTTTTTTATCTTCTCTTTCATAATATTGAATGCATCTTTTTTTGCAAATCATATATCTATTTGTAAAAAATGTATATGTGTAATAATTTTGAATTTTTTTACCTTTTGTTTAGGCTGAATATAAACCAAATAAATTGGTTGTTGGAGACCCCAAAGCTACTATATTTGTAGGACGTTTAAATCCTATAACAGAAGAAGATGCATTGAAGAAAGTAAGCTTTTGAAGTATTCTTTATTTATAACATTTTTTATGGTGTAAAATTGAAATATTTAATCCATATAACAATTTTTTATCCAATTTTTTAAGAATCTCTTGAACATTGAGAACATTTAAACTATATGTAATTTCTTACATTTCATTGCAGCTAGTTGTATAATTTTTCAAAATTGCAATATAAATTTCAGATTAAATTACATTTTTTTTCTTAATTTTGATTTGCTTAATCTGTTTATTTGCACCATTATAATTTTCTCTTTTCCAAAGTTTCTCTTTTTTTTCTTTTCATTTTATATTTTAGAATATTTAACTGTAGAATTTTTAAATTGGTAATTTTTAACTCTATTTTTTTTATACAAAAAATAAATATAAATTTTTGATAATATTAGGGCTGTATTCATTACAAGTTTCGAAGGTAATTCTTTTGCTGAATCTCCCATATTTTTTAAACAAGTTTAATAGATATCAGTTATTAATTTCTTAAAATGTTTTTATTATGAAACTCCCCTCTTCTAAAATTAGAAATAGTCTTAAATAGTTTTCATTCTAAATTTCTTTTGAACCCTGTGTTGTTCTAGAGGCTTATATGCTGCATTATTTCTGTGCAAATGATTCATCACATTTCCCTTTTTTTTTTTTTTTGATGATTAATTAATTAGTAAAAATTAATTTTTTTAAGTCATGCTTACTTAAGATTCTAATAGTCGGTAATTGGCAGTTTCAAAATAGAATAGTTCCTCAGCAATTGGAAGGAATTGCATAAAATTTTGTATTTAAAGTTTTCATGATGAGAAATCCGAATATATAATTTCATTTTATTTAATGTAATTGTATTTAGTAATTTATATTCTGAACAATATTATTATTTAGTTTTAATTTTTTAAGGCTTTTAAAATTGGAAAAGAAATTATCTATTATTTAATATAAGAAATCTTGAAAATTATTGAAAAGAAATTTTTTTTATTGTTGAATATTTGAGATACTGTTTAGCATTAGGAAAACCTAATAATTAACCCCTTTAATTATTAAAACCCTTTAAAATCATTAAAACTCAGAAATTTACCAATAAAATTTTATGAAATTTAAAACTTTTGTTTTATAAAAATCAGATACATGAGTAAAATCTACATAAGTAATGAAGAAATTATGTTTTAGAAATTGATTAAAAATGTAAATAAGCAAATTAATTTCCTTAACCCTCCAAGCGGTCTGCACGTAAAATTCCGCCATTCCAGAGATGCTTTTTCTGCCTTCAAGCAAGATTCCCAAAAGGGCTGAGCCGCATTCTTAAAAATTGGCTCAACCGCTTTTGAGAACCCCACCTGAAAGCAAAGAAATATGTGCAGTGCATTTTTGAATTTCTCCAGAATGGCAAGACTTAAAAGTGCAGACCGCTAAGAGGGTTAATACTACCACTTAATTCCTTTTGAACCAATAACATTAATTCCTATATTGTCCAAATGTAATAAAAATAGCAAAGGCATCTTTTTTTTTTAATGACTATGTGCTTAGCTGCATTTAGTTCAGTTAGATTAAGGTTTTGATTAATTATAATCAGTTATTTATAATAGAAAGGTTATTTGCTTTAAAAAACACATTTCCAAAAATTTAGGCTTTAGTTTCTTAATTTAAAAATATTGTATTAAAATTTAAATTTTTTTCTGTAATGTTTACTATTTTCCTGCATCATGGTTCAATCTTTTTATCAACTACCTCACTGTCTAAGAAAATAGTTTGCAGCAATTTGTCACAAGAGTGTTTATTCTACTTTAAAATTATAATATGTAATAGTTATTCTTAATGGGACATGGTACGATTTATGCAAAAATTTTTAATTTAAGGATTTTAAAAATTTTTTTGCTTGCCTCCTATGTATGTATACTATGTTAAACAGATTTTGTGCTCAAAATTTCATAAAAAGCTAGCCATGCAATTTTTTAAGGAAAAAATTTGTGAAGTGATTTTAAAATGCTACTACTCCTACAAAAATGTACGTACATGCATGAAATTTGATTTACAAGTACGTTTAGCTAGGTATAACAGTTGGTATGGGTTTTGAGTTAAGGTGATTGGTTTTCATACAATACTTCTTTTTATGAATGTTTATTGAAAATTCCTTAAAAAATGCATAAATTCTGGGTTTAATTATTTTTAAAAAAATAAATATTGCTTTGATTCAAAAATGCATACCAATTTTTGTTGCATGTACTGTTAGCAAAAGGTAAAAAAAATTTCAAAGCATTTGGAGCAGTAGAAAAAAAGCCTTAGCATATTAAATGAAGACAAACTAGTTATTTTATCTTTCTGAGATAATTCAGTTTAAAGTTTTGATTTGCCATAGAGATGTGAATAAAAACGAACATGAAAGCTATCATAATTCTGCGTTTTTTAAGTTTAGATCTTTCAAATTTTGTGAGGTTATAGAAAAGAATATAAAGAATAATTTAGGCTAAAAAAAATTAAATTTGATTTTTTTACTGATTTTGGTCAATTGAATCATACTGTGTCCTCTTAAAATATGAAAAGCTTTCTCATTTGAACTGTGTTTAGAGCATGTAGTTCAATGATTAATTTATTTGTTATGACTTAAAGTAATTTTTACTTCATGTAATCTTATTATTGCAAATTATAATAAATTTGTTTGTATTTTTTTAATATAATCATATACACTTATTTTTTGTTTCTATATAAATACATGCTTTGATGTTGATTTTAAATTATATTAAAAACTTATCCATTTATAGTTTTTTTTATTCCATATCAAATTTAGCCACATACATTAGTAATGCTTGCAACATGTCTGACTCCAAATTGTAAAGAACTTATCACGCATGCATATTTGGAACAACCATTTAGGACAATTTTTAAGAAGCTGTGAGGGTGAAGGGTTGCTGTAAACAAAACAATGCACTCTGACATCAGCCGTTCTCTATCTTCATGTGGAAAAATTACTCACCAATTTTTATGCTTTGGAAAGCGAACATTTTATATTATTTCTTTTATTCTGCTCGCACTTTTGTTGACGGCCGTAAACAGAAATAAAGCGTCATTCTGTTTAAATTTAATATGCCAATAAAATTATACCCCATTTTTGACCTGTTTCATGAAGCCGAAGCTGCCATCTTTACCGCCTGCTTGTTTATGACATTGGAAGCCAAAGAACCCCATTAGCTGGAATTTCAAGCAATTTTTATTTGGAGGAACTTTTTTAGCTCCCTGGAAAAAAGTTGTTTGAAACCTTTGCAATGGTATCATGATAGAAATTGGTCGCTTTCAAGGAAAATTGCTCCAAATACAAATACATGTAATAAGGCCTTAAGAACAGTTTTTATGACTAAGTATCACAAGTTTGGTTTATTATTGCAATCTATCTGCTTAATTCTCATAGTCATAGACATATTAGAAAAAATATTAATTCTAATTAAAAAATATAAAATATGTTTTAAAATTAATTTTAAAAAGTACTAATTTTAATATGACATTTAATAATATTCTAATTTTGTTTGTTTTTACTTTGGGAAAAATTGCCACTTTATTTGTGAAATATTATTTAAGAAAAAGTAATTGAATTTATGCATTTATATTATGGCATGAATCTGAATTAATCTGTCTCAACAGTTTCTTAAAATATGTTGTAGGATACTTTAATTTTTCTTTGATTTTGTTTTCCACACACAAGTAGTTGTGAAATATTATCAATCAAAATAAGTTTGTTGAAGCTTGTGGTTAATTTAAGCAACATTCTGAATCTTATTTTCAGGCTGATTAATACTTCCTGAAGACTAGTACTTATGTATTCTGTTTTCTGTTCCACTATTGATATGGAAGTCCCATGAGTTTATTCAATATGTTTGTTGAAATTTTTGATATATGTCTCTGTTTATATATTAAAGCTAGACTGCTTTATCATCCAATTATTACAGTCTTTGATTTATATGGATTTTTCTTTTATAAATTATAAACATACAATTTAAAAGCAGTGCAATAAATAAATTTCAATTGCATGGTTACATTTGATGTTTTTCATCTATGGCTAGTTATACTAAAAACCTGCCATGTGAGAGGGTTGAGGCATGTTGAGTCTGTCAAAGCTCTTTTTTGGATGTGGCATGGAAGCTGAAGAGAATGGAGTATCATCTTCATCACCTATAAGTAGATTCAAAATTATGAAATTCGTAAAAATAGCTCATGTGTAGCTTCAAAATGTGATGCTAATAAACAATCTTTCAATCTATGGTTAGTTATTTTCAACTGTGTGCAGTTTATTGTATATTATTGGGACAAATTGTAGTATTTATGAATGTTATTCATGGTGTGATAAATAAGTGGTAAAATGTGCATTTGTGAATAGTTTTTTAAATGGTAAAAAGTAAATGTTTTATAATGAAACATAAAAATATTTCTTGTGAGTACCGTACTTACGAAAAAGCAGTTTTTGTGAAAATTTTGTGTTATACAAGAGTCAAAAAATTCTTCAATATTTATATATATATATATATATATATATATATATATATTTTATAAAAAAACATTCTAAATTATTTTTGGTATTATTTTACATCATTAAAAAATTATGTGAATTTCTTTTTATTTATTTCAAAAACAATTTCCTCTTATTTTTTCAAACAAACCTCATGGAAAAAATGCATTTTTTTTCAGTAAGTTTGGAGAAAGATGTTTAGCAGGATATAGTGTACAGGTAGAAAATGTATTAAATGCCTTTCTTTCTTTCTGGAATCACTTAAAAAACTATTATAATTTTTCCTTTTATATAGGTATTTTCTTGCTTTGGGGATATTAAAAGATTGCGTCTTGTTCGAGATATTGTTACTGGATTTTCAAAAGGGTATGCGTTTATCGAATATTATGAGAAGTATGATGCTGCCAGAGCAGTAAGAGAGGCTGATATTGTGATTGATGACAAAGAAGTTCTTGTAGATTTTGAATGTGAAAGATTACTCAAAGGATGGATTCCCAGGCGTTTAGGTGAGTTTTATTTTTCAGATTCTCAATCACAAGTATTGAACCTCAATACAGATTTCAAATCTTGTTCTAGAAATGATTTTTCTATAACTTCTTTCTTAGTTATTGAGATGAGTATTTCTTAAAAAATAAAATACATAGTTTGATTTAGAAATGTATAATTTTTTAGTAAGCAATTAAATTAAATAGAAATTCATAATTATAAATTTCAAAATGTATTTTTATACATATACTTTATAAATTCTTATTCATGAAATAATTTCTTGCCTTTTCAATTTAATGAACTTTTTCTTTGATTTGCTGTATTACAGTATTTTTTATTCTTGTTGAATGTAACACTAAAAACTTGGCAATATGTGAACTTAAATGTTTGATTGCCAAAAGTATGTATGTATTTTTTTGAATAAATCATTTTTATTATATAGGAAGTCAATTAAGGGTACCACTTATTTTGAATACAACTCAATTTTATTTGGTATTGTGGTTTTTTAACCTTTTTTGGGATCATATAAAAACTGGTGCAATCTATCTAATTACATCGGGTAGAACATTAAACATACTATTTGGGCAATATTAACACTAGTGACAGAGTAAGAGAACTACTGGACTAGCTTAAAGGTAGTCAGAAGACTAAATTTCAGCTTAGCACAATATCGAGTTCAGCGAGAATGAACATGTCTTTGTCATGTTTATCAGTTTATGTTGCTACATGTTATAGCTTGAACTGAAGTTTTTTCATCTCTGGAAATCCTTTTTAAATAATTGTCACATTCAGCTCAGTTTAAAATTTCAAAAGTTTTGTATTGAAAAAATTTTCATTTCTTTAACCCTCCAAGCAGTCTGCACGTAAAATTCCATCATTCCAGAGATGCTTTTTCTGCCTTCGAAGACCCCCAAAAAGCAAAACTGCATTTTTAAAAAATAGGGCTCAACCGCTTGAAAATCCCTAAAAAAAAAAGGGCTTTTAAAAGCATCTCCAGAATGGCAAGACTTGGGCAGACCGTTTTAAGGGTTTAAAGTTTTTTTAAAAAAATTTTTAGTTTTTAAAAAAAATTACTTTTTCAAAACTGATTTTAAAAAACAACAAGGGGGGGACAAACAAGGAAATTCATTTGGGTTCAGACTTGGTAATAGTAGTATTTAGGGGGTTCAACCCTCAATGTAATTCCCCTGAATGGCCAGTAATTTTGGGTAAAAAGCCCAAATTCATGCTTAGCTTTTTATACAATTAATTTCATTTCCTTCTAACCCCGTGGTTTTATTGGCAAAAACCCCGCCTTCAAAGCCAGCAACCAGCAAACACTGGAAAAAATTTTTCTTCAAATTCCTTTAATTATTTTTTAAAATTAAATAAATTTATTTTTATTATTAAATAAAATTATTAATTAAAATGATTTAAAATTATTTAAAAATATTCATTTAAAAATTTTTTTAAAAATTAAAAAATTTAAATTTATTAATTAAAAAATAATTAACTATTAATTAAAATTCTTTAAATAAATTTATCTATGAAAGGTTTTTTTATTAAATGATACTCTACATAATTATTTTGTATTTTTTAAAATAAAAACTAAGTAAATAAATTTATTATTTTTATTATTAAATAAAATTATTAATTAAAATGATTTAAAATTATTTAAAAATATTCATTAAAATTATTTAAAATTCTTATTAAAAATAGTTAATTAATATTAATTAAAAATAATTAACTATTATTAATTAAAATTATTTAAATTTATTAAAACTATTTAAATAACTTTTTAAAATTAAATAAATTTATTTAAAAGGACTTATTAAATATTTCATATAATTATAAAATAATTATTTTGATAATATTGATATATTTTATAAATTATTTTATATTATATATATAATGTTTCATTTATAGTACATTGTATTTCACATTATAAAACTATTTATAAATAATTTTTATGTAAAATATCATTTAATGTTTATTATATACAAAAGGGTATAGTTTCGACGGTGAACGGAAAAAAATTGAACAACACAGATTGAAGGATAAAGTTTTTAATGAGTTAATTTTACGTGAATTGCAAATTAAACAAAAAAAGCTTTTTGCATATCTCAGCTGAACAAAAAAAAAAAAAAAAAAAAACCCACAAATTTTAAGTATGTAGATCTAATAGCAGATAAAAAGGATTTTTTTTTTATTTATAACTCCCCATAACACTCTTGAGGGTCGATTTCCTCTGCTCAGCAAAAGTAACACATTGTTAAAAGTTTTGTGTAATGAACGCTTAAAATAGTGTAAATAATTTATATCTGAAAGTGTAATACATTAATATTGCTTTATGTTATATTTATTTTATGTTAAAATTGTAATATTTGCAAGCAATGCCGTTTCTTAAATTATAATGGCGATTGAATGAAAAACATAGCGAAATGTTAACGATAGAGTCAAGTTGGCAAATGTCTATCTACTTTCATAGCTCGAGCTTTATTAGAGCTTTGTAAGATTCGCTGTGTAGGGGAGTGATGCACGTTAATACTTTATATATCGCATAATGATTTACTGCAGTTTTTTCATACAATAATTTTTTTTGGATCACTACATTGAAAATTAAGGGATATACATAAACAAAATACTCCACTTTGGGAAATTTAATCCGTTAGAGCTAATAAATTAATTAAAGATATTCCACTATAAAATTAATTATATACACTGTTCATTTAAAATAGTCAAATTGTTTTCTAAGGTCTTCATTAACATACAAAAACATAAGACATTTAAATTTTGTCCTAAACTATTTATTCAGGACAAAAATAATAATCTTTGCAGTGCGCTGAAAACGCAATATCTGCTACAAAACTATTCGCCTTCCCCGCTAAAATACTTATCATAGAACCTGTGCTGCCATAAATCTTGGAAGAGTGGATTTCAAAAAATATTCCTGCTAAGTATTGGTAGGATATTCCTTCTAAGTTGGTGTGGTAGTTAGGAGAAGGGGGTTCCAGCTCAGGTGTTGTCCACATCACTTGACCATGGTTCAAAATTACGTGATCTGTTGCCAAAAGCCCTTGTGTAGCTGAACAATGCGACATTAATATTCACTCACTCACTCCAAAAAATACAGTACAATAGTTATAATTATTTTAATACTTAAAAATGCAATATCTGCCTATTCAATTAAAATTATATAGCATTATAATTAACTACTAACCACAAACAAATTTTGAAAATTTGTCCAAATGATGTAGTGTGAAAGAGAAAGTTTATTTACTTTAAGTACCAGAACTGATAAAAGCATTTATTTTGAAAAAAGATCAATTTCTTACTACCAAATGTGCATAATAAAATCAAAAAGAAAAAAAAATCATTCAAATAAAGAGAGATTTATAACAACCCCTCCCTTCAAAACCTTGTTTTATTCAGAAATAAAAAAAAAATTAGGGATTATGCTGATCACAGGAATTAATTAGAAGTGAGTGCCTTCCGTAGCCAAAACAAAAAGTGTTTCTTCACAAATAAAATATAGATATATGCTGTCGTGGTCTTTTTCGCAGCACACGCCAGAATTGCTTGCAGATGGCAGAATTTTTTCCTACTTACTTGACAAATATCTGTATATTTTGGACACCTCACACAATATCTTTATAAATTATAGCCTATGTGTTATTCTGATGAATAAGCTATATTACTGTAAAGTTTCATTAAAATCCATTCAGTTGTTTTTGCATGAAAGACGGACAAACATCCTCACAAACTTTCGCATTTATAATATATATCTATACTTTGTTATAAATATTATTTATTTATATAAAAATATATTTATTAAACATTATATAAATATTTATGTAATTGCAATAATTTTTTTACTTTATAAAATATAAAAAAATTACATAGAATATCATTTAATAAAAAAAACCTTTCATAAATTATTTAATTTTAAAAAATAATTAAAGGAATTGAAAGAAAAAAGTTTTTTGCATGATTTGAACTCGATCCGCCGGCATTGAAGGCAGGCGTCTTGCCGATCGAGCCACTGGGCCAGTGAAGGAAATTGAAACTTAATTGTATAAAAGCTAAACATGAATTTCGAAGGCTATTTTCTCCTAATTGACTAGTCATTAGACGGAATTACATTGAGGGTTGAACACCCTAAAGGAGTGCTACTATTACACCAAGTCTTGACCCCAAATGAATTTCCTTAGTCGTGCCCTCCCCTTGTAAATACAATGTAGATACATAATGAAGCCCATGACATTTCTGGAGATACATAATTTTTTAATAGTTCAGTTTTAGATTATTATAATTTTTTTTTTTTAATCTCTGACTGAGAATAAAATGGATGTACTTGTTTTTCAGACATCAATGAGTATATGTTAAATGTCAGTATATTTAATGTTTATCTATTTGAAAGTCTAACTATGCTATACACTATCTGACCAAAAGTATGCGGGCATCCCCTTAAAGAAGTGGACCTGGCAGGTAACCAGAGTCATATCTACCACCGTATCAATAATATGGGGTCCTGGACATATATAAACTAAAAATCGTAAAATGTTATCAATAGTCTTATTAACAGAGTTCTCTTTTACTTTAATCAAAGCAATTGTCTCTGGCTTCAAACGGTTAAACTTTTTCTGTGCTAACTCGACATCTTAATTCTCACAATTAGAAACCTTTAAAGGCTGGTATTTGGTATTGTTTTGCTCAAAATAATGAGAATACAAGAAATAGTATAAACTCGAAAAGGTTTCTAAGAAATTCCTATGCAAAAAGTGGCTTGTCAGAAAAATCATTTGAAGTAAAATACAGATAACATTTAGATTGGGATAAGGGAAATGTTATTTACTTGTAAATGACAATATCTCTTGGTTTGTTGATCGACTGACTATAGATAAATGTCCTATCTATAAACTACAAGAAGGCTTGGCCCTTAGTCTGAAATTTTCCAAATGTAGTCCAATGAAAGAATAATAGAATTTATTTATCTTGGTTCTCTTGCAACATCCCAAAGACTGCATGAGCATTCATGGTCAGAAGGGTTCAAATGCTGTTTACCCTTCTGAGAAAAAAATAGAACCATGAGTGTGAGAAGACCTCTGTCACTCTCCCAGTCGCTAGTTAATTGCTCCGTATAGTAGCCTCCATGTGGTGTGCCATTCTTTGTGGGAAATATGTTGTCTATATGTAATCATTCTAACAGCTTCACAGTAAAACATTTTAAAGTTTGTTTCATATTACTTTGTTAATTCCATTGATTACGTTGATTCTTTGCACTGTGAACTGTTAAAATATGAGCAAAAATAGATCACATACCACAATGATGCTTTTAAACGTTAAATTAAGAAAAACAAAGAAGAAACATTGCAAAAATTTCTTTTCTTTCCTTTGGTCAACAAGTCAAACTGATTTGGATTATAATGGTAAGAATTATTTTTATTTCCTTATTCTGTGTAATAGAGTTCATTTATAAACATTTGACTTTATTTTTACTCATTTTATATGTCACAAAAAACGTTGTGCAAAACCAAGCAAAATAGATACTATATTTGTATAGTATTTATTTATCCAATGCCCATGCTTGGCTTCTAGACCAAAGTATTTTTATTGTAAAAAGGAAGTACATTCTACTTTCTTTTAAGCCATGTAATGTGAAATTTACCTATTTTAAAAATTTATACATATATACTTGCTTCAGTAAATAATTAAAATAAAACGTGGAATGCATACATATTGCCTCAATATAGGACAGTAAATTAATAACTTTCGAAATAATAATATTAATCTATTCAGATGAGTAGAAATTACTATTTTCAATATAAAGATCTATCGTACCTGCTATACTGAAAACTAATAAAGGTTCTCACCCTGTGATAATGCTTTGAGAAGTTGAACTGCTTTCAAAAATGTATTATGTTCTTAATTTTCTTTTAATCAGAGAAACTCTTGTTTTATTTACACACCTTTTCTTTATATATAAATTTTTCATATAATTCTAAGCACTAAACTAAACAAATATTCATGTGATAGTTTTAAGTTTTAGACCACACATTTTAATCAATATTTTAAAAACTATACTAGATTTCAACATTGATCTCAAAAGTTCAGCTATCGGTAAATATCTGAATTTCATTCCCATTTTTCAGGAGCAATTAACAACCATTAGCCATATTAGAGTAAATTAGTCAAAAAAGGAAAACGGTCATATTATTTTAAAACTGTACATAAAAAGACCATGTATATAAAATAAAGTTTGTATATTTTTATATTTTATTGCTCAAAATATTTTATATGTTACCGTAAGAGGATGAAAAAGGCAACAACAAGGGGTGGAAATTATTATGTAGTGTTTTAATTATTTTTTTAAGAAACTCAGTATTATATAATAACGAATAAGCTTCACATTTTCCTTAAATTACTTACCAGCTATTTTCATTATTTACAAATAACAGAAATTTCCCATAGAGAGAATCTAAATGAATAAATTTTTTATTATTTGCACTTGTGTTCAGATATTTTGATGAAGTCTATAAAGCAAATAGAAAAACAAAGTTTAAGGCCCCTAAAAGTGACAAAAATACCCTAAAAGGACCCTAAAAGTGACAAAAATATTGAAAAAAAACAGTTTTTTGTTGTTTGCATTTTCCTGGGCTTATATAATTGAATGTTTACCCCCCCCCCTAACTTCAGTTTCGGCAACCAAGTAGGTTTTAAGGTATTTGCAAGTTTTCAGAGCTTAGGTTTTAATTTCAGTTTTCCATTCTTAAAAATTTTATTAATTAAAAATATTTTTCATCACTATCAATTCTTTCAGTCTAAAATGGTAACTTCAATTTTCCCTACTAAAATAATTTCTGTTTGTTTTGAGTGTTCACATAATTAACTAAGTTTCATTTCAAAACAATATTTGTTTCTACACATAGTTATATAACTTAGAGGCTTTTACTATATTTTCACTAATTTTTTCCTGTTTAGAAAATGCCATGTCCAAAACGTTCTCAGGTTGCTATGAGAGAGTATTTAGAAGAGATAGAATACTATTAAAAATGATTATTTGAAATTGAATGATTATTGACTGATTATTATACTGTATAAAATAGTTTTCTCACGGTTGTAATGTTACTTAAAACACTGTAAAAACACACAAAATAAATACTATATTTGTATAGTAAAAAATGAGTTTATTTATATATTATCTATATATATTCGTTCCATGTTCCTTTAAACCATGTAACTAAAAACGTGTTTTCTAAAAATTGCATAAATTTATCAAGAATTCTAAATTTACAGTTTCAGTCAGCAAATAATGGAAATAAAAAGAGGAACAAATACATATTGCCTCAACATTGGACAATAAATTAATAATATTTGAAATAACAATATTGAATTATTCACGTTTACTGGTATATAACGCTTTTGTTAATGCCAAGATTAGTAGATATTGCTATTTATAATATAAAAACCTTTATAAGTTTTTATATTGAAAATAGCGATTTCTACTAATCTGCTATGATGAAGTCCAATAATGGTTTTGGACATTTTGTAGGGTTTTGGAAGTTTTATAATAAATTTTTGGGAAAGCTGATCTGCCTTCAGAAATATATTATGTTTTTAACTTATTTTTAATCAGAAAAACGTATTTGAATTTACATAATTGTTTTTGGTTTATAATTTTTCCAATTTTCCAGATGTAATAACAGCATCCCTGCTATTTTTTATCTTACATGTGACAACTGCAACAGCTGAAAAAAGTTTATTTAAGCTAAAAAAATTTTTAAAATTATCTTAGATTTTTTTTAGAAGCAGATCAAACTTGAAGAACTGAAATACTCTTCTGTTATGAATATTTTTATAAATGCATCTGCCGAAAAAAAAAGCAACTGTTTATTGAATAGGCTAATTTTTTAGTTAAATTTTTAAATGTGTATGTCTATGTATAAGTATTGTGACACTTTCACATGTTTTATTCATGCAATCATATTTATTTTCCAAAAAAGAGCCCCCAAAATGAAATTTGTTGCAAGGCACACTTAGCACTGCACCAGTGCATGTGACATAATTTGATGTGTAACCAAAAGCTATAAAAGTGTTGCAATGGTTTGTTAGGTCATATTTATGTTTGTCAGACAATGAGTAAGTTAAAGGAGCTTAGGGACTTTGATCCAGCAGTTTAGTAGGATGCCACCTTTGAGGGAAATAAATTTAAAAAAAATTTTGGACATTCTACAAGAGCTAAAATCTAGCATTAGTGATATAATTTTTAGAGTGTTAACATTCAGACAAGGAAACTGCTGAAAAACAAAGTAACAGACCAAAAACAAATTAGTGAATGCAATCATAGAACTCTGAAATGGGTAATGAAACAAAATTGCAGGTCCTTGTTGGTCGAAATCACTCAGGAGTTACAAGGTTCCTCAGGTGTTAGTGCTAGCAGCAGGACTGTTAGTTAAAAGATTGTGATTTCATAGTCGTGCAACTACCCACAAGCCAAACATCACTCTCCTGAATGCAAAGCATCAATTGCAGTGTTCACCATTCTTGGACTTACAGATATGTGGGGAAAATGTTCCTTGGGGTGATTAATCTCTGTTTACAATTTAGCTGTCTGATAGATGTGTCTGGGTTTGGCAATTATCCAGTGAGCACTTCTTTGAACAACTGTAAAGTTAGGTGGTGGTTAAGTGTTTTTCATGGTTTAGCCTGGGTCCCTTTGTTCCTGTGGTTGGAAAAAATGTACTCTGAAATGTGTGAAAACATTCTGGACAATGCTGCTCTCCCAATTTTATGGCAATATTTTGGGGATGGTCCATTTAACTTTCAACAGTAACTGTTTTGTTCACGCTTCGAGACTTGCTCTGCCATGGTTTGATGAAATGGGTGTTCAAAAACTGGACGGACCTTCTCAGAGCCCTGATCTAAATCCTTTAGAGTACTTTTGGAATGAATTAGAATGCAGATTATGTAGCCGGCCATTCTCACTGCCAGCATTCACTTCAGCTGTGATGGATGCCTAGAAGTCGATTCTTATGGCCACCTATAAAAAAATGGGTGGAAAGTCTCCCTAGACATGTTCAGGCTCTCATCAATACAAAAGGTGGACCAATATATTAATATATGCCTCAGGACTTTCTGAGTCTATACTGCTTGGTGTCTAAATACTTTTGACCAGATAGTCAGTGCCGGTTTATCCATTGGGCAGACATCCGGTGGCCCGGATAAGCTGGACTTAACAAGAGTTTCCAGTTATAAATTGCAATCTGCCAGTGCCAAGGGGTGCTTTAGATTTTCTGCGTCCAGGGCCCGAAATGATCTTAAACTAGCACTGCTGATAGCGTATATAAAAAAAGAAATTCAACGCAATTTAAATTGGTATATCTTATAGAAATTAAAATAATCAATGAAGAGTATATAAAATATTGCATTTAACAATCAAACTATCTGGAGGTATATTGTGTAGTAATTTGATTTAAAGCATTTTACGTTGAATAGAATACATAATTCAATCTTGAAACTAGTTGTTTTGAAAAAAATTACCTTTTGTTCTTATAAACTTAAAAACCTCTGTATCTTTTATAAATATATAATTATGTAAATAAATATTTTATCTTTGAAAATTTTTTTTAAAGAAAACCAGATTTAAAATGAGTTTAATTACTGTACATTCATGAAATTTTTAGCTACTTGGATGCATTTAAATATATCTAATGAAACATTTTGTGACAGGTGTGTCTTATGTTTGTATTTCTTTAGTATGTGTATACAAGTTTTCATTAATTGCTGTCAAATTGTGAAAGCTTATGTTTAAAAATTTTTATAGTGTCTATCTCTTTATTACAATAGAATTGATAAATTATCTTTTTCTTTTAAATAAATTATTAGGAGGTGGAGTGGTAAAAGGTCTGGAGCAATGAGATTGGCTGTAAGAACGTCCTTCATGAAACCTATTCTCCTCACAAAATGAAATCATCTCAACTCTTACAGTGACAGATATCATTCAAAAAACAAATTTAGTGATAGACATGGATCGCACAGACGAAGTAAACATTATGATTAAAAGTTAAAATCATCAAAGACAAATGCTTGAAGGAGGGAAGGTTCGTTCTGGGCACCTTCCGTTCACGAAGTATTCGTAACTCACGCCAAAACGAATCGTCTCGCGTGATGTTGGTACTAGTTCATATAGATATCACCCACATACTCCCCTCCAGTGTTTTGGCGAATAGGCGAAACAACGATACCATATTCGTGGCGTATGTAACAGTTGCGTCATTCGTGCAGACGCTTTGAGATGCTCATGTGTCGGAGAGACTTAAGGAAAGGAAGGTTCGTTGGTACCTTCCGTTCCATACGCTGAAGACACGAAATACCAAAACGATCTCAACGCGTGATGTTAAGTACTAGTTCAATAGATATCCACCGCCACATGCTCTAAAAATCATCTGTGATAAATTGTACATTTGTAAATAAAATATTTTTTTAAAACACGATTCATATTTGTTCTGCTATTGAAAAATGTCCCTTTTATTTCAATGCTTATTGTATTAACTTTTGAACCAATGTAATAAATTTGGTTTAATGTATTCTGATGTCATATACTTTTATGGTACATGTTGTTTGTGTTGTGATTGTTCATGGAAAAAGAAAATAAGAGTTATAATCTGTGTAGTTTAAAAATTATTTTATTTTAAATGTTATTTTAATATTTATAACTGAAAATTAGATTCTTAAAAACAATGAAGCAAAAGTTTCGCAAGTTTTTGAACCATGGTAAATTACCATAGGTATGAAACAATAATTTGAAAGTGTAATGACGCAATTACAACATTTTACCAGAAAGATTTGATTGAAATCTCTTCGGCCTGAAAAGTAAGGAATGAGATATCCTAGTGGTTTTGGTCGTGATATCGTTGTCAGTGATGTTTCAGTCAAGTTAAGTGTTCCAGTCTGTTTTCCACAAAAAATAAATCATTTAATGCAGCTAATGCTTATAAAATCTATGGGGTCACAAAGTCCTTATTTTTGTGTTGACGAAGTTTGAGGATGGAGTTCTAGCCTAGCTCAAATTTCTTCAGATGGAAAGGCCGATACATTATACATATGAAAATTTACCCCAGCATTTTATAATGCAGAATATGTTTGCACATTTTTAGAACGATTTCTATAAAAAAATTTGTAAAATGCAAAAACTTTGCAAAAAAAATTCCAGCTTATTATTTGAAAATCAAGTTTTCGTCTGATATTTCCAAATTTATACTCTACTTTTTAAACAGTAGAAATAAACAGGTTGATATATTCAAACTAAGTCATTAATCTTAAAAACTGTCAATGCATTCTTAGTAAAAATTAAAAATGTGTGTGTGTGACACAGGTATTGTTCACCAAATATTGCATATGGTATCAAATAGATTCTATTTTTGTAGTGATGCTTTCATTTCTGAAAACTACTTAGTGGTGTTAATAGAGAAAAGCAGAGGCGTAGCGTACATCCCTGCAACGCGGGAGGGGGCAGGGTTCTAGGGCCCAAAGCTTGATTGCCACCTACCCTTTGTAAAATCCAACTTAGGGGCCCAAAACCTGACTTTTTGGGCCCCCCTGCAAGTTCTCCGTTCCGCCACTGGAGAAAAGAAGCATTAGTGTAATTTTTATATTTAGTCTCCTTCCTCTCTGTCTACCTGCCCAATTTATATCTTTAAAATACTCAGTCATAATTTTATACTCCACAAATAAATTTTCGTTCTTTCTCATTTTCTCGAAATTTCAAAACTCTTTTTTTAATGAGTTAATTTTACGTGAATTGCATATTAAACAAAAAAACCCTTTTTGCATATCTCAGCTGAGCAAAAAAACCCTTTTTCGTTAAATTTTAAGTCTGTAGATCTAATAGCCTATAAAAAGGAATTAAAAAATTTTTTTTGTTTTTATCTCTAACTCCCAGTAACTCTTGTAGGTGAAAACACCTTCCTAAGCTGATCTCTGCTCAGCAAAAGTAACACATTGTTACAAATTTTGTTTAATGAACGCTTAAAATAGTATAAATAATTTCTCTCTCTGGAGGTGTAATACGTTAATATTACTTTTTGTTGTATTTGTATTTATTTTATGTTAAAATTGTAACTAGCCTCACACTCCATCTTTTCAAGCTTCCTGGCGTAGACAAAACAAAATGTAAAGTTTTGCTTCACACATAAAAGGTAGATACACTTGCCTCCGAAAGTCTGCGTACAAGCAATCATCTTACGTGTTTATATTACAATTACTATTAAAATCTCGCTTTAGAAAATCAAAATACTTCTCAGCAATTCTTCAAAATTTCCTTATTCAAACAACAGCAACAAAATTCACCTTAAGGAAAAAAAACAAGAATGACCACCAAATAATCACAAACCATCCGCGCCAAAAGTCTGCATACACTTACAAAATAGAGCTTTTAAAGACCTTTTATTGTAAAATAATTGCACTAAATCGTGTTTTTAAGTAATTATGAGCTTTTTATACGATTTATTTAGGATTTGAGATTTTTGAAAGCTTTTGTGGTTTCATCACAGGCAACAGAATAGAGATCGATATATTATTGAAAGAAAACTCATCATAATCTTCAAAAAAGGGGAAACATTTTAAAACAATTAATAAAACTGTTAATAGGTAACATTCATTGATAAAAATGTGTTCATAAAATTACAGATCAACAAAAATTTCAATGTCAGCCAAGATCCTGCCGCCCATCTGCATTATCCACCTCGAGAATCTTGCTTTGTAATACTCTAGAAATAAATCCAAGACTATAAGCTTCACAAATAGCTAAAAGTGTTGTTGAGAAATTGCAAAAAAGTGACTTTAATTACAATTCAAAGAAAACAAAAAAGATGACTTATCATGCCCGAGTCGCACTCAAGAAGCTATTCATCTTTCGAATGAATAGAGCTAAGAGAATGAATGACCTTTGCCAAAAAAACTTAAATGGGGCACCTATTTTTTAGAAAAATGTAATACATTCAATTGAAAGTAGTTTTTGTAATTTAACATCAAAAAGCACAAAAATATGTTTGCGAAAATTCCTGTACAGATCTTAAGAAAGAGAATCCTTTTTCGACTATCAAACATGGAGGAGAAGGCATGTTTAGGGGTGCATTGGAAGCCTTTCGGCTGGTAATCTAGAATTTATTGAATCAACAATGTACAAAATTGGTTACTGAAGTAAAATATTCGGACATATGACAAGAAATTTGCGGTAAGTGATGATTTTTACTTTCAGCGGCACGAAGAAACAAAGAAAATGACTCACATTGTGAAAATTATGGCTGTTCTGACATGTCCCAAACCAATTCCGAAAGCCAACCTAGTCCCCAGACTTAAGCACAGTACAGCATTTGTGGGATTTACTCTAGTGAATAATCAGGAAGAACGTAATAACATCCAAAGAAATGCTCAAATCTGTCAGAGTAGAACAAAGGAACAAAATATCCACAAATGAAACAACTAAGCTAATTAAATCCTTGCCAAATATGTCAAGAAAGTTATAGAAAGTACGGAATAACTTAAAAAGTATTAACTTAGTTACAATCCATTATTATAAAGGTTTTTTCTCCAGTGTACGCAGACTTTTGAGGTACACGATTTGTGTCATTCTCAAGTTATAAATATTTGTATTATTTTATGTAATATTCAGGTGATGTTATACTATTTGAATTTACGACGTTTGAGGAGTAAAAAAAAACAGTATTTATTCAGAAAGACTTTATTTAACTAGCGATCTTTGTATGAATATGAAAGATGATCGCCTGTACGCAGACTTTCGGAGGCATGTGTATATCAAAAGTGTTAGATGAATTAATTATTTTTGGCATGATCACACAAAACGTCTAGCTCAGGAGAATAATTCTTCTCAACTTAAAACAGCTGTTATCTTCGATTTAACTGTCAGCAAAGTGCCTGATTGACTATTCACTTCCATGTGTTTACTTTCTGTCTTTAAATAAACACAAAATATCTACTAATGAGGTTGATTCATGTGACGTCATAGTCACATGATAGTGGAAGCCTCGTGATTCTAGCCAATTAATTCAAAAACTCATGCAACGTCATAGTCACACGATAAAAACTATTTTGTGTTTCCAACTAATCAGTTCACGCGCTCCGGTGTTGCCAAGTTTTGCTCTTTGCAGAAACTTTCTCTTAAAAAGTACATATGTATACAGAATGTCTTTTATTTAAAAGTATAAGCATTAAATACGATTTTTTTTTAGTTTTAAAAAATCTTTTTGAAGAAATTTTTTTTCCTAACATTTAAACATCTTTATCCAAATATGAAATTTGAAATTTTATGTGAGTTTTACAAATAGAACAAGTACTATTAGTTTAATGTTTGTTTTGAATTCAATGGAAAGCACGTGTTTGTTTTTATCATGTGATTTTACAAGCCCATTGAGTCGAGTAAAAATTAATCATCTAAACACTCTTTACAATTGATTTGCTGGTTGCGAAGCTTTTCTTTCGATACATGCAATTGGCTAAGTCGGATGTAATGATATTCTTCCATCGTTGAAAAAAAAGTAAATCCTGAAATGAATTATTCATTTTTAATGTAAACATCCATTTAAAAACCTTACGCATCAGCATTTAATCGAGGACTTTAGGCGTCATCAGATTATGTATGTGTACTGGAGAAGGAAAAAAAAGATACTCTCTCGCGTCGTCCTTTAAAATTTCTAAGTCTAGAGTTACTCTAATACTTTTTGCTGTGAGGCACTGCGAAATCTGTTTTTGCTTTGGAAACAGATGACATTATTGCATATTTTACATATTTAGAATTGCATTTTTTATTCCATAAATCCTAAAAAAAAAAAAAACGTACTTTTTTAAATAGAATTTGAAACTTTTACATTAACATACAATACAGTGAATACTTTATTAGTCTGATATTTTTTTTTAGGATATGAGGGTCACTTGTTTTAGAAGTTCGAAGCGTTCTATCATAATCTTTCAAGAAACAACTTAAATCAGAAAATATAGGCTGTTCATCATTTGGGATTCCCTTTACCATCACAAACTTCTAGGATATTTTTTAAATAAAATATTGGCAGGCATTATTTCAGAAAAATAAACTTTTTAATCTAGTAATTGTAAATATCTAACGCGCGGGATTCTTAGTGGAGTCGTGACATTTTAAAAAGACTTCGCAATTCCATTTTGAATATTGACTTCTTTCTAATTTACGTAGCACTGTGAAATAAGACGAATGCAATGGGCTCAATTCATGAAGTCACATCATAAAAACAAATACGTGTTTTCCATTGAATTCAAAACAAACAATTAAACTAATTGTATACGTGTTGTTCTATTTGTAAAACTCAGATAAAATTTCATATTTGGGTAAAGATGTTTAAATGTTAGGGAAAAATAATTTCTTCAAAAAAAATTTTTTTAAATTAAAAAAAATCATATTTCTTGTTTATACTTTTAAATAAAATGCATTTTGTATACATATGTACTTTTTAAGAGAAAGTTTCTGCAAAGAACAAAACTTGGCAACACCGGAGCGCATGAACTGATTAGCTAGAAACATAAAGTAGTTTTTATCCTGTGACTATGACGTTGCATGAGTTTTTGAATTGTTGGCTAGAATCATGTGGCTTTCACTGTCATTTGACTATGACGTCACATGAATTGAGCCCATTGGTGATGGACCTGGTCATTTTGAATCACGGTCAAGTAAAGAGAGAGGATGACACCTGAGCTGTCACCCCTTTCTCCGAACTTCCACGCCACACCAACGGGGACACTTTGACCCTCGAGACATTTCATGTGCATCAGTTCTCGTACACAGTGGGTCTTCTGTGGCACTGGGTTTCGAACCTACCGCTGGACAACACCGGTCACCCATTTGCAACCATGCCCACTGGGCTACTGTAACCACTCATGTAAATACTTTTAGCCCCACTAAGTTTAAAGTGCATCAGACTTGCTAAATGGTGGATCTATACGGAAACGGATTCTTGTGTGTGTGTGTGGAACCGCCATTCAACTGAAATATCGCCGGCTGCGGTAGCCTAGTGGTCATCAGGGCATAGCTACCGCTGTATCAGCCGTATCAATGATACGAGGCCCCCAGGCTTCTGGGGCCCCAAAATGCATACGCAAAAAATCATAAAATGTTAAGGGCGCCCATTGAATTTTGATACAGGGCCCACTCAGGGCTAGCTACGCTAGAGGTGGTCATGGTCATGAACTCATGGCCCGCATGTCATGAGTTCGAGCCCTACTACCACTGAAGATTCGCCTTGAAAAGGGATCGAATTCACGTTAAATATGACAAGGATTTGTCCTTCCATTGGTGTGATGTGGAAGTTTGAGGAGGGCGTGCCAGCACAAGTGTCGTCCTCCTCACTTTACCGTGTCTCAAAATTATGAGGTCATTAGCTTTCGTACTGCTATGGTGACCAGTTTTTTTACAATGAAAAGGAGGACGAAAAATTAAAGAAAATGTTACAACGTAAATATATGAAACATTTTATTAATTCAAACAAAAATACGCTAATTATGCTTACATCCCTTTTAATTATTTACTTAAACGAGTATTTTCTCATTGAATGAATTTTTTTCTTTTTTTAATATATTATTTTCTAATATATCGAAAATTTCGGTGCAAAAAATATAGTTCATCTTTACAGTAAGTACTGCAGCTAAAATATCAACATTCAATCTTGATTTCTCACTTGTCCAAAAATTACTAACTTAAAAGGCGCGTTCAACTGGTACATTAGTTACAGGGCAGTACAACGTAAATTCAAAAAGAATTACTGAATTTAATATGGAGTGTGTTCATTTTTGAAATAGTTAAGAATTTTCACCCATCTTTTATCAATTTCAGCATGTTGATTTTCCAATTGTTTCAATTTGTTATAGTTTAAATATACATTGTCTTTTAATTTCTTCAAACAGATAATTGTCTTCGATTTTAATATCAGGCATTTCTTTTGATAAAAAATCAACACAGTTTTCTATATCTGCCCAGTTTACTTGTGATGAAGTAAAAAAAAAGCACCATTGAAAACTGTTATTTCCAGTCATATTTGTTTCAGATTATTCTTCGACATATTGGAAACATGTTTGGTTCATCACTGAATACAGAGATTAACAGATAAGTTTTAAAATATTGAAAAGGAGGACGGTTGGTCACCTTAAAATAGGGCAACGTTAATAAACACTCTTTCGCAGAGTTCAAGACCATAAGTATTTTCATCTATAATTCACTTTGAACATTTTTTTTTATAAATATGGCATGATCCTATTATCTTCTTAATTTGCTCAAAATCTGATGCATGGTCTAGATAAATAGTGAAAGTGAAATAAAATTTTAGATAAGTCTCAAATATATAATTTAGTTAAAACTACTCTGAGAAAAATTGAAATTGGTAGAGATGATTACCTAAAATAAAAAAATCAGTGTAACTAAAAATTTTCTTCAATTATCTCAATGAGAAATACCGTAATTTTTCAGAAATGCTTTATTTCTGTTTTCATGACAACCTTTTCATTTCGGATGTTAACTTTAATAGATTTGCAAGGTTACAGTTACTCTAACTTAGCACTTTTCTTTTAGAATTTATACTTGTTACAATGTTTACTATTATATTTTTCAATGAATATGTGAGTTAAGAAAATATGTGGACACTCTTATATGTATATTATCTAAGTATTTTTAAAATTTAACTATTTTTCTTCCCGTTTCTCCGATAATTGTAAGCACGTTTTAAAATGTTTGTGACTTATGTTGAAACATAATTTCTGCTTAATATTACTGAGAAAGACTCCATCAGGAATTGTTTTTTAAATTGGGGGGGAGAATGTAATAAAATCGTTAGAAGTTAGGATGATTTGTTAAACTATTCCTTTTTTTTATATTGTATTCTTAAAATTCAGAAATATTCTCAAGAAGAAAATGTATCATTTACTATGTAAAATTTAATCAGCATTATAAGTATAAATGAACTATCTAGAGCAGTTGCGCACACAGGAATTTTTCAGGGGGATCGGGGTCGAAAGTTCACCAATTTTGTATCAGGTTCCTTTTGATTTTGTCGATTTTCGGGAACAAAACACAGTAAAAAACTAATTATTGAATAAATAATTAGTATTAATAAAATTAATCATTAATAACAAATACTTAATTAAATTTTACATACTATATACTTAGAATTATAATCAATCGGAAAAAAAATCAAGGGTGGCGCACATCAGGGGTGGGGCCGGACCCCCTTTCTGTGCGCCACTGATCTAGAGACATATAAATAAGGAACACAAAAACTAATTCACAATATCTCCACAAATATATTCAGATCTCATCGAAAACATACATATTGTTTATTTTTATCATCAACTAAAAATAATTTGGTTGTGAAATTTATTAACACATTTAGTATAAAAAACATAAAAATTATTTCTCCTTTCTGAATCACATTTATGGCGCTTTTTAAAAAACTGAGTTAAACACAGATGTGGCTAAACAAAATTTCCTAAAGGAAAAAGACGACATTGAAAAAAAAGTCTTTCGAGCAATCCTTCCGAGTACACAACATTGGAATCATATTAAAGTTTGGAGAGTTGGGTGCCAGCTCAGGTATCGTTTCGTCATTTGACCAAGGATTAAAATTATTAGGTTCTTTTCCCAATAGCTCTAGTGCGGTGGTCTTCAAACTGTGTTTCTCAGAACCCTCAAGTTCCAAGGGTTAATAAATAAATCAATAAATTTATAAATTTTTATGAGAGAAAAAAATATTCACATTCTCTGTGGGGTTGAGACACGCGGACCACAAATTAATATTATTAATGAATATATTACGCAACCCGCGCGCCAAAAGGGTCTAAAAGAATGCTGGGAAGATAACATTTGATGTTCAACTTGATGTTTGATGATGTATAATTTCTCGTTTTTTCTTTTCCTTATTTTACATTTATAACAAATTTAATTGGATTTAAGAAAATTTACTTTTAAATTTTTAAAAAAATATGCATTTTGAAGGATAGTTTCTAAAAATTTACTTTTGATTTTTTCGATTTTGGAAAAAAAATTTTACGCTCATTTTAGTGTGTCGGATGTGAGTTTTCAAATATTTAAAAGTTCTTTGAAAAGTCAAAAGAAAAGAAATTAGATCTGTAGGATTATTCCTTTCTGACTTTTCCGAATGCATTTTATTCGTCTTAAATAAAAGCAATAATCTAGATTTGAGAAAGAAAAGCGCTCCGTCGGATAAACAATTTGTCGAGAAATTCCTGATGACAAGTCAAAGCGAGAGTATGACCAGACGGATAAGATAAAATTTGTTATACTACACAAATTCCCCCACCCCGATTGGAACCCCTTACCCAATCAGCGACTCCTATTTCACCCAACTTCAAACTTTTCTCTGGTTAGATGACTGGCGCCTACCGCTAGTTAGTTCGAATTCTTGAACACTTCATCCCCCCTATTTGTAGGTTAGAAGCATCGTGTTTATTTCTATTACTTAGGATGAATTGTATTTCATTTGTGTCATTATGGGTACTTTTCATCGGTTTCGTATCAAGTGAGTTTATTTTTGTAAAAATTCTGTTTTTTTTCTCGCGTACAGTATTATTCTGTGTATCATCCTGCTTTTATTTTGTTAGTTGAATGTTCTGATGTTTTCAGGACTGGGGAGACAGCATCAGTTTTTCTGTCGTTTTTAGTTTTATACAAAACGAGAACATTCTTTTTATTCAAAACAAAACTTACATTTGGTTGATGATAGAAAAATGTTCAGTAGCATACATATATATTACATGTAAACACGCATTGAAAAAGTACGAAATTCTTTGCCATAAAACGAAAGTGTAATGCATTTCATAATTTTTGGTTTTTTTTAAAGAATTTAAAGTTTGAATATCAACTTCTGTCTGTGTGTTTTATTACAGGAAGTAAAATTTTAAGAGTTGTGTGGAAAAAACGGAAAAAGTCCCCTAATGTGTGGTGTAAACAGAAACATTTATTTCTTGGTTAACATTTCGGTGCTAGCTTGTTATCCGGCGTCATAGCGCCAAGTTGTTGTTTATGTTCGCCAAAATGGGCGATAACATTACAATATGGTTACCTTGATATTTTTATTGTCTGTCGATGTGGTTGCCATGGAGATAACGTATATTAAAAATAATTTTTATTGGTTTTTTCCCGCGGTAACCCTATTAATTTCAGACGATATTAATTCGATTCCTTTAAAAATTTAACCATTTTCAGTGCAATAGAACTTTGATCATAAGAGTGTTTGTTGAAAGTTTTCTAGCTGCCTATTTCTGCACAACACAATGTCTACTAACCATAACCAATGTGTCTCATAATTTTGGACTAAGGCCACATCATAAGATCACTGAACCATATTAAAATCTACATTCAACATGCTTCTCTTATGGAATTGTATTATTTGGATCCATATGATTTGGTACGAATAAAAAATTTTCTTGGTGAATAGAGATTTGGACCCATGACTCCACTTAGGTGTAGCTTATCACAAATTCTTAAGTATAGATACTTGACTATTGTAGCCCATCTTTGCCCATATAATTGTTCAATATCTACTTTTATATTTATCTTCATGAAATTAATTATGAATAATCTCTTAATATGAATTCAAATCACTTGCAATTTTGTTTTGAAAACACAAAGATAACTTTTTAGAATTTTAAAATTATCCACCGTTTTTTTTTTTCTTGTGGATTCCAAGTTTTCTTTTCTTGAAATTTAGAATGTGTTTTCAAGAAAAAGTTCTTATATTTAAAGATAAAATAAGGAATTTTTCAGCCTCCTGGCTTTTTTAAATAAATGGTACCTATGAAAAATTTATACCAAATAATATCTTAGTTTTAGAATGTTTGATAAAAGTCTTTTACGTAATTTAAAATCCACGAGTCAATCTCTTTATAAAACAGTAAAAATCAGACTTTTAAATAATGTGACTTTCAACTACAGTTCGAATTATAAGGAGAATTTTCAATACTTCCCTTTTTCCAATCATTTTTTAAAAAAGTACATAAATTTAGATAAGGTTCCTTTGAAAAGCACAAAGTTCTTCAACGTAAAACTAGCCATAGATGAGTTCAAAATACTTCAATTTTAACATCTTTTTTTACTACTATATTTTTTATGAGTTGTTGAAAATTCTTTTTGCTAAAATATTGATTTCTATTGCTGACTTATTGGTTCTTGCCTAATAGTTCATGGACCACATTATTCATTATTTGACTCTCTCCTCATATAATTAAATTTTTTTAGCTAAATTTAATTCATACATTAATTTGAAAAACAACATTTTTTTATAGTTAGAAAGATATATGTTTTGAAAAAATTATTAATATTATCTAGATAGAAGTGTACCTGCATAATTTATTATAAGTTCCCCTTCATCTTAATTCAGAGAGATTTTCCAGTTGCAGAATAGAGATGAGAAGAATAATTAGCCAAAGTCTCGTGTGAACTTTTTTTTTGCAAAATTCATTCACTTCTATACACTTACATTTTTGAATATGAACATTTATCTGTACTGTAAATTTCATGTTCATAGTCTCAGACTCCACATAAACTGAGATTAATGTAAATATTTTCACTGTTGATGAAAAATATTAATATCTAACTTGGAAAATTATACATTTACAAAATTACATATACATATGCAAAATAAGTGTGTTAAAATTTTTTTGCAGGTTTAAATTTCATTTAATTCACAAAATTATTCAATAATTTCGAGAGTTTTTCAGACGCTAGGACAAAACTTACTTTTGTTTTCTTAAAATCAAGCATTTCTAGTGATTCAACACTATCTAATAGAATCAAATAGATGAGAGAAAATGAATTTCAAATATACATTTGTAAACACTTTTTAAAATTTTTATGTTTTGCATGTTGTTTTATGTAACACAAATATCTATAAAACATTTAGCAGTAAATTTAATAATAAATTAAAATGAAGGCCAAATGATAAAGAGTTGAATACTTTTAATATATGTATAAAAAGTTGCTTCAATATCATAGTATATCCTCTCCTCAAAAGTTTAGATACAATATCACAGCTTACAAAAGTTTTAACTTTCATGTTTCTTATGTCCTGTTTAAAACATAAAAGCTAAAAATGTAAAGGAAGCAGCTTTTTTGTTGTTGTTGCTGTTGAATGTGATACAGAAATTTGCTTAAATTTAACAAAAACATAATGGACTGTAAAAAAATCACAGCAGAAAATCTATTCTTTAAGAAAGTGGCACATCATAGTGTTTTATGTGATAAAATATTGTGGAAACATTACTAAAACATAGGTTTTAAAATAGGAATGTGTCAACCCCTAACTATAATGCATTGGCAACATCAGCTTTTCATGCTGCCTGTTAAGTTGTTGAGTACTGAAATGGGAAGTAAAGAGCGGACTAGGCATAACTCTTTTTCCAGCTCATGGTAACAATTTTCTTGGATTTGAAGCAGACACATATTTATCAAGATAGTCCCAAATAAGTTCTAACAGTTTCTGGTTGGGAGATTGAACTGGTCATTCTATATACTTCAAACTTTGATCTTCAAGAGAGACCCCAACAAACACAGCTCAGTGCATTAGCATCCATCAGTATGAATTCATTACCAATAGTAGTGACATATGGGTAGACATACCAATCAAGGATCTCATCACAATATTTCACTCCTGTCAGAGCTCCTCCTGAAACACATGCTGGTCAGTGTGACCATTGAGAAAGATCTTTACCCAAACCATGACTCTGTCTCCTCTGTAACTGTGTCTTTTATAACATTGTTAGACTTTTTGTATTTGTTAGACTATTGTTCCTTCTAGATCAACATATACCCTGGATAGCTCTTTAGTGTGTACTTAGACTCATCTGTAAAGAGTACATCAGCCTGTTACTGTTTGGTTTAGGTTAAGTGTTATCTTGCTCAACATAAATGGGAATATCACTGTCATCAATTCAAGGGGACACTCTCAAAACTATGTGCCTTGCATAGAAGGTGGTTTTTGCACTGTAGTAACAAAGATTCTTGTTCTGGTTGTGGCAAAATTATCTATAATGAGCTGAGGCACAGTTGTAATTCTCTATTGGCCCAAAACAGCCAGAAGATGGTCTTCTCCATGTGTTATAAATTGTGATTAACATAGAATATGTCTTCTAGACACACAGAATCATTAGATTTAAATTGATAGCACAGCTGGTGAACCACTTTGCTAGGCACAATGAGACATTAAGCAGCATCAGCATGTGACAACCCCATTTCCATCCAATCTGATTGAAATGGGTAAAGAACTTCTAGACACTGCTAGACTCTCCTGTATATTATCAATAAAGATTAGACCTTGTGGGCCACTTCGGAAAAGCATTATAATCTCGCGGGCCGTACATAAAAATATGTACCTTTATATCAGGTTTGGAAACAAAAAAACATGTATTGAGTGAAAATTTAAAACAGAATGAATTATTATTATTGTTTTCATTATTTTTCATGTATACAGACATAGGTAATATAATAATGTTTCTACACACAATATAATAATGCAATGATCAAATAATGTTTAAAATATTACAGTTGCTATTTTTTTGAAAATTACGGTGTTCCTCTTTGAATTGATCTTTCGTTACTCATTGTTGGAGTTTGATAGTGATGTCATTCGCAAACGATTAAGTATATACGTTGCCCTTTATCTTAACCGTCCTGAATAATTTTTTTTTAAACTTTAAAAAAATATCTGACTGCCTCTTGCTTTTTGGGCACTCCAAACAGAAAAGGAGGAGGAGAAACGAAAGTCGCACACTCAGAGAATCATATACCATCCATATTAAAGTATATGCATAATGCAATTCGAAATTTATTAAAAAAGTAATTTACTATAGTAAAATAAAATGTAACTGTTTGATAAAATATAAATCTATTTTATTCTAAGGGACATTTCTATTATCAAAAAGGTTTTATTTTAAAACAAGGACAGGTAACAGGCAAATACATTGTGTATATATATATATATATATATATATATAAAAATTTCTCCACAATAAATTTCAAAATGAAAAAACTTTAAAAATCTGATGTTTAAAATTTTTTTAGAAAGAGTCGTTGGGCCGCAACTTTCGTACTGGTGGAGCCGCGTGTTGGACACCCCTGATGTACAAAACATACACACATAATTGTGAAAGAGTTTGGTTTTTGCTAATCATTTTCCAATCTTATTTTAATTTCCATTTCTTTAAAATAAAAAATGGCAGCAATCATTTTTTGCACAAGTTGCCTAAAAGTTTACTACTATTGTTCATATGAACTGTGAAATTTATTCTCACTTCCATTATTTTTAATGTTGAGAGTGAATAAACATGCTGTACCTTAACTTTTGGAGGCTAGTGTATTCTATTCAGTATTTAATATTTTGCAAAAACATACATTTTACATGAAGTTGAGTCACTAAAAAAATAAGAAGTGTAAGTAAAATTAATGAAATTTTTTGGAGTACACAAACCAATATGTAAATTATGCATAAGTCAATATAATAGATCAGAATTTTTTTTTGTTGATATATTAAAATTTAATTTTTACTGCAGATGCGCTTAATTATTTCCCAACTTGTGTGTTTCTTCAATTATTATAATGAAATATCTTTACATGCTCACAAAAGCGGGATTAAAGAATATATCATATCGTAAAAAGTATAAACACACGCCCCCTCCCCACTCATGTAAAAAAAAATGAATACAAATAAAAAGCGCTTTTGCTTGAAATTAAATGATGAACGGGGGACACAGTATGGGGAATTTATGTGTGTAAAAAGGAGTAGTAGCATTTATTTACCTGTACATCACTATAAACTCAGTCTGGGCCCTAGAGATAAATTGCGGATCTAATCTCATATGGCGGACTTCCTTCCATCGAGTCAATCATGTTGGGATTGCCGGCAATGAGAGAGCCGACCAAAAGCCAAGCAAGGAGCCGAATCGTCTCAACCGGAAGTCCCCTTGACTCTCAGAAGAGCAAAGAGCGTTATTTCCTCATTCGTTGACAAATATACTACCGTGACTCAGAAACCCAAGAACCTTGGAAAGCCATCTCTGGCTATTGTGGGTCCAATCCCGAGGCACCTGGAGAGAGCCGAGGCTGTTGCCTGCTTTCCCTAACCACTGGACATGACTTTTTGGGGGTTAGCTCCACTGGGTTAGCTGCTGATGGGGCCTGCCCACTTTTTGGCCATGCCAGAATGGATGGTGATCACCTGCTCCAATGCATTGAACTCGATGAATACTCAGCTGACGACATCGTCTGTCGGTACTGGGAGGCTCGGCGTCAAATGGTCAAGAAGCCAAGCATGGGCATTGGACAATAGTAAACATCACAATATTTAAATGTCTTAATGCAACTTCAAAGTGCGACGTGGACAAAAAACCAAATCAAATCAGTCGTGGATGTCCTACAAATTATTGTCAATAATTTAAGACAGTGATGTATTAGTTAATGTTTTTGCAACTAGATAAGAACAGTTGGATAATCATGAAACACTATGGTTGATAGTTTGTAATGCAGTAGAGTCCCGAAAACTCGGCCTGATGTGGACCGAAAGATCGCCCGAGTTTGTAAAAGTGCTGGGTTATCGAGAATGGGATTAAAATAGCATAAGTATGACTATTTCCTCAGAAAATATTGTAATGAATAGATAGTGTACTGTTATTTACCTAATCGGACACATCTCAGAAAAATACTTTACGAAAGCATAACGCTATCTGTAATGAAACTTAAGTAGCTGACTTTACAATACGTGGCTACAGTTTTTAAAGAACTGCGTAATGCCCTGTTGTCTTCCGTACTGCTCTCTGCGTGAAGATGATGAAGGAACAGTAGTCTAATGCCAACGCACCTTATTCGAAACACTGAAGGATGGTTTCGACAGCCTTTAATCCCTCACTGTGTGATATTATTTTAGGAGTTTGTATGGTGTCCTCGACATTAGCATCTCCATTTTCCGGAATTTTTTGATTAACTGGGACAGCAGCAGTAATAGCTTCATCGAACATAATGCCATTTTCGGTATCATTCTCGAACGAGTCTTCATGTGGGTTTTTGTTCTACCTACAAGGGTGTGGCCAAGTTATCCGATGTGCCGAGTTTTCGGGACTACTGGCCATTAAAATTGCTACACAAGGAAGAAATGCAGATAACAGAATGATATTTATGGGTCAAATATATTATGCTGGAAATAACAAATAATTAAATTTTCAAGAAATTTGGGTGCATAGATCCTGAGAAATCCGGTACCCAGAACAACCAACTCTGGCAGTAATAACAGCATTTATATACGCCTGGGCATTGAGTCAAACAGAGAATGGCACAGATGCCCATGCAGCTTCAGCATGATGCCACGGCTCATCAACCGCAGTAACTGGCGTATGGTGACGAAGCAGTCGCTCGGCAACCATGGACCAGACGTTTTCTATTGGTGAGAGATCTGGTGAACGTGCAGGCCAGAACAACAGCGGAACATTTTCCATATCAAGGAAAGTCCGTGCAATACCGGCAATATACGGCCGTGCATTATCCTGCTGAAACGTAGGGTTCCGCAGGGGTCGAATAAAGGGTAGAACAATGGCTCTTAACACACCAGAAATGTAATGTGCACTGTTCAGAGTTCCGTCATTGCGAACAAGAGGTGACCGAGAAGTGTATCCAATAGCACCCCATACCTTCACGCTAAGTGATGTGCCAATATGACGATGAGGAATGCATTCTTCCAATGTGCGTTCACCACGTGCCGCCAAACACTGATGCGACCATCTTGATTCTGTAAACAGAACCCAGATTCATCTAAAAAATGACGTCTCGCCATTCGTGCGACCACCTTCGTCGTTGATCACAACATTAAAGACGCTCCTGTCTGACACAGCGTCAAGGGTAGCCGCAGCCATGGTCTCCGAGCTGAGAATCCGTGCTGTTGCAAACGCCCCCAATTCTTGACTCAGGGCTCGTGACATGACTGCACGATCCATTGAGACAATGCGGGTAACATGCCTGTCTTTTCGGCTTCTAGTGATAGGGTGCCGTTGAGATCCAGCATGGCGTTCCGTTTTACCGTCCTGTACCCATCAATTCCATATATTCTGCTAAGAGTCATTGGATCTCGATCGATGCGAGCAGCAGTACTGCGATACGATAGGCATTTCTGCTTTTTACACGAAGCATCACAACAACTTTTCACCGGGCAACAACAACAACGTCCAAATGCAATGTTTGTATGAGTCATCGGCTGAAGAATTTTCTCATTTAAATGCATTGTAGGTGTCGCTACCGGCGCCTGCTTTTTCTAAATGCTCTGAAAAGCTAACACCATTTGCATATCACATCACCTACTTCCTGTCGTTTAAATTTCACGTCTGCAGCATGTCATCTTCTTGGTGTAGCAATTTTAATGGCCAGTAGTATAGTATGTACACTTGCTAGAAAAAGTCTGCGTTCACCCGTAAGAAATCATATAGCAAAGGTAAAATTTAATAGAAATATAATTTTTTTTTCTAACAAAATTTCACGAATTTGTTTACTATTAATTAAATATTGAGCATGAAAGAATTCGTTAATTTTGAATTAAAACTACTTAAGATAACTGGAGTTTTGTAGCAAAACACACAAATAGTAGGCAGAAAAAGTCTGCGTTCACTATTTGAATATTCTTGATTCTTGGAATTTGTATCAACAGGCTTTTATAGTTTGTGACGGGCTCACGCGTCCTTTCTGTAACATAACCTCTGGGTTCTTTGACGTCCAAGATTAATGGCAACTCTTTTCCAACCAAAATCCAAGAAGCGAAATGCGATTGTGAAATGCAAATAAGATAGCTTTTAAAAGAACAGAAGTTTCAGTAAGCAGTATGGCAATTTAGGGAAAGTTATGTTTGGAAGAGATGCGAGTGTGAATTGACGGCCTATCGTAAAGTTACCAAGATATCGAGCAATTTTTATAAGGTGCATACCATTGCACGCGGACCTAGGTGTTTCCGTACCGTGATAGAATCTTAGTTTGGATTAAGGTAAGACTGATTATTTGATATTAGGACTTGTAATTTTATCAGAATTGAGAGTAGGCGGATAATATAATTATTTAGATATAGTGGTCTAAATTACGCAGTTCGGTTTAACTATCGCTGTGTGTTTGGTTCATTAGATTCTCACTTATATAAATTTATCTAAATTATTAGAGATTTAAGTTATATTCTTAATAAAGTCATATTAAGAATTTTAAAATGTCTATTCATTTTGAGAATCCCACACCTCTAATTCACGTGACAATCAGAAAATATGGTCACAAAGAAAAAATCTCAAGTTTGAGTTTTGCCTTCAGTTATCAAGTAAAACATTAGAAATTTACTGCAATAGTTTTACGTTTTTGTAGAGATACAAAGCATCCAAGGACATGGAAAGTAAAAGGAAGGAAATTAGTATCAGTGAGCGTGAAATCACTGTGAAAATGTAGAACGATACAAAAAGTCGTCGGGATATAGTCAGATCCGTCTGACAGTAGTATTCATCTATCAAGTGTGTTATTTATAACTAAATCTACAAGAGTTTACACATCCAAACCTCGTTTTGGTTGTCCATCTAAACTCACAATCAAAGAAAAACGAAGTATGACATCAATAGTGAAAAAAAATCCGTGTTTGTCTGCAACTAAAATAGCAACAGACATTCACGAGCAGTTTAACAAAAATATTTGGGCGGATACTGCAAGAAAAATTTAAAAAAAGGCCGGATACCATAATCGAGTGGTTCGCAGAAAGCCTTATATTTCAATGACCAACCGACTTAAGCGGATAGCTTTTAAAAAAGATAATATACATAAGCCTCTTGAGTTCTGGAGAACTGTGATATTTTCAGATGAGGGCAAATTTTGTATCTTTGGCATAAAAAGCATAGCCCTTCAAAAAGAGCATTTAGTACCAACGATAAAGCACGGCGGCGATGGAGTCATGGTGTGGGGCTGCATGGCGAGCAATGATGTTGGCAAAGTTGGAGTATATATTATCAATTATGAACAAATATGACTACTTTGATGTCCCAAAAAACAATTTAAAGGAAAGTGCCTCCAAACTCAGCTTAGGATAACCGTTTCGTTTTCAACACGACAACGATCCGAAGCACACCGCTGAGATTGTGAAGCTTTGGCTTTTGTATAATGTCCCAAATCACACAACTGCACATGGCTCCGCAGTCATCGGATCTGAATCCTACAGAACACCTATGAGATTTGTTGGAACGCAGGATTCGTCAACACAATTTATCCAGTAAGGATATGCTGAAGAGTGTTCTTAAGGACTAATAGGAAAAGACAAGTGCTGAAAAAACCACAAGATTTGTTAGTTCAATGCCGAAACAACTTCAGAGGAGGTTCTCAAATGATGAGGTTATCCAACCAGCTCTACTAAATAGCTCATTATTCCCTTTTTAAATAATTTTTATAATTACTATTAAAACTGTAAACGCAGACTTTTTCTACTTGATTTTTGTTAGTATCGTTACAAAACTGTCTTTGTTTTAAAATCTATGAAGGCAAACCAAATTTACTTCTGTTATTCTGAATACTTAAAATGAACTAAATAAAATCTAATATTAAAATTTGTTTTTTAAATTCCAGTTTTTAAACTTTTTTTTCATTGTTCATGTAAGCAATAGTACGTGAACGCAGACTTTTTCTAGCTAGTGTACGTATTTATATATTTTAGTATAGTAGATTATAATAATCTTCGCATGAGATGGCAAACTGTTCATATTATTTAATTTGTAATATGTGTTCATGAATTCTTTATACATTTCTCGATATTTTGGATTACTTTCCAATTTTTGTTTCTACACTTAGCACGACATATTTTTGGAGGGGGAAAAAAGCGTACCCGTTATTTTTATAAAAAATTGCTAGCACTCATTTTACTTACGGCGTGAAATAATTTATTGTTCTAGATTCTGAAACTTACATAAATCATCCTTCAAGTTTTCATCGATAAATCAGAATTAAAAAAAAGAACTATGCTGTTACTAGCACATAAATTTTGAAAGTCGGCAGATTAAATTGGGATTCATTACTGGTATTTCTACTGCAAAATTCCAAATAACTTTTTTCAATGTAGTTCAGGCTTTCCCCCTCTTTCTGTGTTTACGTTTGAAAAAATACATCTATTCCAATTATGGTTGAATGGTTATTGGGGCACATGATCTCTAATGAGGTTTTAATCCCCTATTTTAAAGGTTATTGTTGAGTATTTGAGGATGGTTTGCCATGATTGAGGGGTAGTTTTATAAAATAGTTAAACATATGAGAAAATTAAAAGTAATAAATAAAAATTAGATAATTAAAAGTAAAAACAATTAACGATATAATTGTGACCTTTAAATTAAAATTAAATCGCTGGAATTAAAGTTGTCTGTGTTGTTTATGTGTGAAGTGGAGCTCTGTTTATTCCAATTAGAATCTCAACCTTGATCGCTGACTAGGCAATGAGAAGACTGTCAAGAATTCGAGCTTAACATGCGTTCATTTGCTTTTAATTTATTTGGAATATATAGTTACACACACAAGCGTTATCAATGTTATCGGTAACTAAAAATTCAAGGCTAATCGTTAATGTATTTTTTTATATGTACTGTTTCAACTCTAGCAATCTGATAACAATTTTTTTTGCTTTTTGTTGTTGAACTAGCAGAATTGAAAGTAAACTTTTCTTAGTTCTAACATTCATTGATTTTAATTTATTTACAACTTTTTAAAAAGAAAACCGAAATTGTTTAATGCAGAAGGTAAGTCGATCGGTGTACCGCCTGAAGATTAATTAGCATTTAATAATTATACACCGAAATATTAAAGATTGGCTAACTTAATGCGCAGTCTAAGTTTGTGACTATAACAACTACTAATTTAAGATGAAAATGTTTTATTTTTTAATGTATTTTGTGTGAATTATTTGATTATAAATGTATCATTTGATATTATATTTGTGACTATGTCGCAAGAAAATGATGGAATTAGGAATCTCATCAAATCCGTAAGGGAGATGATCAGTTGACGGTAAATGTTAAAATAACGTCTCTTTTCAAGGTCATTTCCCTAATAAAAGTAAGGGATTTGAACGAATCCCTGAGCTGTTGCAGTGAAATTATGAAATATTGTCAAGGATTTAAAAGTGTTTATTTAACAAATATGGTGGATTATCAAACCTAGAAGTAAGTAATACAACACACACACAACAATAGTCATTGAAATACAAATTATTTATTCGAAACTAGTTTACAAATAATGAGAAAATTAGGCTGGTAATCAATCCCTATGTTAATCCTATGGTGCCATTTTTTTAAAGATATGGGGTTGATATTTAGGGGATCGATAGTACTACCTGTACGGTTAGGAAGTATAATGACTCGAACCCCCAGGTGTCTCTCCCCTCCCGTATAGCATTTTGCCAATCCAAATCCTGTCTCGTTCATTTCATTATTTCACTGAAACAGTTTAGGGATTTGACATAATCGCTTACTTTCATCAGGGAAATGACCTTGAACAGACGTTATTTTAACATCTCCCATCAATTGATCATCCCCCTTACGGATTTGATGAAATTCCTAATTTCGCCATTTCCCTGCGACAACTGCACTAGCTAGAAAAAGTCTGCGTTCACGTACTATTGCTTACATGAACAATGAAAAACAGTTTAAAAAACAAATTTTAATATTAGATTTTATTTAGTTCATTTTAAGTATTCAGAATAACAAAAGTAAATTTGGTTAGCCTTCATAGATTTTAAAATAAAGACAGATTTGTAGCGATACCTACAAAAATCAAGTAGAAAAAGTCTGCGTTCACTGTTGTAGTAATATTTAAAAAGGATAATGAACTATTTAATAGCTGGTTGAATAACCCCGTCTTTCGAGAACCCCGTGAAGTTGTTTCGGCATTGAACTAACAAATCTTGTGGTTTTTTCAGCATTTGTCTTTTCCCATTGGTCCTTAAGAACACTCTTCAGCATATCCGTACTGGATACATTGTGTTGAATCCTGCGTTCCAACAAATCTCATAGGTGTTCTGTAGGATTCAGATCAGATGACTGCGGGGCAATGTGCAGTTCATTTGGGACATTATACAATAGCCAAAGCTTCACAATCTCAGTGGTATGCTTAGGATCGTGTCGTTTTGGAAGCGAAATGACGATCCAAGGCCGAGTTTGGTGGCACTTTCCGTTAAATTTTTTTTAAGACATCAAGGTAATCATATTTGATCGTAATTGATTCGATATACTCCAACTTGCCAACACCATTTCTCGCCATGCAGCCCCACACCATAACTCCACCGCCGCCGTGCTTCACCGTTGCTACTAAGCAGGGCCGATCCTAGGGTATCGGTCGCTAATGTGCCGCCCCCCTAGAGAACTTTTCATATTTTGACTAATACTTAACGTTGACGTTAAAAACTCATCTACTTATAAAAGAATAAAAGGTAAAACACATGAATAACAACTCAAATAAAATTTGAAGTGCAGAACTTCATTTTTTGGTCAGGTAATGAGTTATAATAGCGGCAAAATACTTTAACAAAATAATAAACCCCCCAATAAAAATATAACCTTTAAAATAAAAATAAACATTTTATAGTTATAAATTCAAAACAACAGAATTTACTCAAAAAATAGAATCTAATAAAAAATAAATACTCTAAGGCACAACTCTCGTGAAACGAAAAGTATATAAATCAGTCCTTCTACTAATACTAAGTAATAAACTATACCGTAAAATCCGGTGTATAACGCGCACTTTTAACTCAAAAAATAGGATCGAAATTTACGGGTGCGCGTTATACACCGGGCATAAAAATGAGAACTTTAAAAATACAAAAAGATGAGCATAGGAAAAGGTCAGACTTTTGCATATATCGAAATACTATTTCTGTGAAAGAAATAACATTCCTTATGAACTTAAAGGTTGTAATTCTGAAAGTACACTATTTTTTATTAGAGCATGGAATAATACTCGAATAAAGGACTTCAAAACATAAGATCATTACGCACATGCACTTCATGTTTCTTCGTAAAAAAGGGTGTGCGTGTTAAACGGCGAATGTGTAGGGGCACCTTATACGCCGGATTTTTCTGTAACTATAAAATAACTTTTCTGGCTTTCTGAGAAGCAAATTTGCTAATAGTTTCGGTTAAATCAGTTTTTTCTGAGATTTTGGATTCAATTGAGATTATGGCCAAATCTGAAAGCATTTTTGTGTCATATTATTTCTCAAGTAATTTTTAATTTATTGAAGCTTCTTTCACCGGAAGCTATACAGAAACAGGTAAGGTTAAAAAAATTCTTAATGCTAGCGAAATTAGGAAAATAGGGAGTAAGATCATTTTTCACTATAATTTCTAATATCTCAGTTGGCTGTTTTTTACCAGGAAAAATATCTTTTAATGGAGTTATTTCATTGAGGAGCTGTATACCGTCTATATCTTATTTTGGAATTTCTATTTTATTTTCTCTTTTGTTCCAACAATAGGTTTTTTTCTTTTCAACAGTTCATCTGAAAGTGGATGTGTATCAGTTGTCTCCTTTAAAGTCACGTTCTTCCCAAATGTTTATGTGTCTATACACATAAAAAATTTATTTCCGATTGTGTCTCCCTCTTCTAAATCAGGATCGATTTTAGTGGAGGAATCATACTTGCTGTTATACTCTTCATCATTTGATTCTTCCTCATCATAATCACGAACAGAATTTCTTCATCCGAAAACACTGTTGTACTATATCTGTTAAATACTGTATCTATTAAATTACTTAAATATCACATTTCTTCATCATAACTACAATAATACGCCATAGCATGAGGAAGATTTAAAACGTGCTCATGCATTCATAACTGTAACGGCGATTCACGCGCAGGGTATGACATATCCGAAGAGGTGGAACCCAAAAATAAATATTTAGAATTCGCCAGCAAGCTAAGGCCCCTCAAAGGATATGACCTTAAAGTCAGCTACACGAGAAACTATCCATTTTCCAAAAGGGTTTTTAGAAGGAGGTTAAAAAAGATAGCAGTGGGATGACATACCCTGCACGGGAAGTGCCGGGTTAAAACTGAGAAAGATCTCTGACCTGATGCATTCTACATCGGTATAGTTAAAAATATTTTTAAAAGTATCTCTACATTAGGGAAAGTCGAGTCCATTTCTTTTACAACTTCGATATTTGCACAAAGCTTCGGGTCTGCCCGAGGGACAATTTCCGATTCCGAGTCATATAATTTATTTCTCTGTAGCACTGTGGAAGGAATTTCTGTGAATGCTTGAAAATCAAGTTATAAATTTTGAATTAAAAAATAACTAAATTCTGTTTTAATCGAATTTAAATTTTCAAACTTTTTAAAGTTTTCTATTTATTATTGCAAACTGTAATTTTTTTCCATGAAATATTTAGAAAATTAAAATAATAATCTTAAGCTTTTTAATTTTTTTTTCAAATTCTCAAAAAATTACATTTCATCTTTTTTTCAAATTTTCTGATTGAATTACGAAATTTCTGATTTAATACAAACATATTTTGTTTAATTCTTTTATTCTTTATAGAAATCATAGTTTCATTTCTAGAACATAAAATAGCTTGCTTATCTTCCAAATTTCTACAAAATTATTAAAATATCTCCACCAAAAGTAAGCTTTCAAAAATTCTTAGGTTTTTTTTAAAAAAAATTGGAAACACAATCACAATACTCTGAATTTGTAAGGTTTCCTTTTAAAGTTTCTAAATATAAGTTAATAAAACATTAATATTACTATTATACTTGTTTGTTTGTTTTTTCAAACATCTTAATACTTTGAGACTAAACAGAACAATAAAACATTTTTCTAGAATAATTTGAAATTTCTAAGATTAGTCAAAACTTTTTGACAAAGGCCACAATATCACAAAAGAAATCTAAATTTTTTTAACTAAATTTATATCTTAATTACATTATACTATAGATTGATACAGATGAATTTTGATTAATTTTATTAGAAGCATACATAATGCTATACAATATTTTAAGGAAATTATACGATTTTTATCTATTTTTATAATTAATTATACACATAATTAATTATTAGGTTGCATTAAATATTCTTTCAAATTCTCTGGGCAAAAGGTCTTAATCAAGAAGGTATCGTGCAAATCACTCTTAAAATAGCAATAAATGCAAAAAGAAAAAGAATTTGTGCTTTTCAAATTCAATCCTACAAAATAATGGTTCTCTAAGAGTCTTAGAGTATATTAGAAAAATTATGTGTTTATTTCACATGTTACCTCAATAAAAAGAAAAAAAAAAAGTGTGTATATCTTTAAGTAAACTTAACATACTTTATTTCTTTGAAAATTCTTTCATAGTTTGAAGCAATTTAAACTAAATATTTAGAAATTATGGATTGGTTCATTTATTTTTAAACAAAATTATCATAATACGTTATGATTACAAACAAAATGATCAAAATAAATATAACTACGTTTTATTTCGATTTCGAGCTATCTTTTTCAGTATGGTAAATATTTAATGAATGTACTCAAGGGCTCATTAGTGTTTTGTTTTTTTAATGAACTACTACCGTTTTTCATAAGTGGCTAAAAAAATTACTTTTATACGAGAGGCAAATAATATTCTTTCATTTGAATAACAATGCCAATTAAAGCTACGAAAACATACACTTAAATATGTTAATCAACATGAAAGTATTCTAAGAAACTGATGACAGTTACTTATATTTATATATGTAAAACGTAAAATGAATAAATAAAATAGTAATAGCACAAATGCAACAAAATATTTCTTTCAGTTTATCTTATTCAATGATTAAATCTTGAAAATCGAAGAAAGAATTTGAAAGTGAAAATATAGTTACCTTTTTCGTTGTTTAACCGTTTTTGTTGTTCCAATTTTTGTCTTGTAAGCGCAGGAAGCTGAAAGAAATTAGTTCGGAAGTCAAATCGACGCCAAATTTCCTCAATTTTCTTCGAAAAGGGTACTTTTTTCTGGGGGTCATTCTGCCCAATTCTTTTCATTCGTCCTTAAGCGTGTCATAAATCCTGATCGTGCTTTTCATCACTTTTGTCCGATATGTCGAAATTCTTCCTTAATGCCCCCTTTCCATATGGGACCAGCGTTGAGAAGTCATGATACTCGTTAAAAAAATAATTAACTATAGACTTGGAGGGTGACAGAAGACTTCTGGTGTTTATGGACCAGATCTTTCTCGGAACGGGAAGCAGAACCCTTGCTGTTTGAATGCACATTCCGTCTTTTGATTGTTACAGAAATAAAAGAGAACCGGGATAAGCAAAATCTAATATTCTCTTTCAATGGACCACTTCTGAAAAAAACTCCAACTGCCAAGCCCTCGTGTAGCTTCTTAGTGCGACGTTTATTACAGTCAATCAATCAACAGGCGAAGGGGATATTTTTATTTACAAGCAAATAACATTCTAAAAAGGATTTTTCCCATCCCAAGTGTTATCTGTATTTCACTCAAACGATCTTTTGTCGAACCGCTTTGAATGAAGTTTTCCTGCTTTCGACCACATACCACTCCTTGTTTTCTCATTATTTTGAGTAATTTACCAGCTTTAAACTTTTTTTTGTGGGTCCTGAGATTCAAATTCACACGGAAAATTTATATCGTTTGAAGGCAGTGACATTCTATTTTATAAACGTAAAAAGGAACTCTTAATATGACCATTAATAACAGTTTACGACTTTTTGCTTACACACGTCCGGGGCCCCTGTAGATAGGGGGTCCGATCATTGATACTGGCCCCCTGATAAGGCAGGCTATACTCTTGATGAGAAGGAATGTTCCGCAGAATTTGAAAACCATTCTTAATTTTCTCGAACTATGCTATGCTATCGGGAAATCGGGACTTGTTTTGATTTTTCAATAACTATTTAAAATTCAGCATACTTATTCAACTTATTATAAATTTTATTTTGAGAAATTCATGAAAAATTTTTCTTGATTGATAGAACTATAAGCGGCCGCCCGCGTGCGGTGCATGCGCTGCACACCTGCTAGAATCGGCCCTGCTACTAAGTGCTCTTTTTGAAGAGCAGTACAAGGTTATCTGCATACTAATTTATGACCTTTTATGCCAAAGATGTAAAATTTGCTTCATTGGAGAATTTCACAGTCCTCCAGAACTCCGAAAGCATATGTATATGCTCTTTAGCAAAAGCTATTTGTTGGTCTTTGAAATATAAGGCTTTCTACGAGCTACTCGACTGCAGTATCCGGCCTTTTTCAAGATTTTTCTTGCAGTATCCGCACAAATGTTTTTGTTAAACCTCTCATGAATGTCTGTTGCTATTTGAGTTCCAGTCAAACACGGATTTTTTCTCTCCACGCATAGCATACTTCATTTTTCTCTGATTGTCAGTTTAGATGGACGACCTGAACAAGGTTTCAATGGGTAAATTCCTGCAGTTTTAAAGTTATTAATAACACGTTAGATAGATGAATGCTGCCATCCAACGGATATGGTTATATTCCGACGACTTTTTCCATCTTTACACCTTTTTCATAATGATTTTATACAAGCTCACTGATACTAATTTCCTTCTTTTTATTTCCCATGTCATTGAATTGCTTCGTACCTCACTAAAATATATAAGTTATTGCGTAACAACTTTTTTAAGCTATTTTACTTCATAGCTGAATGCGAAAACTGTTAACCTATAATGCATGTTGATAAAAATTCCAGGAATCAGAAATACTCAAATGGTGAACGCAGACTTTTCTGCCTACTATTTGCGTGCTTTGCTACAAAACCCCCGCTATCTTACGTAGTTTTAATTCAAAACTAATTAATTCTTGCATGCCCAACATTTAAATAATAGTAAACAAATTCATAAAATTTTGTTAGAAGAAAAATTATACTTCTATTAAATTTTACCTTTTGCTCGTATATAAGTTGTTATGGGTGAACGCAGACTTTTTCTAGCTAGTGTATATTTTTAATCAGTTTGTATCTTGTGTTTTGCTTTAAACGCGGTCTTAACCCGCGATCACTCGCGCGGGGTGTTCTGTACACCCCAGCAACAAAAAAAGCCTCCTACAATTCTAAAAATAATGCGCAGAGCAACGATTTTTTCTGTAGCTGCCCATTTTAGGTCATTGAACCTTCACACCTGATGTAATCAATCTCGCTAGGACGATTGGAATGTAACGACCTTCAAAGTTTATTTGGGGTGCTGAGAACACCCCGCGAGTGATTGAGTTATATTTTCGTACTCGAAGCATCTACGGAAAAGTACGTTTTACTCTTTCCGTTTACGTTTTTTTTCAAATATATTAATATGCACGAATATTTTGTTTAAAATTTCAATAAATGCGGTATAAAAATAATATAATTCTATAAAATATTTGTAAAATACAATTTTTTTAAAAAAATTTCAAAACGTTTTCTAGAAATTATGACAAAACTCCATGAGAAAGGGAGAAATAGCGACTTTGTCGTCTATTAGATACTGTATCAACAGATTGACAAAATGAACTAAGTGAATTCGATAACTGCGTGATTTCGTAACCAAAGTTGGAGAGATGAAACTTGAAATCATAAATTTTTATAATACAGGTGGTGTTGATACCACTGATGAAATGTGCATTATATATTATGTATCGCGAATATGTAACCTTTGGGCATTGCGAATATTTTATCATCTACTTAATACTGCAGGAATTAATGCTTCCTTTGTCTATCATTCGGTTCTTCCTGAAAATAAATGAGACATTCAATATTATTAGAGGAGATTAGAATGGATCTTGTGCAGCCCCACAGTGGGATATGAGATCGGATTTCCCAAACCTTAACAAAACACTCAAAGAAGCTTTACTGACACAGAATATATTAAAAGAGCATTAATCCCTAAAAGGGCGTTGCACTGTCTTGTCCACGGGTAAAAGATGTAAAATTATTTGTTTTGTCTCAATGCAAGAAAAATATGTGCTTAAAGCATATGAAAATACAGTCTGCTCTGAATGTTTGAAAAATGATTAAAATATTATTTTTCTACTTTTTATACTATCCTTATCATTAATTATAAAGTATATTTATTACTGGTATATACGTTTTATTTGTGGTTTATGAAAAAATATAAAATTGTGTACACTTCAAAATGAAAATTTTGTAGGTTTAGTTTAAATTAATGCTAGTCTCATTTGAATGCAATAAATTTAACAATTTTGTTTGTATAATACAAAAAACCTCTTATACTTCATAAATATATATCATAATTGACTTAATTTTTTTCTTATTTAAATACACGTGTTAAGAGAGAGAGAGTTTGGGTGTTCTCTACACCCCGCGAGTGACGACGGTAGAAAAACAGGCGCGAGTGACCGCGGGTTAAAAGAGAAAGATTTTTTTACTGTATGTGTGGAAGTAAGTATACATATTCCTGTAGTTACTATTAAGTTGTAATAAGTATTGTATATATCAGTGCTTCTCAAACTTTCAATACTTGCGACCCAATATTCAATATTTTCGTCGCTCCCCCCTCATTCAATAACAATGCATTGAATTCAGTAATACTATATTTAGACGCTAAAACTACAATACGACTTTAACCTCTTTAAGTGCGGCGTATATAAACGTCTCGCTGAGACAGTGCGTTAATTGCATGGACGTATATATACGTGTTTCCGAAGTACGATCTTTTCGGTGAACTGCTATTCATAAAATTGCTCCGGAGACTTTGGAATGCAATAAAATGACCTAGACAGTGTTTGCGAAGGACTTACTTATTTCAGAGGATATTTTATTTAATCCTCCTTCCCCTCCAAAAAACACCACATACGCTCGTCTACGTGTTAAATGGTGGTATTGGGAAGCGAATCGCGTAATTTTTAATCAGCATTTAAGGGATTAACTATAAGCGCACAAATTATTAAGATAAGTGTTAATTTTTGCATATAATTTTATATATGGCAAGCCCATGGGGTCACTAGTAATTTTTAAAATTGTTATTAACTTACTATTGTTCCATTAACTATAAAATACATTGCGTGGTACTGATATATTTATAAATGTATTAAGTCAGTGTAAAGGTGTACTTTATTTTTTATTTTGTCAGAATGTATTTTGTTTGTCTACCTTGAGTAATTTAATAATTTTTTAAAATAATCTTTTGTTTTCTACTTTTCAATATGCTCGCGCCCCCCTTGTAGGGTTATCACGCCCCAAGGGGCACGCCCCACAGTTTAAGAAGTATATATGTAGAGCCTTTTCTTAGCTCACCACACCTACACCACTGGGTGGACTGCAACATCTTGAAAATTAGCGGTAGCCCGTACCCTGGAAAAGTTTGCCCATCCTTGGTTTAATGGCTATGTGTACTTCGAAGGAGAATTTATTTTTGCTTCTCATGAAACCCTATTTATAATGCTTGGTTTTCTGCATTTTCATTTCTCTGCATAAAATAAATTTTTCAGTGCCGTATATATTATCAAATATTAATATCAAGCTTTTTTTTCAATCTATATTTTTGTAATCGTAATGAGAGCGGTGGGGTTACTTTTAAGAAATTATCGCGCTACAGTTTTAAAGTAATTTACCTTTTATTCTCTATTATAGTTCCCCACTTTCTTCCTAATTCAGGTAGTTTTTCTAGTGGCAGAAAAGGCCAAGGATGAATTATATTTACTTCAAAAAAGAGTTTCTTTTTTTCTGCGGACAAGTCGTGGCCGGCGTGTCATGAGTTCGAGCTTAGTACCGTTGAAGACCCGCCGTGTAGAGGGGGCAAAAATTCTTTGTATACAAAAATACAAACGTGAAATATTTTATCTTCTTAACAATACAAAGAATAATGCTGCTTTTTTAGTTCAATACCAAGGAAAATTTGTTGCATTCACTTCTTATCTCGACTCTTTTATATCTCACATATTGTGGCCACAGTAACCGAGTGGTCATGGTCACAGATCCGTGGGCAGCGTTGTCGAGTTGCGAGTACGTAACCTTGTGCCATTTAAGACTCACATTTAGACCGGTTGATGCACGTTTATCTGTGGAGGCTCAAACGTCCGTTGGTGTGGTGTGTAAGTGAGGAGAGGGAGGGTGCTAGTTCAGGCGTCGTCATCGTCACTTGACTATGGCTCAAAATTACGAGATCCATCGCCATTGGACCTTTTGCAGCTTTATACTGCGATGTTAATTTTCCTCTCCTTTGCTGCTAAGAATTCTTTCCAGAAGGAAATGCTTTGCGCAGTTTAGCCAAAATTGGCTCTTGCGCCATAAACCCGTACACTCTCTCACTCTTCATCCGAATGAACCGAAATTACTCTAAATATTTCAGTTTTGATTTTTAAAAAATGTTAATTTCTCTATTTAAGCAAAATTATGCTTTTGGTTTATGAAATAAGGTTGAAAATTTTTAACTTTTAAAGTCCCAGCGCTCTCCCAAGTAAAATTCCCAACTTCCAGAACATCAGGAAGAAGCCAAGTTAAGCCACACCTCCCGGACCAGTCCTCTCCACCAATAGCTGTGAAGTATTCCGCAGAAAGAAAAACTCCACTTTCGCCATTTCCCCATCATAGACTTTTCAGATATGGGATGGAGGGCTGATTTCAGCCCATTTGCCCCAAAACACATCGTAAAGCATCGTAACTTAAAAGTATTGGAAACACTTCCAAATATTTATATATTGCAAAAAAATATTTTTAATAAGTTTTTCGGTATACTTTATAAAAAAAACAAAATACGCCGTTGAGCTTTTTAAAATACAATTACTTCTAGCTATGTTGTCACTATTCATGACAGATCTAAATGGATGAAAACAGACTTTTGATTGAGAAATTTTGTTGAGGGACTGATACACAGTAAACCAATCAAAGTCCTCCCATTGGCGTTGAGTGGAGATTAGGAAAGTAGACTGTCGGCTCAGGTGTCGTCTTCGTCGACCATGGTTCAGAATTACGATCAGGCAAGCGCCTGTAACCAACCTATTTGTGGCGTAAAGACACTGGCCCTGCACCTGGACTTAAGGTCTGGGAAGCAATTTCATGGGACAGCAGAGGTTATCCTGGTTAATCTTGTGGTTATCCTAGGCACACCTTGGCTGCAAATTTGTGCGTCAGACTGGTAATTTATCTTATTGTGCTGCCATTTATGAACAGCATTGAAGGAGATTAACTCGCACCTTTATACCACTGTTTTAACCCAACTTACTAGTTTTACCTCTTGCTAGATCACAACCAGCATTAACCATCCCTGTATTTATCAAAATGCAACAGGCATGGGACTCCATCCCACTATTTACCTATGTACCTGCATTACACAATGCATGAACATTTGCCTCATTGCATTCAAAATTGTGGTAGTTGCACCAGTATTAATGTACCTCATTCCAAATGGGCTAAATTCATGACAGTCACATGATAAAGACAAATACGTGTTCTCCAAAACTGACATTGAACTAATTTATACTTGTCATTCTATTTATAAAATTTCAGATTCCATAATTGTGGGTAAGGATGTTCTCAAATGTTATGGAGAAAACAATCATCAAACAGATTTTAAAAATAAAAAAAACTTATTTTATGTATGTAATTTTAAAAAAGGATTTGAACCCCTTTAATTTGGGTACAAATATGTTTTTTTAAGAAAATTTCTGAAAAAGAGCAAAAGGGTACAAGCTCATGAACTATTTGAACCGAATTTCCCTTTCGTGTGACTATCACATGAGCTTTTGAACTGATTGGTTGGAAACACTTGGTTGTCGTTATCATGTGACTATGACTTCACATGAATTAAGCTCATTTAAAATGGCTTTTCTCGCATTTGCATCAACCTGTGATCTTGAAAGTTTTATTAACTGTGAATATGTTAAATATTGTTAAACTTCCATTACTCTACAATAATTTTTTCTTAATTTTGGGATTTCTTTTCCGTCAATGTATAATAATATGTGTAAGTCTTCTTAACTTTCGATTGAATTTCGTCTTACAGCTTATATTATGTGCAGAAAATTCTTTCAAATATTAACTTATTTGTGAGTGTGTTTTTAAAATAAATTATTTTCACACAGGTGACATGATTGACAACTCATCCGTAACATATGTGGAAAAAAATTTACAGAATGACTGCCATTGCGAAAAGTTTGAATGTGAATGCTGCGTTGATCTTGTGTTTCCAGATATAAGTTTGAACAGTAAAGGTATGTACGCACGTTTCTGTAGTAACATAACGTCTTGAGTAAATATCTGAGTGAAAATAGTACAAATTAGGCGTAATCGAATAATTTTACAAATATCATTTAATTTAGAGAGGAAAAATAGGGGACGTAACAATTGATTTTATTTTTAAAATTAGGGCCTTTTTCTATCTTAATTTTAAAATTTTGATTTTTTTTAAAAAAAATTTCAGCATTTTTTAAGAAATAGTCAAGTTTTGTGTTCACCTGGTTTTAGTGCCCCGCATATATGAAAGCACGAACAATTTTTCACCTTTTTTTTTAAAAAAATTATGATAAAGAACTTATATACGTTTTAAATACAAAAAAGTGTTTAGGATAACATTTTTTTTTCTTTAATAAATAATCCCACATTTTGTCACTAAATAATCAAAATTTTTATGAACACCAAATTGATTTTTTTTTTATTAATAATATTCAAGAAAAAAAGGGGCTTACGTTTCTTGATTTCCCCCAAAAGATTTCCCCTGTCCGATTTGCCAGTGGCGTATCAACACTTTTACGAGGTGGGGCAGTGGCGCACACAAGGGGGTTGTCCTAGGGGTCCGGGCACCCCCATAGCCCTTGGTTTTTTGTTCGATTGGTTATAATTCTACGTATACAAAATCGAAAAAATTTAAAATATGTTCTAATAATTAATGCTAATTATTTTTCAAAATTAATTTTGTTTTTTTTGTTCCCAAAAATGGACAAAATTAAAAGAATATGTTGTGGGCGTATTGGAGCATGTTTCCCAAAAATGGTAGATTTTGCCCCTGGCCCCCCCCCCCTAAAAAAATATTTTTTCTACGGGGTTGGCGGGGGTAAAAAAACCACAGAAAGATTATTATTTTTTTAGTTTTAAAATTCATGGATTTTTTTCTGTAAATTTGGGTTTTTAAAGTGGTTTAACCCCCATCTTTGTGTACGTTATTGCTTCGTACATTAGAAATATAATAAAAAAATCAGTAAATAAAAACAAATATTGATTCAAATTTTTGCATTAAATTTTATTTTTACCCAATAGATGGCGACACAGTCTGAGCATGAGATGATGACATCTAATTTAATTAAATGTGTTCTTGATGAACAACTGAAAATCTGAAATTTTAAACGTACGATTTTTTACGAAAAATAATTGAAGATGTAAGGAAATGTATTAGGTCTTTTAGCTTTTCCTATTTTTAAAAATTTAATTGTGTATTTTTGTGTTTTATGTGAATTTTTCTGACACATAACGTAACAAAATTTAAAATAACAATACAACATCAATAATGTTATTATTGATAATTTAAGTATCCTAAAATCCGGCGAAAAACACGCACTTTTAACACAAAAAATGAGATCGAAATTTACGTGTGCGCTTTATACGCAGAGTATAAAAATGATAGCTTTAAAAATAAAATAAAAACAAGTCATATAAAAAAAATTTTTTTTAAGTCAATTCCTACTTAGATCAACGAAGAAAAAAATTTTATTTTAGCTAACCATTTAAATAGTTACAATTAATATAAAATATATATATATATACGACGGGAAAACAAATTATGGTAATTAAGTTTATTAATTATCATTAAAGATCGTATTGTCATCCCAAAAAAATCTTTTATAAAATTTCGGTTCAACTGAATGCTTTAAAACGAGGGAAAAAAAATTTTTAAAGTTTTAAAGTCCTAAAAATGAAACCAACGGGGTGTATCTGTAATTTTAAAAAATATATATAATTAGTTTCATTTAATTTTTAATTAACTTTACTTAACCAGTGGCGCGACAGCTATGATGGCCAAGGCCTACTGTAATCGTATCGCGACCAGGGGCCCTTGGAGGGTCAAGCAGATGTTCGGTCAGGCGGTAACGTAAAACCCCCCGGGAATTTCCCCCGCAAACTTAGTATTCATTTTATCGACCCACTGAAGGGGTTAGTCAACCTTCCCGAGCCTGGCTTTTTGGAACCACCGTGGTGGGGAAGCGGATAACCACTCAGCCACTGGGCAAATTTAATTAAAATTTAAAAAAATCTTTTTTTACCAAAAAAATTAGTATGAAAATTGCAGGTAAACGGTGCTTTAAAACGAAAAAAAAAAAAAAAAACTTTTCACATTTTGACACAAGTCGCCAAAACTGATGCCAACGTGGATGTATTTGTAATTCTTTGAATAATTACACTGGGCTAATTAATTATAATTAAAAAATCGTATTTTTACCCAAAACAATTATGTATAGAAAATTGCAGGTCAAACGAGTGCTTTAAAACGTAAAAAAAAAAAAAAAAACTTTTCACATTTTGACACAAGTCGCCAAAACTGATCCAACGGGGATGTATTTGAAATTTTTTGAATAATTAAGGGGCTAATTAAAAATTTAAAAAACGTTTTTTTCCCCAAAAACAATTTGTATAAAAAATTTGCAGGTAAAACGAGTGTTTTAAAAACGAAAAAAAAAAAACTTTTCACATTTTGACACAAGTCGCCAAAACTGATCCCAAAGTGGATGATTTGTAATTTTTGAAAAATTTTTTTTAATAAATTTTTTTTATTAATTATAAAAAATTATGTATTGTCACCCAAAATAATCATGTATGTAAAATTTCAGCTCAATTGAACGCTTTAAAATGTATTTTATTAATGATTGAAATTTTCACGAAGATAAATAAATATATAGAGTATGAGCTAATAGTGTGTGTGTGTAGAAATTGAAAAAGATGAGCATAAAAATATTTAACTTCTACATATGTATCAAAATACTGTTTGTTTAAGGATATCTTCTGGTTTCCCTTTGGATTGTACTTCGCTGTTGACGGCTGGTAATATTCGAGATCTCTCCTGTCAATTGGTTGGTGATAGGTACTAAATTTTTCGGCCAAAAAAGCTTGTTGCGGCATTATTTTAAAGGGATGTCTCAGGTTACCCGGGGGATCCGTACCACTGCAGTGCTATTTTGGAACCTTTGAGTAAGTGCAGAACTTGCACGTGCACCGCCCCGCATGTTTCACACATTTTGCACAATGTAATTTTAATGAATTTTATCTTTTGATGTAATATACACTTTTTATTACATTTCGTATATTTCTTTGTATAATCTAAGAATTTTTGGGAAATTTTCAGTGTTAGAAGTAAGTAGGTCGGCTTATATACAGATCCACTAATCCTGCAAAAAAAGTAGTCTAGTAAAAACAGGTTCTTTTACATTTTCTGTTGGCGATTTTAATATTTCAACTTTTGGGGTATTCTGAAAACAATCGTTATTTAAAGAGAATTAAAAAAAAAATCACATAAATCTTTCAAAGTTGATGTCTGAATCCCCCAGTTTTCGAATAGTTCGTTCAACTCACATTCACTCGCTGGGTTGTCTGAATGCATAATGCACTCCGAGCATGGAAGAAACTTCGATTCTGCAGTTTGCAAGAGACTGTGTGAGATACTGGACTTCGACAAAACTCAGACAACAGTTTTTTCATCCCAGTTACAGCATGGTGAGAGGTTCTGGGCCTTCTGCAGCTTTTCTCCTGGTATCTAGTTACCAGGACTGGGACAAAACTGCCCCTTTTCCTGCTTGCCTACGGGGAGACGAGACCACCGGCCATTCCCCCTCCCAGATACTCCGGATTATTTTCGCCTGCCCTCTCCTGTTCAGCCGGCCACCAGATGCTCCCTTGGCGCCTGAGGAGTACGTCGAAAACTCCAGGCACGGACGGAGGATAAGCTTCGGCTGGTCAGGGATTAAATCGGCATGGCTTCTGAGAAGATGAAGACCCGATACGATGCAAGAGCAACGGAAAGACTTTCACGGGATGGTGGTTGGGAATCGAAACGTCCAAAAACTTCTCCGGTTTCAGTCCCTGGGAAGGTCCTTTTATAGTTCTAAAACGATTGAATGACGTCGTGGTATGGATACAGAAATCGACACACTCAAAACCGCGAAGGTAATACATTACAATAGGCTAGCCCCTTATCTTCGCCAAGGTGAATACGATCCTTAAGTTCAGACCGTAATCAATAATTATTTTCTTTATAAATATAAATTATTTCTCTTTTCTAAAAATCCTAGTTTAATTTTAGTGTTGTTATTTTTTTTTTTTTTCATGTATTTAGAATTTATTTACTTTGTATGTTTTTTTGAGTATTTGTTACTTTATATTTGATTATTGTGTGAATGTGTTTTATTCCTGGAAATAGATGCTTCTTACTCGGATATTGTACTGCCCGGGACGTGCAGTCTTTAGGGGGCAGTGTTACGAATTTTGTGTAAATAATACTGTGAAAAAGGTGTAAATAATTTATATCTGCATATGTAATACGTTAACATTACTTTCTGTTGTATTTATTTTATCTAAGAATTGTAAGTATTCGGAAGCAACGCCATTCCTTACATTATAATGGCGATTCAAGGTAAATAGAGCAAGTTGGCATTATTTTTGGCGAGTTCGTGACCCTATGGATTCTTCTGGAAATTACGGGAGAAATCTACTAATATCATGATCTATGACGCAAGCGGATTTTTCGAAAAAAATCTGTGCAGACTATAAATAGGGAGTCGTTCGCCGAAACTGAGAAGAGTCGACCAGCGATTAGTGATTACTAATCGCTGGATGGTGTTTGAACGCCGTACAAGGTTTGAAGGCCTTCTATTTAATCTGCGGATATTGCTGTGCTGTATCCTGTATTTTAAGTATTGTTTTTCGACTGTAGAATTCCATCGCTCTTGAAGAAATGTTTGTTGTTGTTGTCCTCGTCTTCAACCGTTTCATCGTCGATAGGATCGGATTCTGCTTGCACGGAAGTCACAATCTCGTCATCATTTAGCATTTGAAATCCACTGAGTCTTCTGCATCGATTGCCATCCAGGTTTCTATATCTTCATCGCATTCTTGAAATCGTGGGATCAATTGGACAAAGTTGGTAATCTCATCCATGTGGTCGTCGTTTTAGTCTTTTTCGCTTTCTAAATTGACAAAAGTTGTCAAAAAGAAAGGAAAAAAAAAAAACTGGTTCGGATAAACGACGTTCTACTGTATATTGTTCTCCAATAGCTGAATTTCTTAGTGCAATGGGCCACGACCGGCCACTCAGAAAAGGCTGGCGGGCCTCATGCGGGTCGCAGGTTGAGTATCACTGGTTCAGACAGATAACAAATGAACAAAAGAAAGTGTTAGTTTCAGATACAAGTAGGGGTCTTCAACCCGTTGCCCGCTCGCCATGAATGGCCTGCTGAAGGGTTTTAGTCACACCTCATTTGAATTTGTGGCAATTAAAAAAAAAATGCTTTGTCTACTTTTCGTCATGAAAAACGCCATTTTTCTGTTATTCTTGATATTTAAAACAATTCACTGATGTGTTTGATATCTATTTGAGATCAGATTTACTGAAAATGACGAATCTTTTAAAAACCGCACTGTCTCTGTAATAATTAGTATAAAAATAATCTGAATAAAAAGTATAAAAAAAAAATCTAAATTTTAAAATTAATTAAAAATAAAAAAATCTCAGAATATTTCGGAAAAAAGGTGGACTCGTCTTTAACAAGTCTGCCAAGTATTTTAATTCGACTTCCATTTAAATTTTTTGAAATCGATATATATGTATATCGGGATCGGTATATCGATTTGTATATATACATACAAATCTATAAGCACTATCTCTTCCGTTGTAGTCTTGTAAAACAAACCTTCCCTTCTTTTTTTTTGAAAATTTTTTTGATTACAAATTTTTTTTAAATTTGTGTCTGGGATCTTTTAAATGTAAATTTGGCCCCCCGAACGTAAAAAGGTTGAAGACTCCCTAAGATATTTTTTTAAAAGGGAAAAAAAACTGTCATCTTGGCCGTTGCTTTTATTTTACCTGTAGTTTTATTAAGAAATTTTCCATCTGTTTTACAATATTTTCGCCCTTAAAGTGACATGACTGAAAATCGGAAGAATTTTTTTTTTCAACTCGGCTTATTTGTTTGTTTTGACTTTTGGGCAAATTTTTGAAGAAAAAATGTACTTGTGACTTATATTCGGAAATATACAGTATTTTATCGCAAATCTTTTTGTTTGTTTTTGGTGTTTTCTTCCCTGTTGAAAAAAATGTTAGATTTTAAAGCCCCCCCACCCATGTTTTTAAAAAATTTTTTAATTTATAACTTGGGGTTTTCCCTTGAACCAAAACATTCAAGTAAATTTTAATCCTAATACAGATTCAAATTTGGCCTTTTTCAACAGTAGCTGACTTTCTTGGTACGAATTAATCTGTAATTCTATAAAAATTAAAAGTTTTATTTTTGTCATCATTCCTGTGTTACCCTCAGTTTTCATTGTTTGATATATTATCTTATTCTTCCATTTTTTTTTAATTAATTGAAACTTGAGTTTTTTAGTAATGTTTGCATATCGAAAGGAATTTCTAAGATTTTTAATGAAAAAAATTACTTTGAATTTATTCCCATTGTAACATTTAAGCGGTTTTTTTTTGCAGAACTATTTCATGAAAAAAAGAATAGAAAATTTTAGGAATAAAACAGTTTTTTTACAAAGAAAAAAAAATTACAAGATTTTTAGCATTTTAATTAAAATGTTAACGTTGTTTACGCACTATACAGGGTGATTCATAAAGATGCATACAGTTTCAATGCATTATAAATCAAGAATAATGTAAGATATTATATGTTACCTGTAACAGAATTGTTGGGTTTTTTTAAGTTTTGTTACAGACAGTCCAAACCATTGGGAACCTTTAGTCAGATTCAATCCATTTTTGCCCAAAAAGGAAAATTAAGGTATCGGAATTATTTCCATCGATAGTGGCTGTTTTACGCCTTTCAGCCCCCCCAAATCAATAAAAGGGGGGAAAAAGAACGGAAAAAATTTGAAATTTAATTTCCAGTGTTTTTGCGCTTTGGGGTCAGTGTGAGGAAAAAAAACGACCAAAGAGGAGAGATGTAAAAAATCAACGACCCCTCCGAAGGAGGAAGATGCCAAAGCAACGGTTGCCGTGTGACATGGAGGGAGGGAAAAGCCAGGAAGGCAATCGATTGCCGAAGAGATATTTGATGGAGTGGGGGAGGTGATAGTTAACACAGATCCAGTTACGGTGGTATTCTCAATAGCGAGTTATTGAAAAGAAAATTTAAGAAAACCCCCACTGCCGATAACCGCGGATTTTTCCTTTTATTTTTCCCCCAAAGACGAAACCAAAACCGGGGAATGCGGGGCAAGATGTTCGCAGTTTGGTTAAACCATAACCGGACATATTCCCCTTTTTACGTCCACTTTCAAGAAACAGATTCGCGTGATCGAAATCCGCGAGCCCCTCGCGGGTTTCTTTGGAGAATAACGTGAATTTGGCGGATCCGAAAATTGAGAATAATGATGTTTCGCCACACATACAATCTGCGAGTTACCTCCGGTTCGGGGATAACCCGAGGTTAACTCGCGATTACAGATGCAAGAAAGGGAAGGGAGTAATACCTTGACCTTTATGTACTTCCACAGGAAGAATTTACAAGGTGTTCATTTTGACTTTTCTGGGTGCTCATTGAGTAAGTGCAGTGACGCGCACAGGAATTTTTTAAGGAGGGGGAGGGGGTCCAGGGTTGAAAGTCCGCCATTCTCACATCATGCTCCAATAAGACGCCTAACATATTCTTTTGGTTTTGTCGATTTTTGGGATCAAAAAACAGTAAAACATTATTAATTATTGAATAAATAGTTAGCATTAATTATTAAAATTAATTATAAAAACAAATACAATTAAATTTTACGTACTATATACATAGGATTACAATCAATCGGAAAAAAAATCAAGGGAGGGAGTTCCCCCTTGCGTACGCCACTGGGTAAGTGGCATGTTGTAGTCCGCCGCTGATCGAATTCATCGACGAGGGAAATGTTCACCGATGTAATATCACATGTAGACCAGTGGAGTGGAAAACGTTGTTGGAAAAAATCAAATTGGAAAACGTTTTCAGTTTCGTCCTGTCACTGTGGTATCAACCAAGAAGTTAACATATCCAATAAAGGGGTTCACGTGACAGTTTGCGCGTGAAAAAAGAAAGGGCCGAACACTTTCTTTCTAGACACTACACAGAACACATTTATCATAAGAGAATTTTGCACTGTGCTTATGGGCTCAATTCATGTGACGTTATAGTCATATGGTAGTGATAGCCACGTGATTTTAGCCAATCAATTCAAAAACTCATGTGACGTCATAGTCATATGATAGTGATAGCCACGTGATTTTAGCCAATCAATTCAAGAACTCATGTGACGTCGTAGTCATATGATAGTGATAGCCACGTGATTTTAGCCAATCAATTCAAAAAAACCTCAAGACGCCAGCCAAAAAAAAACCATCGGGTTTTCCGCAACATTTCACGCCCCTGGCCAAAGTTTTACTTTAATACCCCCAAAGTAAAATTTTATACAAAATTTTTTTTAAAAAAAGCAAAATACAACTTTTAATTTAAAAATTTTTTTAAAAATTTTTTTCCCCAACATTTTTTAAACATCTTTACTCAAACACAAAATTTTAAAATTTTTATCTGATTTTACAAAAGAACAACAACAAGTCAATTATTTTAAATGTTTTTTTTAAAAATAAAAACACGTGTTTGTTTTCATCATGTGATTTGAATTATTTCCATGGGGCTCACTTCCGCTGGGGACGAGACAGAAATTTGAAGGGGTACAATATACCTTACGATTGATTTACGGAGGTGGAGCGTGTCTTTGACTGTTATTCTTTTACATCATCAGGAAATTTTTTTGAATCCCCCTTTTTATAAAATATTATTTGAAATGTATAAAAAGAGAAAAAATTGTTAAATGTGCTTTTTGGGTTTTTTATTTAAATTTTTTTTTCTACTATTTTGAAGAAATTATGCACAAAAGACTGATTTCTTTATCTAAATTTTGTTTAACAGCAATTGAATGACACTTTAATTGTTATATAGGTTATCTGTAAAGAATATATTTTTTATAGGTTGCGTACATGTTGCATATCTTTCGGAAGACTATGGAGTATCTATTTCTCTTAACGTAGACGAAACTCGTTTGTTAAAGGAATCCGTATCAGGTATGCGCATTTTTCTAGTTTTGTGATATTTTTAAAAGCATTATTGGCGGTTCTATTTTAATTAAAAATAAATACTATTTCATTTTCTAAAGAATAATAACTTTTGTTAAATGTTTAGTTTTTGAATTTGGTACTGTACATTTAGTGGGATTATAGGTTTTTGGGGGGCCAACCCCCAAAGCCCCCTTTATTTTTTTTCCCATTGGTTATATTTTAAAATTTTAATGCGTAAAAAAATTAAAATTTTTATTAAAAATTTTATTAATGATTAATTTTATTAATTAATGCTAATTAATTATTCAATAATTAATTTTTTTACTGTGTTTTGTTCCTGAAAATCGACAAAATCAAAAATAGCATGATACAAGAATGGTGAACTTTCAACCCCGACCCCCTTGAAAAATTCCTGTGTGCGCTACTGTGTACATTGCATTTACGTAGTACGATCCAAAAATTCGGCGACTGCGGCCATTACTCACGACGAAAGCAAGTACCTAAAGTTAAACCACTTAAAATGGATTCTCCCAACCCACCCCTACCTGTCCAGATTGGTTTAGTCCATGTCATGTGACCAAACCGCACGCGTAAAGCTGTTTCTTCGAAACTAGTTAGCTTTGCTCCGCGATGTAAGAAAGATGGCTTTTCTTGAACAGCATTGAACATTAAATTCTGTTAGCGCTTAGGTAAAACACCAATGAAGATTTTGGAAATTCTAAGTAAGGTGTATGGTGAATCTACCATGGTGAGATCCAAGGTCTACGATTGACATCGGCGTTTTAAAGAGAGCCGAGAATCCATTGAAGACAATGAACACGTTGGACGACTTTCGACTTCACGGAATGCGGAAAATGTTGCGTTGGTGCCTGAAAGTGTTTGAAAAGATCGTTTCCAAACACTTGCACAAATTGCTGAGGCTACACACTTCTTGAAAACGTCGTTTGAGGAAATACATTCGCAATAAACGGACTCAATTCTGGCCGAGTGACTACTGATATCTTCTGCATGACATCGCGCCAGCACATCGGTCCCAGTTGGTTAGAGAGTTCCTCGCTAAAACTCGAACTAATGTGCTTCCATAGACCTTTTATTCACTCCATGTGACTTTTACCTGTTCCCATCAATGAAAAAACATTTACAGGGACGCCGTTTTGTGTTATCAGATGAGGTGAAAGGGGCATCGCGGTAGGCCTTACGGGAAGTTGCGATAAATGGCTTCCAGCTGTGCTTCCAGAAGTTATACTAACGCTGTCAGAAGTGTATCGTCGCTTAAAGGGACTACTGCCCCCGCAAACTCTTCTGCGTGTGTTCGAAGAAGACTAAAAAAAAAAAAGCTGATGAAGAAGCTCTTTGTTACCTTCCGAACCAATTCTTTAAACCCCCTGGGGGGGCCTCTTTCACGCCTCAAATAATTTCTGAATGGCGAACGTTGCGGAACTGCACCCGGCATTCTACGTCTCAACTCCATTGGTTCTCGAGGCAACAGGTCATTGCGACTGAAATCAATTACGTCGCCATACCTCATAAAGCATATGGAGGGTCTGTCAATCGACCTGTCACTTTCACTGAGAATACCCTCTTGGGAATGTCCTTATCACAACGGGCCAGTATTCTTTACTTTCAAGTAATTCGCGGCCTATATGTGGGAAGGAACGAAATAATAGATAACCTGCCCAACAGGAGTGTCCCTTCTATAAATCGTTGTGGCTGAAAGCCGTTTTGGGGTGGGAGAAGGAAGAGGTAAGGTATCATCAAAACTGTATCCAGAATCGGCTCAACATCTGTTTTTCCCCCAGGCGTGAGGGAAGAATACAATGTCCCATCTGGGCATTCTGCTCACCCCCGTGCATCAAATGTGACAAGCATTGTCGTAAAGCGATCGTCTAATGAGACGACGCTACAGTGTAATCAGTCAGATACCGCCACCATGACTCCTAATTTAGATGGTACTAAAACACATTTTGAAAACCCAAACTTTTTACTGCAATTAAAATCCATCGTGAGGAAATCATTTATTAATATGAATAATTTTCTGAAATTTTATTTTTGAAGGAAATTTTTATATAATAACATTGCATGTGTTACATTTTCCCCTATACTTTAGTGAGGAATCCACCGCCTATCTGCCTCGGAATTCCATTTGTGAAAAAGCACGTATTGGCGTGTGTGGAATTGAATGACTTATCCGTCTCTAAATCCTCACTTCAGTACCTGCGTGGGGTTTAATCTGGTCTTGTGGCACATTTGCAAGATTGTTGATTATGAATTGGGATGTTTTGATTCAAGAATCCCAGGAAATTTTCATTCTTCTTCCGCACAACTTGTGCCTAGACGAAAAAGAGATTTGGAGACCATTAAAATGCGTTTGAACGAAGTAAGTAATATTTTTGCTTATGTTAAGTGATGTACAATGTTGCAAACAAGGGGAGAAGAATTCAGGGGGCCGGACCCCTTCCATAACCCTTAATTTTGTTTGGATTGATTATAATCTTACGTATATAATTCGTAATATTTAATTAAAAATATTGGTTATAAATAATTAATTTTGTTAATTAATGTTAATTATCTATTCAATTTCTTTTGTGCTGTTTTTTGTTCCCGAAAATGGATATAATCACACAAAAGAATATATTGAGCATCATATTGGGGTATAATACAAAAATGGAGTGAATTTCCAGCCCTTGGACCCCGCCCCGTCATCCTTTGAAAAATTCTTGTGTGTGCCACTGGTCATGTATATATATTTAATATTTTTTAAGAGAATAATTCTTGAAGGTATATTATTAAAAAGCAAGTAATATAAAAAAAAGTTATTTTTTTTTAACGCTAATTCCTACGAAAACGTACTGGCACCATGTGTTGCAGCTAACTGTAACTACGAGGGGAATAACGCAGAATAAATTTTAAATTAAAAAATAAAATTTAATTAATGAGTTAATATTTGAAAAAACCTGTATTTAAAATAAAGTGTCATCCATTACAAGTTTAAAAAAATTTGTTTGAACTTGATTGGATGAATGGAAATTATTTTATTAACGATTGAGAATTTGAACAAGATAAATAAATATACAAAGAGAGTGAGCTAATAGTAGGAATTGAATAAGAAAGCAAATTTAATTAACATATTTCTTTCAATTTTAATTGGAGTTATTTTGAAAAAAATGCATTCTTGTCTTTGCTGGAGGACAAGAATGGGATGCTTTCGCATTGAAATTTTTTATACATCAATATCATATTCGGATTTTACATTTCATTTTCAGACGATGTTTGCTTATTAAACGTGTTTTAAATCTACCCGTGAAAGGGTATTGGCGATGGGACAAATATTTTTTAACCACAGTCAAGTTAAGAGAATGACAACTTATAGTTCTCACAAACACACACACTGACTCTCCAAATTTCCACACTTCGCCTATGCGAAGACTTTGAATCCCGAAAGATTTCATGTGCAACACAGCTCCCCTGGAAGCCTTCAGTGATGTCAAGCTTTGAAACTACGACTCGATAGAAACGGTCATCAGCTTGTGACCATGGTCATTCCTCTACCGCGGCCAACCAACTTTTTTCATTTTGAAAGAAGGATGATTTAAAAGTATAAAATGTGCTAGACAAATGTTTATACAACTGTATTTCAAACCTGGATTACTTTTTGATTTTTTGAAAAACATTATAAACTTAAACTGGGCTTTGATCCGCCTTTCGGGTGTAGCGGTGTAGTTGCAGTAGTCTAGTGGTCAAGGTAAGGGACTTGTGGCTGTGGAGAGTATCTCATGAGTTCGAGCCTAGTATCGCTAAAGACCCACCGTAAAGGGGGTCTGGTTAAGTCCAGCTTATCCGGGCCTCTGGGCACCCGCCCCAAGCGCCCAGTGGATAAACCGGCACTGATGTGAATTCCACGAAATGAGTGGAAAAAGTTTAACCATTATGCTCCGGAATTTCTCGCGGGCTTGTGTCATGTGGGATTTCTATGTTAGGTGTTTATCAAAATTTACTCCAAGTTATATAGTTTCTGAAGATCATGGGACATAGGATTGTGGTATTCTTGTATGTTGATGAATCTTACGGTTCACTTGTTAGAATTAGCTGGGGTTCATTTCGGATTGGTGTTCCCCGTTCTCTTTCTTTAATATGGGATGCGAAGAATGTGAAGGAGAGGTGGATAATATTTATGATATTCAGTGTCACTTAGATTAGAAAATGTATACAAAATTGTTTTAAGAATAGTATTACAATAAAAAATTATTTAAGTACAATATTTTGACAAAAAATGAACATATAGAATGACCCACTTTCAAAATATTCTCCTTTTGTGAAAAATGCTTCTATTATAATAATATTTCGCCTGCATATAGCTCAGACCTCTGTACAGAGGCTCAGCTAGAATTTTTGAAATAGATAACTTAGAAGTGGGTTTATCCATGTTTTACGACAACAGAGGGGAGAAATTTTAAGAAAAAAACTCCGATAATTATTTCAATGGGTTGTAACTCTGAAAATAATGTGAAATTTTCAAAATCATAGTTGAGCTTGTGCAGAAGTCTGAGCTATATGCAGGCAAAATATTATTAAAATAGAAGCGTTTTTCACAAAAGGAGAACATTTTGAAAAAAGGTTATTCTAAGTTAATTTTTTGCCGAAATATTGTATTTAAATAATTTTGTTTATCAAAATGTCCTTAAAACAATTTTATACATGTATTCTAATCTAAGTGACACTAAATATCATGAAAAGTATCCATTTATGCGCTCTTTTAAAATCACGGTTCCGAACGTAGTCGGATACTTTAAGGGACTCCGAAAAAGTCCCATTGAATTTTAATACGGGGCCTATGAAAGATTAGCTACGCCAGTGCCTTTTACAATCCTAATGTAGGTTGTTTGTCACTTAATGTGCAACAACAGAAGTCACACTCTCTCTAGTGTTACTTATAATTTGATTTACACGTATGTAACTAAAACTTTTACTACATTTATATACTTATATACAGTACAAAATGTATTTTTCGTTGTAATAAAAGAGTTTTAAGTTTTTAATATCTCTTTTTTTATTATTTTCCCAATAATGTGACCAGTTTTTTTTACAATGAAAAGGAGGACGCGTGCGAAAAATTTAAGAAAAAGTTACAACGTAAATATATGAAACATTTTATTAATTCAAATAAAAATACGCCAATTGCGCTTGCATTCCTTTTAATTGTTTACTTAAACGAGTATCTTCCAGTTGAATATTTTTTTTTATCAATGTATCATTTTCTAATACATCGGAAATTTCGGAGAAAAAAAAATACATCCTTTATATTGAACTTTACAGTAAGTGTGCTACAGATAAAGTATCACCATTCAATCCCGATTTCTCACTTGTCCAAAAATCATTACCAACTGAAAAAACTCTTCCAATTTCCTGCATTAGTTCCAGGGCAGCACAACGTAAATTCAAGAAGAATAACTAAATTATCATATAGAAAGTATTCGCACATTTTTGAAATGGTTAAGTATTTACACCCATCTTTTATCTATTTCAACCGATTTACCGATTGTTCCAATTTATTAGAATTTAACTACACATTCAGTTTTCTAATTTCTTCAAATACACAATTATCATCCATTTTAATATCAGGCATTTCTTTCGATAAAAACTCAGCACTATTTTCCATATCTGCCCGATTTAATTGCGATGAAGTCAAAAAACACCATTGAAAACTGTTATCAACTGTTATTTCAGACCATTCTTTGACATATTCGAAACATGTTTGGTTCATCCTCTAAATAGAGATTAACAGATTAGTTTTAAAATATTAAAAAGGAGGGCAAGTAGGAGGACACTTTTCGAGGAAGGACAGAACCTGTAAAAAGAGGACAGTCCTCCCTAAAGAAGGACGATTGGTCACATTTTAAAGAATCACAAGTGTCAAAACTGTTTAATGGCACGTTGATTCATAAAGGTTCGCCACCCCTGTCCTATATATACAAGACGTAACACGATCTCAGAAATAACCTACATTAAAACGCTATTTCCAAATGTGAAAGCCCCTCCGTAACTTCCCTTTTATACAGATATATCTATCCCTGCGTCGTTTGATTGTACTTAAGTGGCAATCATTCGCATATTCCAGTATCTTTTTTAATGCGAAATTTACGTTTATACTATCCCTCCTGCATTGTGTTGCATTTTCAATGGCCGGCAATGTAAATTAACGGATTAATTTATAATCGACTATACGAGTAATTTATGTGTAATTTCATTAATTACATTTCAATTTCTAAACGAATTGTTTTAAGTCGATATCATATTTTCGCCAAATTTAGCAATGGCATTTTTTAAAAAAATTTCCCTATTTTTTAAATTTCTGGACATAGTTGGACCTGTTCAGTTTGTTCTCCTTTCCGCATTTTTACAGGGAATTTGGAAAAATTTTCGTGTGACTTCTAATTATTTTTTCCATGGTAATTACACAGTCAAGTTTTTGAAGTTCTAGGTTAATTAGAAGAAATTTTACATTTAAAAATACCTAGAATGTCCGCTGGTGCCATTTCGACACCAAAGCAATTTATCATTATAAATAGCTGTCGTTCATCATTACTATTAGTAAAACAAACTTCCCAAAGTACTATCGCACATTTATTTGACCTTGAATGCAGTGTTATTGGGTTAACAGCGGAAACGAATCTTATTTTTCAAAAATTGTTGTGTCTAAGTCAGTATTTCTCAAACTGTGGGGCGCTCCCCCCTAGGGGGGCGTAATAATCCTACGAGGGGGGCGCGAGCCTCTTAAAAAGTCGAAAAAAAATTCTTTTAAAAATTATTCACTTACTGAAAGTAAACAAACAAATATATTCTGACATAATAAGCAAATAAAATACTCATTTACAATATAATACACTTATAAATATATCAGTAGTGCACAATCTATTTTGAAATTAACTTAACAATACTAAGTTAAGGACAAGTTTAATAATTACCAGTAACCCTATGGATTTGTCATATATAAAATTATGTGCCAACATTAATATTTATCTTGATAATTTGTACGGTTTATAATTAATCTCTTAAATGCCGATTAAAAATTATGCAATTCGCTCTCCAATGCCCTCGTTTAACACGTAGGTAAGCATATGTGGTGTAATGAGGGGGCGGGTGGTAGAAAAGGAATAAATAATCAATTCCTCTGAAAGAAGTGAATCCTTCGCAAACACTGTCAATGTCATTTTATTGCTTTCTAAAGCCTTCGAAATAATTTTATGAATAATAATTCACAGAAAAGATAAAACTTTGGAAAGACGTATATATACGTCTGAGGGCAATAAACACAGTGGCTGAGTGAGACGTTTATATACGTTGGGGGCTTAAGAGGTTTAAGTCGTATTGTATGTTTAACGTCATAGTATTATTGAATTTAATTCATCGCTATTGTATGGAGGGGGGTGCGATGCAAATTATGATTGAATATTGGGTCGCAAACATTGAAATTTTGAGAAGCACTGGTCTGAGTGTTTCGTTACATAGCATTTGGTTATCTGCTCATAAAAAAAAAATCATTCGATTTTTGAACCTTATGCAGAGCAGACACCCAGAAACGACGGCTCGAAGAAAAGGTCTAAGCCCTGATGAAATTGCTAATCTATTGCGAGAGATTTATGAGAATTATATATATATATATAATCGGCTCTAATTTAGATTCCGATGAAGACATAAGATTGAGTGAAAGTGACTGCGAAGAATCTGAAAAAAAAAACAAGAAAAAAAACCCCTCAGATATAATTGATTATATTCCAGTAAATCCTAATATACACTTACCTCCGAAAGTTTGCGTACAGGTGATCATCTTTCATATTCATAAGGTGACCAATCGTCGTCCTTTAGGGAGGACAGTCCTCCTTTTATAGGTTCTGTCCGTCCTCGAAAAGTGTCCTCCTTTTCAATATTTTAAAATTGATCTGTTAATCTCTGTATTCAGAGATGAACTAAACATGTTTCCAAAATGTCGAGGAATGAATGGTCTGAAACATGTATCACAGGAAATAATAGTTTTCAATGGTATTTTTTTACTTGGTCTCAAGTAAAGTGTAGGCAGATATAGAACATTACGTTGAGTTTTTATCGAAAGAAATGCCTGATATTAAAATCGATGACAATTGTCTGTTTGAAGTAGAAAGAAGTAGAATGTACATTTAAATTTGAATAATTGGAAAATCAACATGCTGAGAAATTGGTAAAATATGGGTGAAATTACTTAAACCATTTCAAAAATGAACACATTCCATATGAAAATGTAATTGTTCTTGTTGAATTTACGTTGTGCTGCCCTGGAACTAATGCACCAGTTGAGAGTTTTTTCAGTTCTTAATGATTTTTGTGAAGTGACTAGTGAAAAATCATAATTGAATGTTAATATTTTAGCTACAGTGCTTACCGTAAAATTCAGTATGAAGGGATATTTTTTGCCCGAACCTTCCGATATATTAGAAAATGATATGTTGATTTAAAAAAAAATTCATTTTCAATGGAAAAATACTCTTTTAAGATAATAATTAAAAAGAATGTAGGCGTAATTAGCGTATTTTTGTTTGAATTGATAGAACGTTTCATATATATTTTAAGTTGTGTAATTTTTTCTTGAATTTTTTGTCCTCCTTTTCATTGTAAAAAAAAATGGTAATATTCATGCAAAGATCGCTAATTAAATGAAGTCTTTTTGAATCAATACTATTTTTTTATTGATTCCTCTTAACGTCGTAAATTCAAATAGAATAAGCAACAATCACCTGAATATTACATAAAATAGTACTAATATTTATAACTTGAGCACGACACAAATGGTGTGAGTCATAAGTCTGCGTACACTGGAAAAAAGCTGTACAGTAATGGATTGTAACTAAAAGTTAATACACTCATGGACAAAAAAATTAGCCCACCAAGAAATAATTGCGGGATCGTAACGAAACTTGGCATGAATAATGAGCTTAATAATGAAGCCCCCGAAACTTAAAATTACTTAAAAACACGATTCTCAGCGAAATTATTTTACAATAAAAGGTCTTTAAAAGCTCTATTTTGTAAGTGAACGCAGACTTTTGGCGCGGATGGTTGGTGATTATTTGGTGGTCATTCTTGTTTTTTCTTGTTCAACTGAATTTTTTTGCTGTTGTATGAATAAGAGGAAATTTTTTAGACTTGCTGAAAAGTACTTTGATTTTCTAAAGCGAGATTATAATAGTAATTATAGCATAAATACCTAAGATGATTGCCTGTACGCAGACTTTCGGTGGCAAGTGTATATATCGCGCTAGGGATGGCACAGAATAGATACCGCATAATAGTAATGTTCCTGGCAGATTTGCAACTCGAAGTGTTTGGCGGCAAAACAGTGATCCAACAAGCTTCGCGAAATATGTCTACGTCAGTTTCTTATGACATATAAAGGGCCATAAAATATGTTAATTACATGAAATAATATTAAAAAGTCTTAAAACTAAACCCCACTGAACAATTATTTATTAAAACAATTATTTTATATATTTTATGTCGCAGTGTCAAAATGACACCGTTGGGTGTTGAAAGGTAATCGAAATCCCGGACGTTCTAGTGTTAAAAATAATTTAAATACGAATGTAAATTTTCGCAAAACGCCTACAAACTTCTCACTGAATATTGGTACGTAGTAGCGCACTGTATGTGTGTGTGGTTGCAAAAATGCCGCTATAATGAATAAAAAAGTAAACATGTTATTTTAAGACCTTATTCGTCTTTTCACTTTGTAATCATCAAAATATGGGGGAATCGATTGCTGAACAGTCATTATGTAATGGATTCTATTCGGACTTCTACTAGGCCTCTTGGGGAAAATATTCTTCAACTGTGATTTTAGTTGAAAACTGCTTTTCGTAGAGAGGAATTGATTTTATGCAAATGCAAACTTCTATTTAATTGTTAGTCGTTGAGTGTCACCCATCCGGTATAGCGGTTAGTGACACTGACTGCTATGCCGTAGGGCCTGGGTTCGAATCTCGGAAAGAGCATGGATGTTTATAAATGTTTTGTGCCTTTGCAAGCATAGCAATACTCTATATAGCCGTCGAGCGGCATGTCCTCTCGTGAGTTTGATGGAAGGGGGAGAGAGGTGGGAGGCCCTTGACCCTCCCCCTGGGTGTTATCCCTCAAAATTGACGTGGAACCGAGCTAAATCGAACTGTCACCTATATGGTGCTCTCTCAAGGCTACAGCCAACGACAGGCGTACAACTAGCCCAACGATACTCTATCTGCGGCCCAGTGGGCGTTTTTAAGTGGCCCGGTCATGGCCCATTGCACTGAAAAATTCATTTATTTATTAAAATTTGGTGGGAATTTCTTTGTTAAGAAATCAAATATATCAATTTTGATTTTTGTTGTCTATGTCGTAAAGGTGCGAATTGGTTTTTTTCCCTTCTGATTGGTGATAATTGACAACAGTGGAGTAGCGACCATTTTATGAGTGGAACTAATTTTTAACAATATTTTCCATCCTGCAAGCAAAAAATATTCCGAGAAAATAGGTTGTTTCAAGACGATTAAGAATTTGACTATTTTGCAGTGAAAAGCAAGCATGAATCATTAATTGTTTGGTTTGTCACGTAAATGTTGCATTTAAAAAATACCAATGGGCAGGAATAGCGTTCAATGACACTTTTCCTCGAAGATCTCTTTCAAGAGGTGATAGATAGGCATCCTTGAATAATCTTTACAACAAAAAAGTGTTTTGTCAGTGGGAATGTCACAGTGGTAACAAGGGCATGTAATGAAATTTGTTATGTTATTGGTAAATCATATGAAACCATTCACTGATGCAAAAATGGTGAAGGAGTGATTCTAAAATGCTTCCAATTTGGAAAAGTTCAGTGACAAAAATAAAAAAAATATAAAATAATAATTAAATAAAGAAAAATAGTAGTTTTAATATTTTTGATAAATTTTCCACATTTGGAAATTTTTTATGTTATCTTGGTCTTAAAGCATTCCCCTCCATTAATCTTCATGTTGCGGCCCGCGTGAAGTAGGTAACATATGTATGTGACCTGGCAGAAAAAGTTTGAGTACCCCTTGCCATAATGAATTTCGTGGGCCTGAATCTGACACAGTCGAGTGAGTGAATATTAACGTCGCACTGTTCAGCTACACGAGGGCTTTTGGCGACGGACCACGTATTTTTGAACCATAGTCAAGTGACGTGGACGACATCTGAGCTAGCACCCCCTCTCCTAACTACCACACCAACTGGAGGACGTTTCAGCCCTCGACAGATTTAGCGTGCATCGCTGCCCTACACGGCGAGTCTTTAGTGATACTGGGCTCGAACTTGTGACAAAGCCGGCCACGATCCGATACCCATACGACTCGGCTACCACGGCCACCTGACACAGTCGAGATCAGGTAGCATAAGAAACAACAACAGCAGTTGTTGAGTAAGAAAAGTGATGGTTGAAAATTGATCCTAAGCAGAAAGCATAGTGAGAGCGACCGGTGGTCGCTTTTCGTAATACTAAATCCAAAGGAAGGATTCATGCAAAGGTGGAAGATATCCACTTTACGAGTGGACGGTTTAGCAAGTTGAAGCAGGAGCGTACAAAAGAATAATTAAGATAAGTGCTTCCATATATTTCACAGGATTAATAATTCTTTTTGCTCCTCGGGTTTAGTTATCAGAGTGCATTCTCTTAAGGTATTCGACTACGTTCGGAACCGTGATATTGCAAAAGCGTGTAAATGGATAATATTTATGATACTTAGTGTCACTTAGATTAGAAAATGTATATAAAATTGTTTTAAGAATAGTATTCCAATAAAAAATGATTTAAGTACAATATTTTGACAAAAAATGAACATAGAATGAGCCATTTTCAAAATATTCTCCTTTTGTGAAAAATGCTTCTATTATAATAATATTTTGCCTGTCTATAGCTCAGACCTCTGTACAGAGGCTCAACTAGAATTTTTGAAATATATAACTAGAAGTGGGTTTATCCATGTTTTACCACAACAGAGGGGAGAAATTTTAAGAAAAAAATGCCGATAATTATTTCAATGGGTTATAACTCTGAAAATAATGTGAATTTTTCAAAACTCGTATTTGAGCCTCTGTACAGAGGTCTGAGCTGTATACAGGCAAAATATTATTATAATAGAAGCATTTTTCACAAAAGGAGAACATTTTGTAAAAAGGTTATTCTAAGCTAATTTTTTGCCGAAATATTGTATTTAAATAATTTTGTTTGTCAAAATGTCCTTAAAACAATTTTATACATGTATTCTAATCTAAGAGACACTAAATATCATGAAAATTATCCATTTATACGCTTTTTAAAATCAGGTTCCGAACGTAGTCGGATACCTTAAGGGCTAAAAGTTGAATAAAAGTAAAGCATTTTAGATCATGTTTGTTTCTTACTCAAACCCTCACACCCGCGACCGACTGGTCGCGACGATTATATTCAAATATTAAAAAAGAAATCGGGGGAAATGTTTCATATATTGAAAGAAAACATACAAATATTTAGGTTCATTTTATGAAAAGCATGCTTTGCCTTTAACTTTTTTTTTTTATTTAGTTGCTGCAGATGTTTCCATTTAACATTTGTTCATCTGAATCTTCATTGAATATGCCAAATAATGCTCTGATTGCAGTGATTGTCATCTTTTTGTGCACATTTGTTTTTCATCCAAAGAGGGATTGTTTGCTTGTTAATATGTAGATGTTGATCTTTATCCTTGTGAAGGAATAAAATCTTGATTTTATATATTTTAAATAATACTCATCTTCAAGTAAATAGTATTCTACTATATTCATTTCTTTTAAACTACTTCAATACATTCTCACCAGATGGAGCTACTATTGCCAAACCAAGAAAATACTTGTAACATTGTTTTTACTTGGAAGCTGGCATGAACAATGATATTTTGATGCAAATTTTGTATTTCTTTAATTTTTTAAACTTTTATGCAGTTGTTATATGATTCATACTATCACTTTTCTGTTTTGTATTTTAAATCATTTTATTATGTAACATGTATATAGTGCAATGAATGTTTAGTGTTATTTTGTTCTCTCATATGTTAAATGGTGGAAAGAAATCATACACTTAATTTTAAACTTTAATATAAAATTATATTTTACATTAAAATATTTTTGACAAGGTTCATTCAAAATTGCCTAAACTTTTGTGAATTTCTTTATTTTTTAAATGTATATTTTTTACTTTGAATATATTTTAACTAAATAGAACAACAAATGTATATAAGTAGTTTTTGTTAATGATTTTATGTACTTTTTTATGTAATTTTATATAATGTGTATTATGTTTTATTCCATTGAGATATTATGATACTGTTATATTGTATGAGCTCTTTTGTTACAAATATTTTAAATAAAAGATAAATTTATTTCTGATTACTCAGAAAGTTCAGTTTTTCTTTTTTTCTGTGAATTTAATCCTACATTTTTATCATTATAGAAAATAACAAAGGCAAGAAAGTTATCTAATTTTGCATAAGCTTAGCATTATTAATACATGCAAAATTTAATAACTTATACTAGTGCTTTTTATACAAGCTGCAAAATAATCTATTGTTATAATCAAAACTTTACTTGCAAAATTAAATATTTCTTGTATAAATATATCTAAAATTGTGGAAATGTATTCTGAAATGTACTCAAAATATTATTTTTAGTTGTTCATTTTTATTATATAAATGTTTTTTATACATTAAAGTAATGCATATCAAGTCAAATTAATTACTTAGAATAATAAATTTAGGATCATTTATTTATGAATCCAATAATGATTATCTATCAGATTACAAAAATCAATATTATTTATTCTGGTTTAATATTATAAATATATTCCTGCACGAATAAGCAATAAACAGTATATGTAATTAAAACAAACAGTAAAAAATTCAAACTTAACAATACCCCTTCATATTAGTGTATAAAGGACACCACATACATAAAACTGTTTAATTATAAATATTTTTATAAATAATTTTTTATTAAAAATATTTAATTATTTTTTTGAAATTTATTGAAATCGAAATCAAATTTTATTTTGTAGCCACACCTAACAACCAGTATGTAATGGGTTGTTAAATAATTGGAGATTATTTCTATTTATATAAAAATGTCTCAGCATTTATTGCTTACCGCTGGAAAATTTGTCCCAGGAAAGCCTTTAGTTGAGATGAGAACCCAGGGGACATTTTCTAACAATTGAACTGTAAATATAAAAAACTCAGGTTAGGTTTTTAACGCTGAAGGTATTAACTAAAATGTAGGTAAGATGTATCTTATTTATACATGAGGCTCGTTTCAAAGTTATTTAGAGCAAAAGAAATCAGTTTTAACGTCAGTATTGAAAAGTGGTAATCCATAATTGTATTTTTTTAAGGTATACGACTACGTTCGGAACAGTGATTTTAAAAAGGCACATACATGTATAATTTCCATAATATTTAGTGTCACTTACATTAGAATACATGTATAAAATTGTTTTAAGGACATTTTGACAAAAAAAAATTTATTTAAATACAATATTTCAGCAAAAAATTAACTTAGAATAATTTTTTTTTCCAAATGTTCTCCTTTTGTGAAAAATGCTTCTATTATAATAATATGTTGCCTGTATATAGCTCAGACCTCTGTACAGAGTCTCAACTATGATTTTTGAAAAATTCACATTATTTTCAGAGTTACAACCCATTGAAATAATTATCAGCGTTTTTTAATCAGCGTAATAATTATCAGCGTCCCCTCTGTTGTCGTAAAACATGGATAAACCCACTTCTAAGTTATATATTTCAAAAATTCTAGTTGAGCCTCTGTCTAGAGGTCTGAGTTATATACAGGCAAAATATTATTATAATAGAAGAATTTTTCACCAAAGGAGAACATTTTGAAAAAAGTTTATTCTAAGTTAATTTTTAGCCGAAATATATATATATATTGTATTTAAATAACTTTTTGTCAAAATGTCATAAACTATCATACCATGTATTCTCATCTAAAATGACACTAAATATCATAAATATTATCCATTTATACGCTTTTGAAGAAGCGATTCGAACTGTCGGTTATAAAAAGTAAATCTCTTTAGTTTTCTGTCCAACATAGTAATTCTTTGCCAAAAAATTCTATGATTTAACTCTAGAAATCAAAAAAAGTTCCAGAAAACATTTTTTTTAAATGCCTTTTCTGGAAATAATTTCGCTTTTATCGTCTACAAAAAAAATTAAACTTTTAATCATCAACATAATTGATTTCTCATTTTAACAACCGAAGAGTATTTCTTTCGAACACCGCGCTCAATTGTAAAGCATAAAAAAAAAAAAGAGTTCTTCACTGTGTATTTTGCAAACTTGGCGAATTTATTTCCTCGCCGCAACCAAGCAGACGACGCATAAAACGCGTCTGCTAGAAAAACGGAGACTACCGAGCAGAAAAAGTGGAACGCAAAGCTCTAGCTCTAGCGCCACCAGCTACATATATGGCGGCCGTATTGAGTTTCGTGAGGTTGGCAACATCTCGCCGAAGCATTCCGTCTCGTTCTACTTTTCTTTCCTGCCGGGAGATTACCCCAATTGTATGTGCTACAGCCACTTGCGTTACTTCGCGAGTTTTAAAAGTCGTATTTTTTGCATGACAGCTACTGATTTTTTGGTGAAAGTCATGAAAAGTAAATACGAACCACCGGAAAGAATTTTTGTAAACATTTCAAGTTGAGAATATCTTGGGAAATCTTAGTATCGCAGGAAACAGTGCTACCGTATACATTTTTTTTTAAAACTTTAGTGGCATTCTTATTAGTTAAAAATTAAATAAATCAACACTTAACTGATGAGCATTTATTTTTCATAAAGTTTTTATCTTGTTAGAATTTATTTTAATCTTCAGTGATCCTGAATTAAAGAGGCATACATACTTGGTGGAATGTCGAGCAACATTGGCCAAATTATCCCTAGAGACACAGTGATACAATATAAATAAAAATTTACAAATAGGGTTTTGAATTTAGTTGAATTAAAAGGGGCTCAGAAATTAGCACGTACGAATGATTAGAGAATGAAATTTTTGTTTCAGTTATGACTAATTAGGGAAAAGAAGTGTTAAAATTTTTAAATACAAATATACAGTCGAACCTCTATATTACGAATTTTTCCATTACGAACTTTTTTCTGGAACCTTGAACATTTCACGCTTTTCTTCGTAAAATAACCTCTCTATACCAAAGTGCATTTTCTATATAACGAACTTTTTCTTTTGTGATTCAATTTTTTTTTTCATCCTGTTTTTGAAAAGTATTTCTGGACATTTCAAGTTATTCTCTCCTTAACACATTTTATGGTGGTCATAAATCTTGAACTGATTTTATTAGATTCTAACTCGCCGAGAGCAATAGAGTTCTGGACGTTTCATCCAAGAAGTGCAACCTTTAACACCCATTGTCCAGTTCTCTAGAAACATCTTCGATATCCCCTTTCACCCTCAATGGAGTTGTCCTGTGTTCTAGTAATAAATAATGTATGTTTAATATTACTTGTGCTTTAAATTAGAAAATGTCCTTAAAATTCGTTAATTTTAATATAAAATTATTTTCTTAATATTGAAAATACAGTTCTGGTTTTCCTTGCAGTTTTCTTTCTTGATTGGGAAGATATATAAAATAAACATATATTAATTTAAAAGAGGTGTGAATAATTACATTTTAATGTATAGTGTTCATGAATTTAAAATTTTTTATGTGGTTTATTAAGTATATTAAAAGATGAACCTCTATATAACGAGTTTTCCATATAACGAACTTTTTCCGGGATTTCGCGACTTCGTTATACAGTGGTGCGACTGTGTTTAATTTATTTTCATTCAGTCAAGAAAAAGACCTACATTGTTTTGAATAATAAAAATGAAAAGTTAATGATTAAGAGATGAAGGATTAAGACGCTTTATGAATTATTAAGAAAACTTGTCAATCAAAATTTCATAAAAATGTTATAAAATTCGCTGTTACTCTGAGTAACCTAAATAAAAAAAAAAGAAAAGATAATTTTTAATAGTCACCTTTCACGAGTTACATGAAACTAATTCTGCGAAACTGCAATTTAATTAAATGAAATTTGACTTATAAAGTAGAACTTACTAACGCGCGCGCGCGAATCAAATTATGTTAGAAGACAATTACGATATAATAATATAATTAAATAATTAAAAAAGTAAGGGTACACATGATCAGAAAAACAAAATAGTAGCATTTTCCTAGAATAGAAAAGGATATTCTCATATGCTTTTATGGACTTAAATTAGGAGGAAACCTTTATTGTGTGTGTGGTAAATAATTTATGCCTTTTCGTTATATACAAGAAAAAAATAATAATAAAAATCTTATCTAAATGCTATGAAAAAATATATTTTTCATTGTTAAGGTATCCGACTACGTCCGGAACCATGATTTTGTAAAAGCTCATAAATGGATAATTTTCATGATATTTAGTGTCACTCAGATTAGAATACATGCATAAAATTGTTTTGTGAGGACATTTTGACAAAAAAAATTATTTAAATACAATATTTTGGCAAAAAATGAATTTAGAACAATCTTTTTTTAAAATGTTCTCATTTTGTGAAAAATGCTTCTATTATAATAATATTTTGCCTGCATATAGCTCAGTCCTCTCTACAGAGTCTCAACTAGAATTTTTGAAAAATTCACATTTTCAGAGTTACCACCAATTGAAATAACTATCGGCGTTTTTTTCTTAAAATTGCTCTCCTCTGTTGTCGTAAAACATGGATAAACCCACTTCTAAGTTATATATTTCAAAAATTCTAGTCGAGCCTCTGTACAGAGGTCTGAGCTATATACAGGTAAAATATTATTATAATAGAAGCATTTTTCACAAAAGGAGAACATTTTAAAAAAAGATTATTCTAAGTTAATTTTTTTGCCAAAATATTGTATTTAAATAATTTTTTTTTCTGTCAAAATGTCCTTAAAACTATTTTATACATGTATTCTAATCTAAGTAGCACTAAATATCATGAAAATTATCCATTTATGCGCTTTTGCAAAATCACGGTTCCGAACATATATAGTCGGATACCTTAAATACATGTTATTTGTTTCAGACGTTCTTTTCTGTTTTATTTTTCTGCAGTAATTGATATAGGATAATATTTTTTTCTCTTTCTAATGGCAGATTATGAACAGTTAACATAGGATAACATTGCATATTGATTTTTGAATATAATTTCGAATTTCCATAACAATACAGATAGAATCTGATAAATCTCAACTCTGCTTAGCTTTAGTGGCCATGGTAGCCGAGGGGTTATGGTCATGAACTCGTGGTTGGCGTATGAAAGATTCGAGTCCTGATGCCACCAAAGAACGGCAGTGTAGAGAGGACCAATACACGATAAATCTGTCGAAGCTCAAACAGGTAGCCTAGTAGTCAAGGTATCGGATCATGGCCGGTGTATCATGAGTTCGAGCCTTGTGCCGCTGAAGACCCGCCGTGTAGGGGAGCGATACATGCTAAATCTGTCCAGAGCTCAAACGTTCTCCCGTTGGTCTGGTGTGGTAGTTAGGAGAGGGGGTGCCAGCTTAGGTGTCTTCCTCGCCAATTGACTATGATTCAAAATTACGAGGCCCGTCGCCAAAAGCCCTCGAATTCCTCACACACTCTCAGTTCCGGCACCTTCCCCTTAAATAGCGCTTGTTTGGTATTTTTGTTTCCATCGATTAATTTGCCATTTGTGTGGGATTTTTGTCTTTCCGGTAACAGAAAAGCATTAAATGCCTAAATCCACTTCGTTTGTTTCAGTATTCAAGGCGTTTAAAACTGACAATAATCACGTATCATGACCAAAATTTCCCCCCAAATATGCTCGAAGTACTACCACTAGATAAAGACAAACATGAGGTTCCAGAACTTCAACTCTATGCCTTTGTTCCATTAACAGAATCTCATCGAAAGTGTGAAGATCCGTGTGTCTAGTAGACATTACATTATTACCATGATTCTAATCTCGTTCTGTGATGTTATAGCGGTAACATGTTCCGAATTCTCTCCAGAGTATGCTAATGGAAGAGAATAATCGTTCCATAAACTGAATGGTGATTGATCGGAAAATCGCTGACTGTCTGTGTGTAGTTCTCATGTTCTAGATTTCTACAAAAGCAGGCTTCCCTTTGCACGCAAGTAGATGGCACGCAACTACCTGGACGTCTGGCACCCTAAGTTTATATAAACTACCTAAAAATCCTAATTCCCGTGGTCATAGCAAACTCTGAAGACAGCTGTCTGGCATACACATCGTCGAGCAGTTATGAACAAAAGTCGTTCTTGTCTACCTTGCTCCTCTCAATTGAACAATTACAACTTGTCAATGGTCCTTGCTTATGGCTTAGTAATTACCCATTGTTTAAACTTTATGATACTAGACCAGCGATACTCAACCTGCGGCCCACCAAGCTTTTTTAAGTGTTCCGGTCATGACCCATTGATCTGAGAAATTATTTTATTTAGGACAATGTTTTAAAAATTTTGTGGAAATTTTTTTACAAGAAATCAAATATATCAATTTTGGTTTTTTGCTGTTGATGAATTGATATTCTTTTTCTATTTTTAACGGTTACGGTTAGTGATAACAGACAACAGTGGATTAGCGACAATTTATGAGTGGGACTAATTTTGAACAATCTTTCATACGCAAGCGAAAAACATTCGAATGGAGGTTGACTGTTCTGTAGTGAAAAACAAACATGAATCAGTAATTGTTTGATTTGTCATGAAAGTGCTCTATTTAAACAATACCAATAAGTAGGAATTATTTAATGGCATTTTCCCTCTTTCAAGAGGTGATAAATAGGCTATAAAGAATATATTTTGTAACAGCAACAAAGTGTTTGTCAGTGGTAATGTCACATTAGTAACAAAGACATCCTAAGAAGTTTGTTATATTATTGGTAATCATATGAAACCCGTTTACTGATGCAAAAATTGTGAAGGAGTGTTTCTTAAATTCTTTTTAATTTAGTGTTAGTGGCAAAAATAAATAAATAATGGTGCGTGGAATGCCACGCGATAGAAGTGAAACTTCTTTGTCGACGTTGGAACATTGATTATTTGCTCTAATATTCCAAACTGACCGTGTACATGTCTCAATCCCCTAATTTGCATCAAAAGTATTCGTGGCGAATTGAGTCTTTCTGATACCAAATCCAAAGTAGGAAGATAGGCTGAAATTTCTGGGTATAATGAACTATTATATTTTGATAAATTTGGTATACTTTTCCTATTTAAACTTTGTCGGCAATTGTTACATTCTTTAATGTCTTCTAAATTAATTTCCGGTAAAATGTTTTTCTGCTCAGAAACAGGCGTTCTCAAATCATCTCTAAACCATAATCTATAACAAATCGAACACCCGTGACCGAAAGGATGATCAACGAATAACTTTTGAAAATCTTTGTGAGCATTTTCATGGGTGAGTGAATATTAACGGCGCACTTTTCAGGTACACGAGGGCTTTTGGCGACGGACTTCGTAATTTTGAACCATGGTCAAGTGACGAGGACGTCACCTGAGCTTATATAAATTTTCCATATTTTCAATTTCCAGTATTATCTTGGTCTTAAGCATTTCTACTCTCCCTTCCTCCCGTTAAATCTTATGTTGCGGCCCACATGAAATGGTTGTCATATGTATACGGCCCAGAAGAAAAAAAGGTTGAGTACCCCTGCTAGACCTATCAGCGATCATCTACTTTCTGGTATTTCATTGATTCTGCCTTTAAAAGACATGTCAATTTAGCAATAATCAATACCAAGAGTTGAAATAAGCACGAGCTCATTGATTATGCAGACGAAACCTAGAATGTACATTCACATCAAATTACTTTTAAAACATTCTCAATAACCTCTCCAACGTTTTATTACGTCAATGACAAAATTTTTGCTGGTACACAGTCATTAGTTAACAACTATATAGATCATGTATACGCTATTCAGGTTTTTCGCTTTCATTTAACTTTTCCATTTCTAATTTCTAAATCATTCTAAATTTTGGAAACCAGTCAGAAACCTTTCTATTTACACAATTTTATTTTAACGCGTTTTTGCTTCCAGGCCTCGAACATAAGCAGAAAAAAGTAAACAAGAACTAAACTTTATATGATTACCATTCGAATTCAAACACGATCCTCACTGTATATGGAAGTTCGTTGAACGACTGGGAATGCACAGGCTGCAACTACAAACAAACTCGCTTGTTAAATTGTATTTGTGCACACACAACGAATTAAACAAATGTACACATGTGTTTGTGAGTTCAGTGATGAGTCGAGATTCTCTAGACAGAGTGATTCTCGTCGAATGGAGAGAAAGTGGAGCTCACTTTCATCCTTCCTATGTTAAAGAAATCGACAGATTTGGTGGAAAAGAGTCTTTGTCTGGGACGGCACAATGTTGTGTAGTCGTACACCACTGCAAATCTTCGATGCGAGTACTGTCAACGCAACGCTCTATAGAGATGAGATCCTTGAATCCTATGTGAGGTTGTTCGGGGGTGCTATGAACTCGGATTTCATTTTTATGGAAGATAATGCTCAGCAATACGGAGCTCACATTGTTGATGAATTTCTTGAAGAAGAGGATATTCGCCATATGGATTGGCCCATGAGGTATCCGGGTTTCAATCCTATTGAACATTTTGGGATGGTCTAGGAAGTACCATTTCTCAATATAATCCCTCTCAGGACAGCTCAGGAGTTAAAAGTTGCACTTTCATAAGAATGGGCTTTGTTACCGCAAACATTTATTGATACCCCAATAAACAGAATGGAGGCTCGTTGCGAAGCTTATTCTTTGTGTTCACGGTGTTTACGTTCCATAGAAGACAGACCTTTCCTGAGGTAAATGCTTTATCTCTGATTCATGATTTCACACTTTTTAATATTCATCTAATCATAAAATCGCGTTTCCATATTATATTGCTATGTTCTTTCTCACATTGTCTCTGCGTTAAATTTCGTGGCAACATAGTGAATAATTCATCAGTTTTTATAGATTTTATGTTTGTGACCTTAATTTTGTGTGTTGTTGTTGTTTCTCATCCCCGAGATCAGCAGAACCAGATTAGGTCCATGAGTCCATTCACCCTGAAGAAGTCTAAAAACAATAGGGGATCTTGAACCAAGTCCTGCCTGGTAAGCCCCAAACAAGATAAAATGAGGCCAGGGAAGGCCTGAGCAGAAGAACACTTACAGCAAATTTCGAAATGTTTAATGCCATCGACAGAAGTCAATGACATCAGATAACCACTAAGGAAACAAGTAAGCGCAGTTTGATCTCGTCTACTGCTGCCCCGAACCAAGGAGCCATCAGGGCATTTGCTCTTATGCCATGGGTGCCTGGGATACCTGGATCATCCAAATGGCTTTATTCTTTGCTTTATGCTTCGAAAATAGTTCCAAATAATTAAGAGGAGCGGCAGGCGTTGTAGTTTCGCCAGCACCAGCCCTGGCTAAGCTGTCCGCAATTTCGTTCCCAGCAGTGTTGACATGAGACGGGATCCACTGGAAATGGATCTGACGAGAAAGGGAAAGTTTTTTTAGTATCTTGAGGATGTTTGTACCTGTGCGATCCTTCACGTTATGCCAATGGACCAAGTGCTAGATGGCACTTCTACTATCCGAAAAAATCTAGATATCGTGTAGTTGTGGAAGCGACTCAATGGTGTTCAGTCCCTCAAGAATTGCTTCAAGCTCGGAACGAAATACCGAGCAAGAATCCGGATCTTTTCTCTGGATTTTAATTTCCTGGTCCCGAAAACTAATATTAGATGCTACTGCCAGAACAGTCACTACCAAGTTTACTGTCGTCCCTTAATTTTGTACATGAGTGTAATAGTGACAATTTTATTTTTAATCTGAATTTAGCGGTTTTCTTCGAACTTTCTTCGCACAGTTACTATTAAACATAAATGACTGTCACCGACAACTCGTGACTCATTTGCTAATAATATTGACACTGAATCTTCTACCACACAGGTAAGCGTGACTCACAATCTCTGAAGGAACAGGTACCAAAAAAGAAAGATTTCCACACTCAAATAAATAAACTAGGATTCGATTTTTTTTATCCTGAGTCAAACCACGCCACATTTACCTTATGGCTAAGTCAGCATTACGCAAAATCCCACTTATCTCTGTTTCGTAACATAAAGGAAAGGATTGAATAACGTGCAAGAACTAATGCATCTGCTCCAGAGACCGAGGAACTGATTCACAAAGGACTTTTTCTACCATCTTTTTTTTAAAATGTGCTATAAACGGATGTGGCTTGCGCAACGCATGCTATTGCTGTTCAAGGTTAAACATTAACCTCTTTTTTTTTCTCTCTCTCTTTCTTCTGCATTTTCTTATTTTCTTTCGGATTAAATGTTTCTCGATAGTAGTAGGTAAATGGAACATTGTCATCGAGTGTGTGTGAGGAAGCCAGATAACTTTTAATCTTGTCACGAGATTTTCATTTATCACTTTCTCTGAAAATTTATTTCTTTTAGTTCTTTGTTTTACACTTGTTTCTAAATCACTGAAAATCAAACGGGAGATTTTTCAAAGGAATTTTTTGCTAATTTGCTCTTTCTGAATTTTTTTATACAAATTATAGTCCAAATAAATGAGAATTTTTTAAGACAATAAGGTAAAAAAAACTTGTGATATGGTCGATCTTTGTCGACCATATCGTGGGGTTTCAGCGTAAGTTAGAGGTGTGGGATTCTCGAAATGAAGAGACATTTTAGAATTTTTAATATGACTTTTATTAAGAGTTTAACTTAAATTACTTATATATTGAACAAACTTATATTAAGTGAGAATAAACCAAAACACGTAGCCGTAGTTATCACAGATCGCGCAATTGGATCACTTATCTAAATAATTATATTATCCGCCTACTTTCAATCCTAATAATATTTCGAATTCGGAAAATAATCTTCCTACCTTGAATTCCAAGCAACGGTCCAATCAACTTCAGATATTCAGCTATGCTCGAGTGCAATAGTATGCACCTTGTAGTAATGGCGAGATTTCCGTGACTCTTGGGTAGGCCGTCAAATTACACTTCTACCTTTTACAAACAGAGCTTTCTCTAAATTGCCACTAAAACTTCTGTCTTTTTAAAGGCTATCTTATTTGCATCTACACCTTCGTTTCACTTCTTGGATTTGGGTTGGAAAAGATTTGCCATTAATCTTGGCCGTCAAAGAACACAGAGGTTATGTTAGAGAAAGGACGCGTGAGCCGTCACAAACTATTGCATTTTAATCATACATATTATGAATTTAGACGATCATACAAATGTCACAAGTAAATGACATCACATGAAAACAATTTTTCAATGAAATCTTGAACAGTAATTTGTCTTTATTTCTTCAATAGCTGTATTAAACTTTTTTCCTGATGTACTACCTTTTATTTAAAAGAAAAAAAAACACCTTATATAGTACAATACATTAAACCCCTGAACTCAAGTGATAGGTGACTTTCCTTATAGGGGGCGATGCAGGTTATATCTGTCGAAGCTCAAACGTCCTACCGTTGGTGTGGAAGTCAGGTGAGGTTGCTCCAGATCAGTTGTCGTCCTCGCGCGTCACTTGATCATGGTTGAAAATTTACTAGATCCGTCACCAAAAACCTCGTGCAACTGAATAGTGTGAAGTTAATATTCACTCGTTCATACATTCGTTACGCGATGAGTGGGACCAAGTTATAACGCATAGCGAATTCGCGTAAGTCGGGGTATGATTTCGCGCGCGGCATATGAATACATAAAAATTATTTTTATTTGGGGCCAGAGACATAAGAAAATAATAATTGAAAAAAATGTTTAATAAAATTTTAGATAACACAAATACAAAATCGCAAACCGAAGTTGTTTTGATGTAGAAGGTTTCATAAAATCTAACAAAGTAGTCTGTCTGCTAACTCAAATATTTTTTTTTTCTCCCTCAAAATATCTAATAATTTTTTTATTCCTTGTTTTATTGAAAAAACACGCTTATGTTGGGAATTCTATATTTTCTAAAATTTATCACCTTTTTTCAGTAGCTCACACAGAAATTTTTTCGGGTCCAGGGACGCAAGTCCAACATTCTTGTATCATGCACAATACGCCGCCAAACACATTCTTTTAATTCTGTCAACTTCAGGGAATAAAAAAAAACAGTAAAAAATTAATTATTGAATGAATAATTAGCCTTATTTAATAAAATTAATTATTAATAACAAATACTTAAATTGTACATACCAGTGGCGCACATAAGGGGGGAGGGGTCCTAGGCGTCCGGAACCCCCCTTCCCCGAAAGCCCTTGATTTTTTTCCCGATTGATTATAATTTTAAGTATATAATACGTAAAAATTAATTGAATATTTATTTTTAATGATTAATTTTATTAATTAATACTAATTATTTATTCAATAATTAGTTTTTTACTGTTTTTTGTTCCCCCAAATCGACAAAATCAAAAGGAGCATGATACAAGAATGGTGGACTTTCGACCCTGGACCCCCCCTTTGGAAAACTTCTGTGTGCGCTACTGGTACGTACTATATACATAGGATTATAATCATTTGGAAAAAAAATCAAGGGCTTGGGGGAGGGGTCCAGCAGGAAAGACCGGATCTTGTGGAGTTGAAAACGTTAGTCATAAACACCACAAGATGGAGACGTATTCGTTTCAATCATGAGATGAAATGCACCAGACAAAGGGGTTCTCGTCGAGTTTTCACCTGGAGAGAAAATGGAGCTCGCTGTCTTCCCTGCTATGTAACAAACATCGACAGATTGGGTGATAAAAGACCCCTTGTATGTGGTAACATAATGTTGGACAGTTGTACATCACTGTACATTTTCGATGTGGGTACTGTCAACCCACAGCTCTGTAGGGATGAGATCCTGGAAGTCTATGTGAGGTTTTTTCTCGGTGATATGGGTCCAGACCACATTTTTATGGACAATAATGCGTGGCCACACAGAATTCACATTGTTGATGAATTTCATGAAGGATTGTATGGATTCACCCTTGAGGTCTCCGGATGACAATTCTATTAAATACGTTTAGGATGGTCTAGCCCAGGGGTGGCGAACCTTTATGGATCAACGTGCCATTTTTTCTAAAGAAATGTTAAGTGAGGTATAGACGTGCCTTCAAATAAATTTGACTTGGGAAAATAATGAAACTAAATACTAATACAACACTAAACTCTTTATTTACTACAGAAAAATACATTTTGTATTTTATAGTAGTAAATGTGTTTTAGTAAAACGTGCAATTCAAATTATATAAAGTAGCATTAGTGTGATTTTTACCGTTGCAGATTAGATAACAAATAAATTATATCAGAATGTGATAAGATGTTATTTTTAGCAGAATGCATGCTGGATTGGAGTCATCTGTCAAATGGTTTCTAGGAGAGTCTTTAATGTTATTCATCTCTGAAAATAATGACTCGTAGGCATAGGTCGATGAAAGTATGGTTATAATAGATTGAGCCTGCTTCTTCAAACAGTTAAACGTATCTGGAATCGAATTTGATGTTTCCAAAATTTCTTTAGTGTCATTTTTACTTATTTTGCTTGTTAATCTTTCTGTTTCAATCACTTTTAACTTTCTCCTTGTTTCAATAAATTTTTGAATCCATATTGAACTAGACTAGAAATCAATAAGTTGCGTTTCAAATTCTTCAATTTCCCACCAATCGAAATGGGGCAGGTTCATTACATCAAATGATGTCACATCAGGGGACATAATAAACTTGGGCGTTTATGATAATTCTTTGAACTGAGAAAATCTGACTGAAAATTCCTTGATTGAATAATCAATCGCGATTGATCGTTTCGATCGGTGGCGTGCCCCATCAATGGCACGCGTGCCAATGGTTCGCCATTCCTGGTCTAGCCATTTCTCAGCGTGGCTCCCCTCCCATGACCTTCCAGGAATTAAAAGTTCGGCTTTTGAAAAAATGGGGAAATATCTATATTGGAGTAATCTATATTGTAAACAATCTATAATTTATCTATAAGCTATTGTTGAGAAAATCTATAGTGAATCCACTATATCAAAAAAAGCAACCAACGACTGAAAAATAGTCCGATTTGAATAATTGTTTTGCTAATTACTGATAACTACTTATAGTGTTTTTCAATCAAAACTGCTTTTGTGTAAATTGACTTTTTTTTTATAACTTGTGCCCTTTTAAAAATAGGTTCTAAACTTCACACACATAAATTTTAGATTGTATCTAACCCTGCTTCTATGCCAAGATTTTTACTTCCGGCTAAAATGCAAGTGAATAATGTAATAAATTAAAATATAGATTTAAACCTAGACCTTCATGTGCTACGGAAGTGGAAACAATACTTTTCTTTCACTGGAGCTAAAACTGGAAACACGTTTTAGTTGTCTTTGCTTGAAATTGAAAACAAAGGCACTTAGATCGTGCGATCAGACAAGCACGAAGAACGCCAACCATTTTTCAACTCTATTGACAGCTGGAGCGATGCCATTCAGCAGTTTTTAAATTTCACTCGAGCGAACACACATTAAATGTTTTGCAGTAAAGATCCATCTTTCAGTTGGGATCTGGTGGAGGCTTTAACTTGCCTAAGGAGTTTTAAATGGTTCCATTTTGCAGACACATTTGGATTTTTATCAAATAAAGTAACGGTTTTAGATTCAATCTTTCTAATTATTCGGCTTTAGAATATAGAACTTGAAGTTTTGAATATTGTTTACTAACTGTAACTCTGGTTTCAAATTTTTAAAGTAATATTTTAATTTTTATTTGTTCAGATATTTTTTTTAAAAAAAAACATCGTATTATAGTGCATTAAATAAAATATTTATTTTTTGCAATAATTATGTGTAGGATTTTGTCTTTTTAAAATTTTTATATTTAAAGAAAAAAAATTGCAACAACAGAAGCAATAAAAATAAAGTTCCTGATTTTAATAATTTTAAAATACAAATATACTCATATATTCAAATATTCAAGCCTTTAATTTTTTTTAGTTCATTAATAGATACATGTTAAGGTGAAAAAAGAAGTGCGACAGGGGAATGCATTGGCATGCTTCTTGTTTAATAAAGCACTTGAAAAAATTATTAGAGACTCAAAAATCAATATTAGGGGAAATATTTTTAATAAGTCAGTTTAAATACTGGCTTATGCTGATGACATTGGCATTATAGCCCGAACAGCACCAGCTCTTAAACAGGCATTTATGGCATTAGAACAAAGTGCTAAAAGAATTAATTAATTTATCTGTAAACGAGAATAAAACTAAATATTCACCTTCTTTAAAATCCAACTTACAACTTAGTAGAAAAAACAACATAGAAATTAGGAATTATAAATTTTTGAAAAAGTTAACAGTGTTACTTATTTGGGAACGGAGATATAAATAATAAAAATGAGCTGGCCCCAGAAATTTATAAAAAAATCATTGCTGCAAATAGTTTTTTATGCCTTGAAGAGTTATTTAATACAATTTTCTCAAATTAAGAACTAATTTGCTTCTTTACAAAAGTCTTATAAGAACTGTCCTGACTTATGCATCAGAGACTTGGCTATTGACTTTACGTGATGAGGAAACTTTGGGAATTTTCGAGAGAAAGATCTTACGCTACATTCTTGGTGGGATCCAAGTGAATGGATCATGGAGAAGATCTAACTTATAACTCTACAAAATTTACAAACAAATATAGTAAAGTTTGTCAAATTACAGAGACTTAAATGGGCTGGTCATCTGTAGAATGAATGAAGACCGTTGCTGCAAGAAAATCTTTCTGACAAAGCCCATGGGTAATAGACCTCGAGGCAGACCCCCGTTAAGATGGATTGACTGTGTCGTAAAAGACCTAAAAATTTTAAAGGTCTAAAATTGGAAAATAGTTGCCAAAAGTAGGGATGCCTGGAGAAGGCCAGGGATGTTTAGCCTTTGAAGAAGAAGAAGAGTAGATACATGAGTTAAAACCACATAATAATTTACCTTTAAGAAAAAAAAATTTAAAAAGATCAGATTCTTTCCTTTGTTAACAGATGAAAAACACCAAATCTTTTAGTAAATGTTGATTGCGAATAGTTAAGATTCATTATTATAGAATCGTGTTCAGTAATAAATATAATCACATCATGTAATGACATCGAATATGAAAGGACGTTTTTCATATAAAAAATCAGCTTAATATATAGTGAATTTTCTTAAAAGTTTTACGATTCACCACAGGATTAATTATGATTTAGTTTTTCTCACCTTTTTTTTAGACTGAAGAATTTTTTAAAAATTTACTCAAACAGTTATCATTTCCTTATGTTTTTTTTTATTTTCAATGAACATAATTTGTATACCGTAAAATTCGGTGTATAACGTGAATTTTGAACACAAAAAATAAGATTGAAGTTTACGGGTGCGCGTTTACGCCGTAGGTAAATATGATAACTTAACAATTCTAAAGAAAGGATTAAGCCAGCGTTTCTCAAACAGCGGGGCGTGCCCCCTTGGGGGGCGTGACAAATCTACGAGGGGAGCGCGAGCATATTGAAAAGTCGAAAACAAGATTATTTAGAAAAAAAAAATTAATTTACTGAAATTAAACAAAAAAATCCAATCTAACATAATAAAAAGTAAAATACACATTTACACTGCTATATTACACTTATAAATGTATCAGTGCTACACAATGTATTTTCTAATTAATTTAACAATACTAAGTTAAAAACGTTTAATTACCAGTGACCCCATAGGATTGTCATATATAAAATTATACACAAGTATATATAAAACACTTATCTTGATCATTTGTACGGTTTATAATGTCCTTTAACTGCCAAATAAAAGTTACGCCAGTAACATCCCAATCCAATGCCAACCGTTTTCCATACGTTTTCGTACGTATAAGATATATTGGGGCGCCGCCGCCAATAAAGAAGCAAATAATCTGAAATAAGTAAATCCTTCGCAAAAATTGCCAAAGTCCTTTTATTGCATTCCAAAATTTTATGGGTAGTAGTGCACAGAAAAGATCGTGCTTCGGAAAGACGTATATATACGTCAGGGGAAATTAATGCTTTGGCTGAGTGAGACGTTTATATACGCCGGTGGCACCTAAGAGGTTAAAGTAGTGTCGTATTTTTAGCATCAAAGTATAGTATTATTGACTTCAATACATTGTTATTGTATGGGGGGAGGGCGCGATGAAAATCATGATTGAATATTAGGTCGCGAATATTGAAACTTTGAGAAGCACTGGATTAAGCACTTGTAAAATTAAACTTCTGCATCTATCGGAACACTGTTTATTTTTTAAAAAAATGACATATCTAATGAACGTAAAGGGTTGTAGATGTAGAAACATATTATTTTTTCAAATGCCTGGGATAATACCTCGAATAAATGACTTCAAAATGTAAGAGCAAAATGCTTACATTTCAGGTTGCTTCGTAAAAAACGGGGTGCGCGTTATACGGCGAATATACCTCAGAATTAAAAAATGCAACTTGAAAGTGTAGGGGCGCGTTATACACTAGATTTTACGGTAAGCTAAATAAGAGTTAAACATATCAATTTTTTATGTAAGCATAATATTTTTTTAAGTTTTGTAATAAATATGTAGAAAAGAATATTCACTAGAAAATTTTGAGCCAAATGGATTAAATGAATTTTTTTCTATAAGGAT